>JAHHUM010001447.1:894492-1334848 GCA_036173005.1 Crenichthys baileyi | reverse complement strand
TTTTCTAACTGGTTGGGTTTATCAGGATTTATGGATAAGTAAAGCTGAGTATCATCAGCGTAACATTTAAAAAATTTTTCATGCTGCCTGAAAATTTGACCTATTGGAAGCAATATATAGTAAAGAAATTGGGCCCAGTACTGAACCCTGTGGGACAAAACAAAATTTAAAACCCTGAAGTTTAAAATTTTTATCATTTACATGAACAAACTGGAATCTGTCAGACAAATAAGATTTAAACCAGCCTAGTGCTGTTCCCCTGATCCCTACAGCATATTCCAGCCTTTCTAAGAGAATATTGTGAGCGACTATATCAAAGAGATCTAACAGGACAAGTACAGACACAAGTCCATTATCTGAGGCTAGAAGAATAATATTAGTGACTTTCAGCAGAGCTGTTTCAGTGCAATGATGACATTAGTCCTTGCACTGTCCACAAGACTGAAAGATTCCAGCTCCCCATTGCAAATAGGTAATAATAAATTTGTGTGGAGTGCAAAAAAAGAAAATTGTCAAGTACTCACAGTCACCCCCCATTTCCCCCAAAGGACATGGCGGGTGGCTATATATATATATATATATATATAAGAAAACGCCATAATTCTATGTACAGGTAAATAACCTGACAAACAAAGCTGCAGCTACCAAAAACCACAAATCAAAGGCTGAGTCCGCCCTCACAGCTTTAACATTGGGTCATAAAGATATTCTGTGAATAAATACTGTTCAACTTTTCATAATAGTATTCATCCTTTTTTCACTCGCTAGATATGTTAAGTGAAAAGGTGAAAACACTTAATCAAAACAAAAACTTATTTCCTGAGTCTGGCTTGTGAAATACAGTTGTCCTCTTCATTTAGTCAGGAAGAGATGTTTCTGATTGGACAAATGTGTGTTGCGGTTTTGCCTCTGTTGACAAAAATGCTTTAATTGCTCATTAAAGCGGCATAATTCAAAAAATATTTCAACTGAGTCCAAAGCTTTGAATCCACTCACTAAGTTGCAGCTGGAAACAGGACATGGGGATGGTTGATGGTTTTGTTTGATATCAGGGAAGAAAGAAGTGCAATTAGAGTTGGAAAGTAGATGAGGGTCACAGAAGAAGCAGAAACTCGATTCATTAGGAAAATCTTAAGTATTACACTGCAGGTGTGCTTTTCGACTAAATGATTATTAAAAAAATCTGAAACTATCTTGTCTTGGTTAATCGCCCTTACATTTAATTAGATGAAGGCCTAATGTTACAAGCGTCTATAGCAATCTTTAAAAATTTTATCACCCAGAACTATTTTTTCTCCTCTATACTCTGGCTTCCATGCTTGACTGGAATATTTTCCCTCAGAAGGGCATCCAGAAACATTTTTAACAGAAGACTTGAATAGTGTGATGTAATTTCACCTTGAAATTAAACATCTTTTCAAGCCTCAATTTGCAGACCTTTTTTTCACTTTTAGGCAAGTAATGTGGAAATATCAGGATTTTTGTAACTTAAGATCAATATTTATTGAAAACTAAACAATCTTTACAGACAAAAAACAGACAGGCAGCTATTATGTGGTGGAGGACAGGTGATTGGTCGGACAAAACAGGAAAAGACATGTAATCAAAAGGGACAACAATCATTAGATTTATTCTATTCAACAGTCCCTAATTTCCTCTGTGCAGACATTAATAACAAGGTTTCTGACGTTTCTTAACAAAAGAAGGTATTTTATAAATGATCGATTGTGATTTGCTTCATTTTACAGGATTCCTGTGTCCATGTCGACAGTGCCCTCAGAAGGGCTTCCAGAAACATTTTTAACAGAAGATCTACAGCTGACTGCCATTCCCGAAATGACTTACAAAGTGTGATCAGTCAGAAGAAAGCTCTGAGAATGAACCCAAGCAAAGAAGCTGGGAGTCATTTTAAATTCAGATCTCTGTTTTGAGACACACATTTAATTTGTAGCTACAACTGGATTTTATCACTTGAATGGAGAAAGACCATTTATCTTTCAAGCCAACCAACTCTTTTATTACCTGATGACTCAGTTATTGCAATGCTCTTTTGTATGGTGATCCTGAGAAACACCTAGACTTCAAATACTTCATACAAAAATGGCAACAAGAATAAGACAGAGAAAAGACACCAATTTCAAAGTCTCTATATTGACTAAATTCAATATTTCAGGGATGGTTTTAAGATCTTTTCACTAGCACCAATAAGAGCTTTGTAATTGAGTAAAAATATTTTAAAATCATGCCTGAAATATTGTATTTAGTCAGTGTAGAGACTTTGAGAGGTTGAGTCTGTTGCCCTGACACCTCCCCCACCATCCCCTCCCATTAACAGATTGATTTTGATGCAAACAACCTGCAAGGATTGTTTCAGAAGTGCAGGAAGAAGAGAGTCCAGCACCTGAGAGAGAAGAGTTGAGGATGTGTAGCAACAGAGTCAAGAAGTTGTGTTCACTGACCTGTAGTTGTAGTTTTCAACAAATTACAAATGTGTGATGAATTATTAGTTTGTAGCTGCTTTATTTGTGCAAAAGTCATTTTCAGCATTTGTAATTTCTTTTCTGCAACTTCATATTCAGAGCAAGTTTCTGCAGGTAAAAACACAAGCTCAAATTGATTTTGCACATATGTTTTGGCACATAAATATTGGTAAGTAAATATTAAGGTGTACAAGTTCAGATTTTTTGCTGTGCAACTTCTCACATCATAATGCACAGATGTTCACATCCAAACTACAAGTTTGGATGGTTTGAAACACATAGTATGGTCTCCATAGAAAGCCTTCAAAAAATAAAAAATTAATTGGAAATTTACCAAAAGGGCTTTTCAAAAGTACTTCATCATCATTTCTAACAAATGGGACAGCTTTACAGTAAATGATGTAGATGTGCTTTTGATTTCTGCTTTTACATGTAATGGTCTGCAAAATACTTTTGGCCTGTTTTGTGTTTTTGTTTTTAATATTGCACTATTGTTTTATTTATAGAAAGAAAAAGCATCTTAGAAACTTCAGGGATTCAAGCACTGCTGTTGGTGACACCAGATCCTGGCATTGTGCTTTATCAGGAGAACTCAGAGCATACAACACAAGGTGGGGCACCAGCATGGCCTCTGTCTTTTAAAGGCAGCATAAACCCGGGTCTTAAGAAGTTGTTGTTGATTTCACAACTGACAGGCCTGAAAGAAGGGATTTAGATGCTGATCAAAAAATCTTTCCTCCTGGCTTTGAAGTCTGCATGTAAAGCCTGGTATCACACTGTCCCACCACCTTTCTTTCAGCAGGAAAGCCTCCAGTGGACATGCCTGCAGATTCAAATATTATGCTTTCAATTTTCTTTTTGTTTTTATTTTATTTTGATCCAGCCTTTATTATACCAGGAAAATAAACTTGACAAATCTAAAAATACCGTTTTCAAGAATGTCCAAGACAAAACAGGCAGCAGAACAGGTAAAGTCAGGACAAGTTACAACAATCAACTCACTTTAAGTCATACACTACACACATACACATTGATAGCCATAGTATTTCATCAAAATCAATTTGGCCAAAAACATCTACAGCCAGATATATCCAAGTAATTGGGAGGTCCATTAAAAATGCCTAAGAGTCCAAACCCTGATATCCAGTTTTTGGCGTGAGAGGCACTGTATGCCTTAAAACAAATATATACATAGCTTTAGGACTGACAGCAAGACGACATCCTGGTAGGGCTGACAATACATCAAGATTTTCAATACATCGAGATTTTCAATACATCGAGATTTTTTAAATAGAGATATAGGATGAGGCAATATCGTTTATATCGAGATAGTCTATATTGCGTTATAATTGTCTTATAACTTCACACTGCCTTCCTCTGTCTCAGAACACAAATCACCCTTCCTCAATGCTACCCAGCAGGCAGGAAGTTTAGCACAAGTAACTACAAGATGGAGCCAGGGGAGGAAAACCTGGGAGGGGATGTTGAAGAGCAGCAAGTGAGCAAAGAAAAAAAAATACATCAGTTATTTGGAAATAGTTCAGATTTAAAAATTCTGGTGAACAACAGAAATATGTATTTTGTGGAGGACGATAATCCATGTTACAAAACCTATTCACCAGTGTTTTGTGCCCTGAGAGAGAAAGTGAGACGTGGCGCAAGTAGGTAACTTGTATGCCAGAGAAGTACTACCAAAATCTAAGTTAGAGAGAGTCTCACCACCTGGCTACACATTTCATTGAAGACTGGGAACTGAAAGTGCTTGTCCCCAGACTACTACTTTCCCCAAGACCACATTGGAGAGCTGAGGCCCTGTAGAATGTTCTCACTAGCTGGAAGCTCAACCCGACAGGGCTGGTGCTATACCTACTGACAATGGAGCTAATGTTTTCAAGACGGCGCAACTAAATAACTGGGTGATGTGCAATGTTTTGGACACAGAGTTCATCTGGCTATTGTTGAGTGCAATTTCCAATTATGAATCAGTTGATTTGAAATAAGAAAAAAATATGCCAGACAAAATGCTAAATAAAACAGGAGGAAGCTCTTTGAACTCTACGTCAGTGGAAACAGACTTTTTAAAGAGCAAGTCAACCTTTTTTAGATTTGGTCTGCATCTTTTCTGTTAACATTTTAATTGCACAGCTGTGTTTTCTATTTTGTTATGCAGGAAAGGAACATTATTTTATTTATTTCTTTATTATATTTTTTAGCCATTTCTCATGTACATCTACAGCTGTTTGTGAATAAATATGCCTGTGTGACATTTAGGACAAAGCTTTGACTCAGAAGTGTGTTTTTATTATTACTTTATGGAAAGAAAAAATATCAAGATATTATTTTTGGTCCATATTGCCCAGACCTATGTCCTGACGACTGTAACCACCCGTACTTTACTGATAAATATAGGTCTGTAGGCAGGTGGTCCAAAATAGTCTCATACTCTTACTGGTGACTTTAGTAGGTACTTCTGGTTGAACACATTTTCCTTCCAAGATGCAACAATTTTTCAAGGCATAGATTCAACAATGTATCTCACAGAGACTCCTTAGTGATTATAGTCCATATTGACAAAACAGTATCATGCAGTTGCTAGAAATTTGTCGGATCTGATGTGATTCCCCTGTTCAAACAAATCTCAAAGGGACTCAGTTACACTGAGATCTGGTGGAGGCCACTGAAGTACAGTGAATTTGTTGTGATGTTCAAGAAACCAGTTTAAGATTATCTGAGGTTTGTGACAGGGTCTATTCTCCTGCTGGACATGGCCAGAAGGTACACTGTTGTTATAAAGGGATGGACATGGTCAGCAAACTCAGAGGCTGTGGTGTTCAGTTACTAAGTGGCCAAAGAGGTGCCAAGAAAATATCACTCACACAATAATACAGCCACATGCAAATCTTACCATCCAACAAAGGCAGGATGGATGTTTATGCCTAATGTTGATCCTATACCATCTGAGTGTTATAACTGAATTGAGACTAATTGCACCAAGCAGCTTTTCCAACCTCCTCTGACAGGAGTGGCATCGGGAGTGGTCTTCTGCTGCTGTAGCCCATCTGCGTCAAGGTTCGAGATTTTGTGTGTTCAGAGATCGTATCCTGCATATTTGAGTTACTATTGACCTTTGACATCAACAAAACGCGTTTCTACACAAAAATGGAGCTCACTGGATATTTTCTGTTTTTGTCTGTAAACTCGGGATATGGTTGTGTATAAAAATCCCTATAGATCAGGACTTTCTGAAATACTCAGTCCAGCCTGTCCGGCACAAATAACCATTCCAGGTTCATAGTCACACTAATACATTTTGTGTCTCTTAACTTAGAAAGTCCAAAAGCTGCCTTGAAACTATAAATGAAGTCAACATTCAGATTTGCATGGGCTCAACTCTAACATGCTTAAGAACAGTCAGGACATTTTACAGTTAAAGTTAAGTTAAACATTGCAAAACACACAAACTTACAATTGTGTAAAAAATTCATTATAACAAGGGGAGTTTAAAAGATAAAATAAGTGCATAACAGCATTGTCAGTTTTTACAGTACACCCCTTTCTTCCCCACTCTAATGCCTGGTTTAAACGTCTGTTTTCACAGTTTCTAGTTGTCTAGATGCTTTTAGTTGCTCCCATGTAATTGGCTGATTTACTATTTGTGTCAACAATCCCTTAAATGGGTGTCACTGAGAAAGTGGCCAGTGAGCAAAGACTAAAACACACAGTTCCATTCAACGAGTGGATAAGTAAGACCGTCCAAGCAATCATACAAAAAACGACGATGTTTCTTTCTTTTATTATTCAAGTTACATTTCCCTGATAAACAGTATACAGAAAATGTTGCTTTACTATTTTTGTGTACTGCATTATATTTAAATCCTGTTTTGCTCGAAATTCCTGTTTCTCTTTGTCAACTTTTGGTTCTGTATTTTCAGTCGTTCTTGTGTCTGGTTCTGTTGAGTGATTGTTTAGTTTTCTAGGGTTTTTTTATATTCTAGCTTTTGGCTATTTATTTGTTCAGTGTATTAGGCCACCATCAGCGGTTTCCACTCCTAATTAATCTCACCTGTTTCTTGTCTCAGTAATCATTCTCCCCAGTATATATTCATCTCTGGTTAATTCTTTCATTGTGATTTTTTATTGTTGTCTAGCTCTCCTGCTTCTTGTTTTTGATTTTGTTTCAGTTTTGGATTTTGTCTCTGCCTTGGGGATATTTACTGTAAGCCTTCAAATTTAATGTTATATTTTTGCACCAATTTTGCTTCCCATCTGCCTGCCTCCCTACATTTGAGTCCTACCCATACACACCCATAGACTGCTTCACCTATTACCATTTTTGAAAGAATTAATCCTCCAACCATTAAACAGTGACCTAAGAGGCCATACTGGCCCGTCCCTGTTTCAGCAGTGTTTGATTTACCATGTCAAATCATTTTTAAAAAGTCAAAAGTCATCATGTTGTACTTGGTGCAGCTGTTAATAGCATAACAGGTTAATATATTGCTCAAACATGCAGAACTTTTAATTCTTACAAACAGCTACCTCATACTAAAACCTGAAAAATTCGTCAGAAAGCACTGAGGTCCTTTCTTCGCTGAATCAGTCAAACTTTCAGTCAAAAAGATTGACTGTAAGTTCAGGCTACTGCTGGCTTTAGGAGATATCTCCTACCACAGTAGCGTTATCTCCTCTGCTACAGACATGCATGCATCGCCTGCAGCGTCACAGAAAACACACACTTGGCAACATACATTCTTGTTTAATTATAGCTCTTCAGACTGATGCTGCACAGTACCTTCATTTTACCTCATAAATGATTGTCATGAAGCATCCCTTGGCTTCCCCATATTCTACTTTCAGTTTGTTGACTTTATTAGTTAAACACGGGGCACAGTGGCTTGTAAATAATGATGTTACGATGAAGCTCTTGGGCATCAGCTGAAAAAAAGCCACGGAGCTGGCACCGCAGCATAGCCAAAGCACCTTGACAGCTGGGAAGTGTGTCAGCAGCACAGTCCCTCCTCTTTTTGCTGGATGATGATGTGAGAGTCAGTTGGAGAAAGAATAGAAAAGTCACGTGCTTGGAAAAAAAAAAACAGGAGTCACTGAGTTGACTTCTTCACTTTCAGCTCTGCTTAAAGAGTTTGTCTGAAGACAGTCCTAAGCTCTGAGACTGACACACCTAGGCTTGGACCAAAGAAGAGACAGCACACTGTGGGACTCAGGAGTGTTCTTATTGTGTCCTTCAACCTGGATCTTTCAATGATGGTAACAGTAAAAAACATATTCCACCAAACCTTTATCTGTTTCTATGAAGAGCTCTAATTGTTAGCAACTGCAGTTTATAATTTAGTAGTTAGTAGTTATTCACACATTGCATTTTGTATTATAGACCAGAGGCCCCTTTTCCACATTGGTTGCATCTTCTTCAAGCATTGTAGCAAATCTATGTAGGACCTCTTGTGACATTCTTTCAACAAAATCTGATTTGAGACTCCTCCATAAAGGTCAGATATTTGCAGGACATGTTTTCCTTTGGGCAGATTTCGACAAGGAGCTGTGGATCTCTGCAGCTCCTCTGGAGTTACCATTGGCAGCCAATAGCTGCTTCTCTGATTAATCGTCTCCTTGTCTGTCCTGTCAGTTTAGGTGGATAGCCATGTGTTTGTAGTTTAGTCTTTCCATTTCAAATGGTAGACTGAACAGAGCTCTTTCATTTGTCCAAATGTTGGAATCGTGTTTTACAACCTAACCCTACTTTTAATTTCTCCTACGTACAAATTCATGCTACAATTTCTAGATATTTATTTGTAAACACTTTTGTGAATCACATATTTTCTTCCTTTCACTTCACATACTGCATATGCACTACTTTGTGGTGGGCTATCACATAAAATCCCACTAAAATACAGCAAAGTTCATGGTTGCAATGTGACAAAATGTGTCAAGGTTCAAGGCACTTTACACTGGAGTTTCATTTCATTAACTGCAAATGCATTCATCTTCTTAGAAATAAGCTTATTAAATGGGAATCCTTCAGATTGAAAAAAAACAAAAACAAGACTCTGATCTTTTTTTGTTACATATCAGTCATCGTTCTTCAGCGGCTTTGTTTTCACACACGCATGACTGCCTGAATGGCTTTTCCTGATTTTTCAGTCCCATCTTCAAGGGGTCTGTAAAGAAATGTCAAAATATCATCATCAGCAGGAAGAGTTGTAAAGCTGCCTCTGCAGCACTCTGCCAGTTCCTGAGACAGCCTAGTGTCTCTCCCTGACACCCCCTTTTTTCATCGTATTCCAGAAAACAAGAGGAGACTCAGCTGACATTTAAGTAGGTAAATAAGCCAACCGTTTTTTTGTTTTGTTTTTTTTTTCACATTTGGTGGGTGAGCTGTAGCTCACACACGGTTTGTGCAAATTGTTAATTGTGTTGATACAAGAAAAATTACTCTGTTACCACTTTGCATTTACTCTGAGGACTGAGGTTGCTAGAGCATGGACACATATTGTACTGGAGCACAGCCTGAGGCTACAGCCTCACCCAAATGGGTCTGCTTGATCTGGCCTGCTTGACATGGAGATATAACTGAATTTTAGTCATAGACCTGGGAATAAGCAATATGTATTTTATTGTTATTAGAGTTTTTTTTTTTTTTTCAAACGGACTTTGCCATACAGTAAGGGAAATAAATTTTGAATATTTCACTGTCTTTCACAGTAAAAGTATAGCCCGGCCAAAGTGGCTGAAGAAGGGCAATAGACAGATTTTGCTCAAGGTAGGAGGTGGTTTATTGACAAAAATCAAAAAATTATTACCTCAAAAGGTAACATGGCAATTCCTACCAAGAATGTCGCAGTACATTCTCACTTCCTTCTTTTATATATATGTTGTGTTGCTATTTTTCCTCAAAATTCATGTGTGATGAAATTCAATGTGCTCAGTTTTGAAGTTCTGATAAATTACATTCTCCTAGGCTTGCAAATATGTTCAGCAGGAAACTTTAAACAAGTTTCAGGGTTTAGGGTATTGCTGATTGTTTTCATGGGAAAACCTTGCCAGCTAATTCCATTTCTAACTGAAGCTATTTCTGAGTCATCATTGGCTTTTGGAAAACTCTTCTGGTTATTGTTTTGATTTTTGTCAGATGACCTGCAAGGAGCTCCAGATGGGGGATGGTTTGTGGTAAAATCATTTTCTTTCCTTTCATGATTATGGCCACAAAGTTACTCACTGGAATATTCTGAAGTTCTGAAAATATGTCTATAACCAGAAAACATCAATATTTTTATTTATAATTTTTCTTGCCTTGAGAGAGATCTGTCATTCTGCCCATCATGAGATACTTCTTGTGCTAAGCCTCGATAAAGAGAAACCCTTTTATATGCCATCAAGTAGAACTATAGGAAGCAACATTCTAGTTAGAGATGCTCATCTCTAGTGCCACCACATTATAATCTTTTTTCTCATGTCATTCCATGTTATTACATATAATGATTTATGTTTTGTGCAACAAGACACTATTCTTTGCTTGGAATTACCTTAAAGTTGTCATTCGGTGTAAAGTTAATGTCAAAAGTTGCATTAGAAATATCTGAGGAAAAAAAAGCTTTGTTCAATAATTATTTTCCTGTTGTAAATGAAAATGAGTTGAAATGCAGTAGTTTCCACTGCACACGAGGTTACTATGTTCAGCACTTGTAGAAGAAACATTTTTAGAAAATAACAAAAAAAGCACTCAAATGCTAAATGTGCATCTCTACACTGAGGAATTATATAAGTATAGAGACAAATGGGATATACTGTCAAGGCTGGTGTGGCGGAGGACCCCAGAATGCAGACGAGCCGGAAGCATCGTAGCTAGGTAAAACAAAAAGATTTAATCAATTAAACTCACTTCAGCAGGTGGTGACCAAAACAGGCATGGGCAGGCAGGCAAGACAGGCTTGGCATGAACAATCGAGATAACAGAGTGAATGTTTCCACAAAGTCAAAACACAAATCCAATAATACAAACTAATCGGGCAGACATGACACAGGGAACATAACTAGAAAACAGTGAGAAACGAAAGCACAGCCAGAGAAAAATAATGAACAGAAACAAGATCTAAAACGTAAGCTGGAAAAAGGAATAACTAGAACCCTAACAAAAATGAAAAAACACCCATAAATCATGACATATACAGAGAGCAACAAACAACCACAAAGGAGAGGAGAACTAAAGCTGAACTTATACAGAGTCTAGCTTCCACCTTTGTAGGGCACGAACTTGTGCAGCAGCAGTCACAAAACACTCGCTTGGAGGGAGCTTAACCAGAATCTCTTAACAATTAAAGCATAAAAAAATGAAGATGGGAGAAAGAGAGAATGAGGGAAAAAGAGGTGCAAAAGTAGAAGAATGGCCCAGTTACATAAGTTAAAAAAACCTGTCCAAATCCTACTCCAAGGGGACTATTAAAATGTCTCTTTGTAGAGTAGAGCCTGGAGAGGACAGAAAAGTGGTGCACAAGTAAGGAAGGAGGTTGAAATGTTGAAGGAGTCATAAGGGGAGGATGTACGGTAAAAACATAACAGCAAATTAAAGTTCATGACTTTATTTGTGTCTATAGAGAAAAGAAACCTGATTGACTGATATTTCCAGTTTGGTCGCTGCATGGGTTCGACATCCATATAGCTTAGCCTCTCCTTGTACTGTCTAATCATTTGTTTTTCCTGACACTTCAATGACCCCAGGGATTACACCACATCTCAGTGCTCACTGATGAGCAGCCTTTATTCCGAGCTATGGGTCATTCAATTAAAGAGAACCCAGACAAGGTCACCCACACCTGTACATATCCAATGAAGACCAGGAGATCTTAAAGCATGGAGTGTCAGTTCCTTTGTGAGGTTTACAAAAGAGCAACATGAAACTTCAAAGTTATTTTAATATTGGAAACCATAGAGGAATAGTAATTTCAGTGAAGCTTTGATGTTTTTTCCTTTTATATTTCTTTGCTCTTTAAATGTAATGAGTACAAGAAAATTATTCTAGCAAGAACACTCAGAAAGTCCTCATAGTGCTGGATCTTTTCCTTGAAAAGAGGAAGAAAATATGTGTGTGTGTGTGTTGGTTTTAGGTGGGGACACACATTCTTAGAGCAATCTACCTTTAATCAGATCACCCCGGACACACGATGGCACCCTCAGTCAGAGTTTTTTCCAAGAACAGCAGTGAAACTGAGGACTTTACTGACACTGAATTGTGAGCTGTGGTTTGAAGGACTTCTCGACCTGACAAGTAGTCGCTGACAAAAAAATAACAATACAGACTCATTACTCACACACAGAATGACATGCTTAGGAAGACAACACAACCTGTAAACAAATTCAATAAAAGTGGAAAAATGGACAGAGGCACATTTGTATCTGCACCTTCACAGTCCCCATTTCTAGGAATCGAGCAACAATGAATTGTTATTTTATTTGATTGCCACAATTATTGTGACCATCAGCTGTGCACCTGCCAGTTAGTTTGGCTCCCAGCGCAATTTTCTGCTCTCATTTTAAAAACTATTCACTCTCACACCAGTATACCTGTTGGAAAGCACATCCAAAAATAAATCAAAATTGAGCCCTGCTGCAAACCAGACAGATGGGATCCAGGGGTCTAGATGGCACATGTGGGTTTGAACATACACATAAAGGCCAAATCACAGTTTTCCTCTTTCTATGACTTGACCCCAGGGCTCCATTTCCCATTTTCTCATGTGGTCCAGTTTGTGTTTTTAAAGAAGATTGGTAATCTCCTCATCCAAATGCCTCCCTAAGACGACTGGTTGTCCTTACAGGAATACATTTCCAACCTTAGGCCTTGATGCTTTTTTCCCAAGTGTTAGTACCCAGTCAAAGGTACAACTAAAATTAGAGATATGGCGAAAGAAGATGAGAATTGAGAACATTCTGGGTACCTGCCCTCTCTCATGAGCAAAAGCAAATACCCCATGGCACAGTGAAGAAACGGCACACGCTACTTATTCACATTCATTGCAGCAGTACCCCAGGGGTCTTCCTCCAGCCCGTTTATCTCCTTGGTGTCAAGGCCACAGGCTTCTCCACACTCAGCACAATCTCAGGTCCTCATCTCTGGTAGTAAAACAAAATTTTAAAATAACACAAACTGGGCAAGGCCACGGCCATCATGTTGCCTACAACAACATCCCCTAATGATTTGCAAATGTAACTATTAAAAACAGATTCTGCAGGCTGTAAATATGCCTGTATAAAACACCCTCGTTAGTTTTCAGGCCACAGTTGTGATTACTTTTTCTTGGACAAGGTAAGCAATGAATCAGTTCCAACACTTTCCAAATGAAAATTTAGTTTGAACACTGTTTATTTCCTGACAATCTTACTGTGTTGTTTGCAAAGGCAAAACCCAACTCAGTCCAGCTAATTTCATTGCTTTACACATAAAATCATGTCCAGAAATTTTAAAAGAATTGTTCCCAGCATTAATGTTATTATCAGGACTCATATCTAGGTTTGGACCTTCATTTACTTTTTTTTATATATATTTAGCCCTGATCAGACATTTGGACCCAGTCCTCAATGTCACAAGTTAATTTTTTAGCTCTCTGTAGCCCATAATGTCCAAAGTGCTGTATCTCTGAAACATCTTAAAAAGAGGCAACAACAAAATAAAAAGCCACATTAAACCTTTTTAAAATGAAACAAAATAGTAGAGCAAATAAAACAGAAAAGCAAAAATACAACTTGGGAAAAGTAGAAGACTGTAACTATCAAATTAAAAAGTTACGATTTGAGCCTACATTTAATGTGGAAATCCTGCCACAGCATTTTGAAGTATGACATTGGAAGTAGTTCTCTATCTTTGTTATTCAACCCACCTTTTGCAATGAAACAGCACCACTGGCACCAAAACAATCCCTCAGCATGTACAATATAGTTATGTTTAAAACCTCAGCTTGACTATGATGACCAATTAGGTCAGTCTTTGTCTTGTTTCACTAGCGATCTTTTCTCCAGTAGGCATTTTCTTTTTCGTCCATGTAGGCAACTGCAAATTTCAGTAGAGCTGAATTTGGAGCAGGACCTTCTTACTTGAACACCACCCTCTAAGTCCATGTTGATGTTTTACCTACCTGTTGTAAACAGGGACACCTGTGTTCCAGTAGTTTCCAGTTCATGGCACTATTATTCCTGAATATTGTAATGAATTTGAAACTTGCTAATGAATATTTAACAGAATATTAGTGTGGTATGTATATATTTGGGCCTAGTTTGTATGTACATGTTTGATCATGTGTGGTTTAAAGGAAATCCATAATAAATCTAAATTTGTGAATAAAGAATAGTTCAAAGGCCAAAAATGAATATGACATTCATGACATTTCCAAATAAAATTCTAATCCAAACTGTATATGCAGCATCTGACGATAATAAGGAAGGAACTGCTGCTAAAGATGGATATCAGCAAATCTGCAGGGAGATTTCCAGCCAACAGCTAAATGCAACTTCCCTCAGGTCCTTGATCTTATTGGCAAATGCATCTGGAACTTCATTTATATGCATCTTAATGGCCGACATGAAAAAAGATACTTTCTAGTGTGGAGGCTTAAAATGTCAAACCAATAAACACCTCAATAAAACAAATGAGTACACCAATGTAGCAATCGATGCCTGTAGTTTACCAACATATGCTCTGCTTCATATAATTAAGGGCAACAAGCAATCCTTTCTCCATAAAGTACAGCTGTACGGTTTTGCAGTGATGCCTGCTATGTGAGATCTGTGGGTGTTCTGGCAAAGCATTGGTCTGTGATTTTTAGAGGGATGTGTTTCGCTTCTGCAACCTTTTTTATGTGATTACAAAAGTGTTCTTATGGTTAGGGCTCTTCTAATTAAACATGTGATTATTCCAAAGCTCTTGTAGTGTCTGAAGTTTAGACTGAAATGCTATAATTCTCCCATGTGGCTCATCACGAGTTCAGCCCAAACACAGATGAGGAGTTTTTGTCCAAACAAAAAAACAAATGTAGGATTGTTCAGAGCCGACATTATTCTTTATGACAACGCATTGCTGAGTCAGAGTCATATGTTGAGGGTTACCAAATGAGACAAGGCATGTGCTGTCTAGATGCCTGACTTGGTCTGAAGATAGTTCGAGCCCCATGCTGAGTAATAATACAAACAGGAAGTAGGAGGTGTATGCACTGTCTGAAATACTTATACAAAAGGGCTTTGTTGATAGTTTGGAGGGCAATCCTTTCACATTCTTATTTTTGTGTTTTAATATTTGTGAATCTGCATGCTTCCATTTTGCTGGACTTTGCTGCTGATACACATGAATTTCCCCACTGAGGGACAATAAAAGATAATACTTCTATTCTATTCTATTCTATTCTATTCCCATTTTTAATGCTTAAATGATAGAAACTCAACAGAATTCAGAGTTTGATACAGTCAGATGACAATCAACTGAATTACATACAGTTATGTTCGAAATAAAAGAAGTCCAACAAAACCAAACAGGTCAATCACTGTATTTGGTAGAAATAATGCTACATGACAAGCAATTCACTTGTAAGAGTAGTAGAGCTAAACCAACCAAAACAAACAGGAGTTCCATTCGAGCAAATTAGAGAATAGCCAAAATGGCAGTGACTTACAGTTACCTGTGAGTACTGTAACAATGAGAAATTGTATAGGCTAAGCCAAGCTATCAGCAAGAAACAAGGTTCTTTCTAGCCACTGAACAGTGAGAAACACTCAGGCATCATAATTTAGGGATTTTTCTCATACTATAGTGTCAGGTGTCTGTATCACAACCCAGTCATTATTGATCAGCTTGGATACATCAAAATACTTGAAGAGGTTTCTTTACGCATAAGAAGAAATGCCCTTGAAATAGTTGTTTTAACAAGACTACAACCACAAACACACCAGTAAGCGAATAGCATCTAGGAGCCAGACCAACAAGATTAATGTTTGGGAGTAAACAGCCCAATCTTCCTAATCTGAATGAGAACTTGTGTGGTGGCATCAAATATGCTGTTTATGGGGCAAAACCTGGAAATGCAGAGGAATTTTGGGATGTGGTCCAATCTTCCGGGAGCTGCAATACCCATTTATAGATCCCACAAGACGATAGACTTCATGTGACTCCGATGTGAATGAGTCTTAGAAACAGTTCACAACTGAGTTTTAGTTCAGTGATTCTTGAAAAGAGTAATCTTCAAGCATTTTTCCAGTTTTCCAGTAAATATTTGAGTTTGTAAAGAAAACTAGCCAGCTTATGTTATGCTGTTCATAACTTTTATGGACAGAATTTCTAGGCTCAGCCAAGGGTGTTGAGGGGATCCGTTTTGGTGGCCTTAGGATTGCGTCTCTGCTTTTTGCGGATGATGTGGTCCTAATGGCTTCATCAGCTCGTGATCTGCAGCTCTCACTGGAGCAGGTTCCGGGCCCGGGTAAATGGCCGTGATGAGAAATTCCGGTGCCCTCCAAGTCCGAGGCCAGGGTTGTTGAGTCGGAAAAGGGTAGAGTGCCTTCTCCGGGTCGGGGGGGGAGGTCCTGCCTCAATGGGAGGAGTTCAAGTATCTTGGGGTCTTGTTCACAAATGAGGGAAATATGGAGCAGGAGATCAATAGACGGATCAGTGGTGCGTCAGCAGTGATGCGGGCGCTGTACTAGTCTGTCGTGGTGAAGAGAGCTGACTCAAAAAGCGAAGCTCGCGATTTACCGGTCGATCTACATTCCTACCCTCATCTATGGTCATGAGCTTTGGGTCATGACGGAAAGAACGAGATCACGGATACAAGCGGCCGAAATGGATTTTCCCCCCCCGGGGGTTTCCCGGGTTTCTTCCTTAGAGATTAAGGGGTGAGAAGCTCAGTCATCCAGGAGGGACTCAAAAGTAGGGGCGGGCTTCTCCCCCATCGAGAGGAGCCAGTTGAGGTGGCTCAGGGAATTTTGGTTAGGATGCCCCCCGGATGCCTCCCTGGTTGGGGTGTTCCGGGCACGCCCCCAAAACCCGGGAGGGGCCCAAAGGAAGACCCAGGACACGCTGGGGGGATATGTTTCTTGGCGGGGCCAGGCAAAATGCCCTTGGTAATCCCCTGGACGAGCTGGCCCAAAGTGGCTGGGGAGAGGGAAGTCTGGGTCTCTCTGCTTAGGCTGCTGCCCCCGCGACCCGACCCCAGATAAGCGGAAGACAATGGATGAATGAATGGAAGAAAAATAAAGGCTGCTATTTTTTTGATCATTCAAATATTACTTTCCCTCAGTATCTCTAGACTAACAATGAAATCAACTTTTTTCCCCATTGTTTGCTTTGGAAAAGAATGTGCAGTGCTGCTAATGAATTTGTGTATATGAAAATAAAAGCTATTAGAAGGGTTCGAGTTTTATTTACGCTATTACATTGAAAGCTGCCGGCAGCCCGGCTGTCATACCAGCTGTGGATATACATCAGTCTTTACCTTAGCCATCCATCTTTAATTACTTGCTCTCAAACGACTAAGCACGCCAGTAAATAGTTTTTGTAGATGACTCCAAACGATCAGGGTGCATCATTGAGCACGCCAAACTTAAGTGGATGCTAATAATCAAGTCCAAAAAAACACAATCATCCAAGGGCGCCAGACTCCAGTTCTTGACGGCCCGTGTCCTGCAACCTTTTGATGTGTCCTAAGTCCAACACACCTGAATGAAAGGACTGAATAATCTCCTCATGCACTCAAATTCTTCAGAGTTCTGCTAATTACCTAATTATGTGATTCCGATGTTGACAAGAGAACACATCTAAAAGTTGCAGGACGCCAGCCCTCAAGGACAAGAGTTTGACACAGATGCTTAATTATATTAGATCCAAATTTGTTTTTAATCACATGGGAAGGGATGTTGTTAAGATTATTGCCTGTCTGGTGGGTGATTTTGTTTTAATTCCAAATGCATCTTGAACTTTGCCACAGACAATCAGAGAAAACGTTGCTTTTAACATGGTTGATCACATTACATACCAGCAGAATATAATAAAAACTTTATTAGTCTTCTTAGATCTGTTAAAGGCTCCTATATTTGGCTTTCCAGGTGAGAGGTCAAGTTGGAAATTGCCCAATTCTGCTCAGCAGACAATTTTTCTTTGTATATCTGCTTAAAAAAAATGTTCTCACAAAATTTTTTACTACATAAAATTCATCAATTACAAGTAATGTCACACCTGTTTAATCAATGAGCTTTCTTTAATCATATTTGTCCTTCGAGAGCCGATTGGCTGGCAAGCAATGAAAGCCAGGAGCAATGACCAAGAACAGCCGCTCTTCCAAATCTCTGACGATTTTCAGCAAAAACAAACCTTGTTCCTTGACTTTCCACTGTTCTGTTCAGTCAGCTTAATAGCTACCCTGTTTTGTCAGGCTGTTATCTGACTTCAAGCCTGAAGCAATGACATGAACATTGCTATCATTTGATGCAATATCTGAACCTTTATAAAAACAGGTTCAGACATTGTGCCGAATTAAGTGACTAGGAAAACCAAAATAAGAAAAAAACAAACAAAAAAAAAAAACAGAAGAGGGAGGTGATCATAAGCAAAATATCAAAGTATACTGGTAGAACAGTTAAAACTTGCAATTTCTTCCCATTCCGAGACAGGCTCAATCTATCCCAGCACACTGCAGGCACCAGATGCAGCGCACAGCAGAAACGAGATGCTATCACAAGAAAAATGGGAAGGTGCAGCCTTACTGATGTTCTGCTTTAATACAACATGAAAGCTAAGTTTGCAGGGATTCTGTAGCACATTTGAGCAAAACCTGAGGAGATAGAAGGTATTGTGTGCCCACACTTGAATACATCTCCAGAAAAAGCTGTACCTTTTCCCAATTTTAGTCTGTTTGCCCTAAAAGCACAGGCTATTGTGAGGTTTCTACATTCAATGACACAAAGTCACATTTGATTGTGTCATATATCCTTCACAAAGCAGCTTGATTACAGCCTTATTTTTACACTTAATTGTACCAAAAAAAGAACTACAAGACTAAAGAAACAGAAATTTTATTGACTTTAACAGAATACAGCACAGTTTCCATAAAGTCTGCACCATCCATGGGCTTCTGATTGCAAGAATGTGAGAAATGGTGCCAAAAAAGAAAAGTGTAAATGTTCTTATCAGGAATGTGCAGGTCCAGCCTAGGCATTTTGCGAGTGCATCAGAGGGTGAAAAAGAGTCCTAGCCACTGTGCTGGTCTATGCTTAAAGGCACCCACCATCCCCACAATATATGCACAAACAGCTGGGTGACTTAAAACACACCATTATTTTGCTCATGACTTACTGACCTAGTTTCTGCTCTACTATGTTAGATAAAAAAAAAAAGAAAAGACAAAAGCAATTTTATGTTTACAGAAGAAAAATAGTCAATCACACCTCAAAGTGTTTCATAAAGACAAAGTTACTTTAGCTTTATATTTCGCAAACCAAAATAAACTAAATACAGATGTTTTAATAGTGGAAACGGGAACACATTTATAACTGTTTGTTGCCTGTACAAAAAAAATAAATCAGATCCAACAATCTGCATGGTCAAGTTTCTACTTGGCGCCCATTTTCCGTATGTTCACGATTAGCCTCTTGCTGTACTCTCTGTGGTCGACAGGTTTCACGTCCATCACCGTGGCCTTAATCCTGGATTCGTCCTGTTAAAACAGAGAGAATCCATCAACATCCCTCTCATAGGACAATTAAAGATTCACAAGTCACACTCCCTCGCACAAAGCGATAGTTCAGATTTTCTGAAGTGTGCTTCTGTGACGTAATTCAAACTAGTCAACGTCTTACCTGCAGGAAGTAAAAATTAACAAACTGAATTTGCAGAAAGCAATTCTCATTATAGAGGAAGGTTAATGGCTGATTAGACGGAGGTGCCTAAAGGAAGTGCGTATGCATATTCCTATTTAGTTTGTAGTCGTTTTCATGGCAGTGTACTCTGGAGGGTAGGTAAGGAATGGCCAAAAAAAATAGATCGTGACAGTATAAAGTTATACAAATCAGCTAATAGTGTTTACTTGAACACAGTATGAAACTTTAGTCACAGTTTTTTAAAATACCTGCTATCTGCTTTATCAGGGGTCACCAGTTTTAATACCTATTAGCTATACCCCCCTTATAATTTATTTTTTTTCCCCTGCAAATTAATTTTATCGTAACTTTCTCCTGTGGGTAAGATGCTGACTTCTCACAAGTACCTCGCAGATCCTCCGTTCAAAAACCAAAACAAACTATCTCTTTGATGCAGATGTAAATCTATTAAAAGCATGCATTAAGAGCTTTCAAACTGTGATATTAATCATAAGTGTATTCTAAAGTATATGATAGTAACTCAGCACAGTCCAGACTGTTAACCTTAGAAAAAGATGAAATGTAAAATGTTATTTATAAAGAAAATAGGAGATAAACATTTTTCATCCTCTAAAAGACATTTGGAGGAGCTATCTAAACTGCAATGGCATTTAGCTTCCACAGCTGTCTAGACATGGGGAGGTCATTTCTCTCAGGGCCATTCATCCCTGCATTTAAACTAAAGTTACACTCAATTCTTCTCCATTAATCCTCTGCTGTGGATGTGGGTAAATGCAACTTATCTTCCTTTGGACTTGCGCGTTCTTTAAGAGCATCATATACCTTGTTTGTTCTGTTTAATCAGATATGGACATATTCAACAAACAAGATAGAAATCATTTCTATTTTTGTTTCAACTGTAACCGTAAGTCACATTTAGAGCCACAGAACTCTGCAAAGCATTACTTCACTACAGCTTTACTTCAGGCAAAGGATAATTCAACATTTTTTTGATCGTATCAAATGGAAAAAGTGACAAGTGCTTCTTCAAAATACCTAAAAGATTTAAACTAATGTTGAAGTTATATAATCAGCCCAAAACAGATATTTTCTGCACCTCTAACCAACATAAACAAATAATTCATCACCTTTTGAGATCAGAACCAAAGATCTTAAACATCATAAATTTCTTTGTGTTCACAGATCCTAATTATTATTCTTCTGTACCTAATTTGGTACAATCCATAAATCCCTCAAATGTAGGTCAAGCAAAACTAATCATCTTTATCTCTGCTCTAAATTGGCTGAATTATGATCATTGCAGTAATTTGTTTTATACCATACAGCTATTACATACACAGGCTGTAACAGCAGCACAAAAGTTTGAGTGGGTGGGTTTTTACAAGATATTTATGCATTTACGTTGTCTAGAATTATTCTGCATCACGTTTACCCATCAGTATGAGGGCAAATAAACGAAATATACCAATTCTATCCCTTAAATAAAAGTAAAAACTTGCCAATAAGCATTGAAACATCCAGTCAAGACAATTAAATATCTAATAACTGGAAAAACTGAATATTTTATCTCCCAAATGGCTTTTTGAGACAAACCATTTAAATTTTCTAGACATGGCCTTCAGGTACAACAAGACCTCATTAACAGCACCGGAGTTTGAGGAAAAATGAGAAGAAAAAAAAGGTGTCAACACCATGAACAATCACAACAATGATGTAAGCATCTACTGCTGAGTGATGAAATCCTCGAGTCGCGAGCTCTGCACAGCAGCTGAATGGGGCTCTAAAAATGGATTTTGATGATCTGATGCTGCTCTATATGATGTCGTAAAAGGAATAAAAAAAAAGGTCACTCTATACCTCACATCTTTGCCAGAGTACTAACTTTATGATTTCACACGAATCAATAAATGAATGGTATTTTCAACACCATCAACAAGCACTCAAAAATGGCAAAAAAAAACTACAAAACAGAAAGTACAAAGCTGACAGCGGAATACATTCAACAAGAATAAAGAATAAACAAGATAAACAGAAGCACGGTTCCACTTTCACCTTAAATTGGGTCGTGAATGTATTTTTAGTTTTTGGACAGTATACTACAAAACGGAATACCAACATTGTTTCCCATCAATATAGATGGGTCCAAAAAAAGGTCAGTCAGTCATTTTCTATACCGCTTATTCCATAGTGGGTCGCGGGGGAGCTGGTGCCTATCTCCAGCAGTCTATGGGCGAGAGGCGGGGTACACCCTGGACAGGTCACCAGTCCATCGCAGGGCAACACACAAACAACCATGCACACACTCATTCATACACCTAAGGGCAATTTAGAGTGACCAATTAACCTAACAGGCATGTCTTTGGACTGTGGGAGGAAGCCGGAATACCCGGTGAGAACCCACGCATGCACGGGGAGAACATGCAAACTCCATGCAGAAAGGGAGTCGAACCCAGGACCTTCTTGCTGCAAGGCAACAGTGCTACCAACTGCGCCACCGTGCAGCCCAAAAAAAGGTTTTTTTAGTAATTAAATTCAAAAGGTAAAACCTAAAATATTTACATTTACTTCACAAAGAGATATTTCAATCCTTTTATTTCGGTTAATTTTGATTGTTATTGTTTACAGCTAATGATAGCCAGAGGTTCAATATCTCAAAAAATTGACAATTACATAAGACAAATAAATAAGGGATTTTTATTTGTTAATGACTATAAAGTACCTCCATATATGGTACAGTATATGCACCCCATACTTAGTCCGGCTGTTCTGCCTAAATAACTGGATCACTGATCACACAGAGGCTCTGCTGAGGTAAAAAAAACCCAGGTTGGGTTAATGGCAAGCTGTCAGCTTGATTTCAATGTTGGTTCTGGTGCCTCCCATCTTCCCCTTGACAATACTCCACAGAATCTCACTAAACATTTTGCATTGGATCAACACTGCAAACGTGTAAGATGGGATAGAAAACATAAAGTATATGTGGTAAAAACTTTGAGTCCAATTACGCCAGTGTAATGATAGCTAATTCATTTAAACTGAACACTAAACATCAAATCATTAAAACTGCAGTGATAAAAGTATTTTAATAGATGAATCCAGATTTTACTCATTTGGCTTGATGTTCAGAATTTATAAACTCTTCATTGCTTAAAACTCAAATATGACTTAATGGATATTTGGTTCTACATAGCTACTTTCAAAAATGACCCTAAACCAGCCTTATCCAGTGTTGTCCACAAGCAAACATGTAAGTGTATACTGACAATGACTGGCTTGTAATGTTGAGAGGAACAAAAAAAAACCATGAACACGGAGGTTGCAGGTGTCTCTGTTGAAGTAATATGGGTTGTGGATACATGAGCCAATACATGCTTGTAAGCTGTGCCATTGGCAGTGAGGACGCGGAGCTGACTGTGACAGACACAGTGGTCTCTTCTGTGTGCTGAAGGCGGATGCCGCCTCTGGCCCGCATCCAGACTTCCTGCTCAGAGTCCCAGCCCAATCAATTCTTTTATGCTTTTCCCTTAAAAACAAACCTCTGTCTGTGTTGCCTACAGGAAACAGTGGCCGCCGCTAAGCTGTGCGTGAATCCTTCACGAAGCCGCTAAAAATCAACAGCTTTTCTGGGACGAGCAGCTTTTCAGAGGTAATAATGACAGCACAAATGAAAGCCAGGTAGATTTGTTAATGACTGGGAAAAGATAAGGATGGAGCGCAAAGGGAATGTTTCATTTCTGCATTGCATTTTATGCTTGGAAAGAAGAGTTCAGTGGATTCCGTTGTTACCTGTCATTTATTAAGGGACCTTATGTGTAGTGCTTGTATTGATAATCCTAAAACGTTCACATATTGTCACACTACACCCAAAACCGTCAATGCATTTCATTTATAGACCAGAACTAACTTTTTTGGGCTACATATAAAATGCTACGTGATTTGGGAAGCCAACACATACGCCCAAAGTAAAATATGGTGGTGGCAGCATCATACTGCGGGAAGGCTTTTCTTTTAGGTAGCTGGCTGGAGTTGATTGGAAAAAGAATGGAGCCTCGAGACTAGACTGGAGGTTTACCTTCCCTAAATAAACAGCCGTAGGTCAAATGGTTTAGATCAAATCATATTTATGAGTTAGAATGGCCCAGTTAAAGTAACTGGCTTAAAATTGATTTTAAAAGATGCTCTCTATTCAATCTGAGCTCAAGTTTTTTTTTTGCAAAAGAAAAATGGGCCAAAAAATATATTCTTAAGATCTGTGAAACTGGTAGATATAACCCAGAAGACTTGCAGCTACAAGTGCATCCAAAGTTGGTTCTACAAACAAAGTACTCATCTGGAGGGCTAAATAAAAGTGAATATACTTTTCAGATTTTTATAAATAAAACATATTTAAAACCATTTATCATGCTTCTTTGACTTAGTATGCATACTCTGTGTTTTATTTCATAAAAAACACTAATATTTGTTTGTAATCTGTAAGGTGGGGATGAAGTAATGCATTTTAACATTTTCTGAGACTAATTATCACCATTTTACTTACGTTATACGTTTCCAGCTTCACTCTGTTGCGGAAGATAAAAGTGTTGAAGTTTGCTTGCTGGAAGATCTCATCAAAAGCTGATTCATTCTGAAATATGAACAAAAATATTTTTCTTCTTGTTTCACCAAACCAATGCAAAAAAAAAATCCATTAATACTTAAAAACAATAGCAGGGATTTCTCATAAGGTTTACATTGAAGAACAGAAGCACATCGTCTGCAAGTGTGTTCCTGTCTTGGCATCACAGTGAGAACCAATTTTCCGATATCACCATCAAATTGAGGACCATTTGTACCAAAGTGAGGACATTTTGCTGGTCCTCACGACCTATTTTGCTAACGGTTAGGTTTAGGGCTAAGGTGTGAATTGAGTTTAGGTTAAGGTTAGGGTTAGGCATGCACTGGTAATGGTTAGGTTTAGGGTTATTGTCAGGGTTAGGGCAATGGAAGTCAACACATGGTTCTCACTACATATAGCAAAACAAGAGAGTGTGTGTGTGTGTGTGTGTGTGTTTAGAAACTACAAAACTGGAAGTTTATTTCCTCAACTGGTTGTTTATTCCCTGAAGGAACTATTCATTTTGGGAAAGAACCGACTCACCGAGTCCTTGAGCTGGCCCAAGTAAGCTGCATTCTGGCCCAGAATGGCCTCTGCACTCTCCTGGAAGCAAGTGACCCACTGGTTGTCGGCGTAATCCGCAATGTTGGCCTGACGAATAACATGGTGGAAAGAAAAGGCGACAGTAAATACAAACAACAACGGTAAAGTGTTGAAAGTGTGATGTTTGCCTGATACTGCAGTTAGAAGATAGAACACATCCTGCTGCTTATCCTGGCAAAATGCACAGAATCAGTGTGGAAGCAGATTCAACAATATGCTAACTGGAGAGAGCAACAAAACAAAAACATATCTTTCCTTTTGTTGACCAAGTTTTTGTTGTTATCTTCATATGAAAATATTGTAAATTTTGAAAAAATTATTTTTGTGTTCATCAGTGAACACGTTCTAAAATAATAGTGCACAGAGACCAGCGACACTTAACACAAAGCTGTAAAAAGCCTAAAGTCAATTTAAGGTTAGTCCTCATTAGTGTTTCACAGACATAGCTTTAACATTTCTAACTTTAATTGCAAAGAGCAGTTAGAGGCAATGTTGTGAGACAGAGAGAAGGGCAAAGTATTGAGAAAAAAAATTCAATATAAACTTTCAAGTATAAAAACAACCTCAGCTACAGCCACAAACCAGCTGTTTAAAATGTGAACATTTGCATATATGCTTGTGTCACTGTTAAGTACAAAACAGGCCCCAGACAGGCTCTGGGAGGAAAAACAGTCACTCACAGATAGAATGAGGCGGTACTTGAAGTTGGGAAACTCTTTATCGCACTTCTCACAGCGGAACATGCCATTCTGCTGGTCAACCACTTTTTTGTTGCAGTCCTGGCTTGGGCAGGCCTGATAAAGGCAGTTCTCCTTGCGCAGAAATACAATGGTGGCTATGCAGGAGTAGTAGTCAGCCTAAATGAGGAGAAAGTGACAAAAATCTACATTAAAAAAAATCCACAAATCTCTCTTAAATATACAATTTTTATGAAACGCAGTCTTCTTGCACTCATGAGCTTAACGTTACCTGTTAAACATACTGCTCTATGATAGCATTCTCAGGAGCATCCAGCAAAGTAGAGTGGAAGCAAAAGCTCTAATGTAAAGGTTTTGTAACGTAAGAACATGAGATAAAGTTAAAAGCTAAGCCATATTTTAAATATGTCTGCGCTATGGGGTATGGTAGCAAAAAGAAAGCATGGCACATCTGAGTGAAGGTGTGTCATGCTGATAGGCTCCCACCCAAACAGAATGAGTGTTAGAACAAAATCAAAAAGGTGCTCCAACCGAGAACCAGTTTAAGGGTGTACATAATTCTGAAATAAACTAAAATAATTTTAGCTTGTGTTTGGATTGAGTTCAGAAATTGTTTAATTATTTATCTCACAAACCCGGGCATTTAAGAGGTGTGTGGACTCCTTGATCCACTGTATGGTCACAGTCAGTAAAAACAGTCAGGATGCTGGCAGCTGCTACATTTGCTGACAGGAAGCAAATTATAGCAACATATTTTACCTGCTTACAAAAACAGGACAAGTCAGTAAGGCAGAAACTAAGGAATACAAGAACGTCAGGATGTGTTCCAGCTGAAAATTGTCTCAAATAAGTTGCATTACCTGTGTTTTGTTCACAACAGGTCTTTGTTGCAGCCTAAAATCTGGCAGACAGAGAGGCCTAAATTCTCTCATATTCCTGCAGAATGTCCCCCAACACAAGAAAATCTGGGTCAGGATAACACTCCCTGGTCAAGTTCAGGTGGTGGATGTGCCATCTTTTTGTTTCTTGTCATAAAGGTCCACTGTAATTTGCAAAACAAAAGAGTCTCCAAAAACAAAAGGCTAATGACCATTTCGCTATACAAACCAAAACTTCAGAAGGCCCCAAGGTCCACTGCTTTTGTATAAGTCTAACTATTGATGTAAATGTCCCCAATTAGTCTGTGATTGACCTGTGAGAAGAGGGAAAAAATAACTTTCTTGCATCTGTCACAGACTGTTAAAAAT
Organism: Crenichthys baileyi; assembly: GCA_036173005.1. Lineage (NCBI taxonomy): Eukaryota > Metazoa > Chordata > Actinopteri > Cyprinodontiformes > Goodeidae > Crenichthys > Crenichthys baileyi. Next base: position 1,308,366 of record JAHHUM010001447.1, on the reverse strand, counting down.
GCAACATCAAGCAAACAAGCAAATTGTGCACACTTGCTCTGTGAAGGGGCATGGCATCGATGTCGAGACTTCAAGTTGTGGCACAAAGACTTGGTGACAAAAACAATGGCGACAGGACTTTGTTTGGTGGGGTCTTAAGAAGCCTGACCCTCCCTGCCATCATCTATAGGATGTGACAAAGTCTGAGGGCAGCCTCAGCGCTGCGCTGTCATAAGCTCACTTTGTCGCATGACATGCTAAAGAGAAACAAGCAGCTCGAGATTAAAGGGATAAAAGCCTTTAGAAGTCATCTGAAGTAGACGAACATTAAAAACGTGAAATATTAACAGACGTCGACGTTGCAAATTAGAATACGATCTAAAACTAAAATGATTTCAGTAATCTGATTTAATTCAAAAAGTGATACTGAAATAGATTAATTACATAGTCAAATATTTCATGCCTTGTTCTGTGGCTCTGAGGTGTTAAAGGAGCCCGGGTTGCTTGACAGCAGCCTTCAGCTTTTCTGCATTGTTTGGTCTGGTATCTATCATCTTCCTCTTGATGATGGTCCATACGTTCTCTCTGGAGTTTAGGTCAGGCCAGCTTTTTGGCCAATTAAGCACAGTGATGCCATTTTCATTAAACCAGGTATTGGATCTTTAGGCAGTGTGGTCAAGTGCCGAGTTCTGCTGAAAAATAAAAACATGCTCTAACATTTCCTGGTAGGTGGCTGTACTGACTTTGTACTTGATAATTCCTCTGGACCAACACCAGCAACCAAATCAATTAATGGGAAACATCCAACTGGACCTCATGTAAATTGGATTCTGTGCCTCTCCTGTCTTCCTCCAGATTCTGGGATCTAGTTTTCCAAATAAAATATTTACTTTCACCTGGAAAGAGGACTTCGGACCACTGCTTTACCATCCAGTGCTCTTTTCCTTAGCTCAGGTTAGATGATTCTGGGGTTGTCTCTGGTTTAGGAGGAATGTGACAGTTGGAGCTTATCTCCCGGACATGGTTTGTGTGTAGTGGATCTTTAAGCGCCATCTTGAGCAACAGTCACCGCCTTGTGAATCTCCCACAAATTCTTGTATGGGCCTTGCTTTCCAATCATTTTAAAGTCGTCATGTTTGTGCACCTTTTTCTACTAAACGTTTCCTTCCACTCAACTTTCCACTAAATATACGTGGGTGCAGCACCCTCCTTGTACAGGGTGTCAATGATTGTTTGCTGGACAACTGTCTCACTGTGGGCAGGGAGTAACATAACCTGTACAGTACAGACCAAAAGTTTGGACACACCTTCTCATTCAAAGAGTTGTCCTTATTTTCACGACTATGAATATTGTAGCTTCACACTGAAGGCATCAAAACTATGAATTAACACATGTGGAATTATATACTGAAGAAAAAAGTGTGAAACTACTGAAAATATGTCTTATATTCTAGGTTCTTCAAAGTAGCCACCTTTTGCTTTACTGCTCCACACACTCTTGGCATTCTGTTGATGAGCTTCAAGAGGTAGTCACCTGAAATGGTTTTCACTTCACAGGTGTGCCCTGAGAGGTTTAATAAGTGGGATTTTAAGCCTTATAAATGGGGTTGGGACCATCAGTTGTGTTGTGCAGGAGGTGGATACAGTACACAAATGATAGTCCTACTGAATAGACTGTTAGAATTTGTATTATGGCAAGAAAAAAGCAGCTAAGCAAAGAAAAACGAGTGGCCATCATTACTTTAAGAAATGAAGGTAAGTCAGCCCGAACAATTGGAAAAACTTTGAAACTGTCCCCAAGTGGAGTCGCAAAAACCATCAAGCGCTACAAAGAAACTGGCTCACATGAGGACCGCCCCAGGAAAGGAAGACCAAGAGTCACCTTTGCTGCGGACGATAAGTTCATCCGAGTCACCAGCCTCAGAAATCGCAAGTTAACAGCAGCTCAGATTAGAGAACAGGTCAATGCCACACAGAGTTCTAGCAGCAGACACATCTTTAGAACAACTGTTAAGAGGAGACTGTGTGAATCAGGCCTTCATGGTAAAATAGCTGCTAGGAAACCACTGCTGAGGACAGGCAACAAGCAGAAGAGACTTGTTTGGGCTAAAGAACACAAGGAATGGACATTAGACCAGTGGAAATCTGTGCTGTGGTCTGATGAGTCCAAGTTTGAGATCTTTGGTTCCAACCACCGTGTCTTTGTGCGGCGCAGAAGAGGTGAACGGATGGACTCTACATGCCTGGTTCCCACGCATTAAAAAACACATTGTGAGCAGAAATAATGCAGCAGAGCAGGAAAGAAAACAAGCGATTTCTGCTAAAGAAACTTCATATTACCAATTTAAGAAATCATACTGTTAAGTTAGCTAAATGTTAAAGACACCTGCTCCTTTTTAATCAATGCATTTCATTCCCAGCCTCTTTGGATACACAAACATAAAACAACAAGGTACCACATCTTCAAGGCCATCACAACTGCATATATCTATTCATTTCTCCTGCTTTAATAAAACTTTTTTTCATCATTATGTGATAATTACCATAGTCCAGTGTATTTTATTCATTTATTTTAAGTTTGTGTGAAACTAGTTGCCTTTATTTGCAGTATTCAGGCAGAACTTGGGCAGAAAGAGAAGAAGGAGCAATGGTCCCCAGGTCAGGAATCTAACCCCAGACAGCTGCATCGAGGACTCGTAGCCTCTGTACATGTGGTGCATTTTAAATTATGACAAATTACTCAAGTTAACATCTTTGCACAGGTCACATTTTCTCCCCGAGACCATTTCTCTGCTAGCACAGTTTCCTTTAAAAGTACAAATAAAAAGGTGGAAATGAAAGAAAATGCCTTTGCTCCGCTATTGTGCGGGAAGGTCATTTTATTAAAAGGTGCAAGGAATGATGCCTGTGTAATCTTCACAATCAATACCAGAGATAAATGCGTCTTTCACCAGGTGCATACACTACAACTATAAGTGGACATCTATAGAGCAGAGGGATTAATAAGTAGCAGGAGATAAATGTCGCTTGGATTTGATTATAAACATAATATGGTGGTGCAGGGATATTATATATTATTGATTGAAAAATTAATCACACTGAGAAGCTAAATCCTTTCTGCAGCACAAAAAGAAGGAAAGCTACAGAACTAAATTTACTTTTAACCTGAAGGGTATGCATTAACTTCATAAAACAACTAAACTTTTGTTCAGGATCTTTTAATCGATCATTTATTGTCTTCTTAAATATCACAAGAGGCATCACAGGAGTGTTAATGTATTTGTGTCTCAAGACAAAGCTGTGTATCTGTGTACCTTGTCACCGTGTCCCAGGTGCTCCGACTTCACATCAGCCAAAGTCTTCCAGTTTTCCATGAGTCTTCCGCTGCCGCCTCTCACCTCCGTCAGGGACTGTCCCTCCATGGCATGTCCTTCCTTGTCAAACCTGCATGAATTAAAGTCAGACTGTTAGTTTGACCATGGTTAAAGTGAGATAAGTACTCATAAAATCATCTGTCAGGTGATTTGTTTGGTCCTTAAAATGAGAGGAACTTAGTGCTGAGGATCATGTTTGCAGAGTTTGCTTATTTACACCAAAGCACTTAAATTCAGTGGCAAAAAAACAGAGAAAAAGAGAAATCATATTTGGGAATAGGAAATTTTAACTTTCCCTTTAATGATTTCTAAACTACATAAAAGTTTTATTTTCAAGCAATGAATGTATTGATCGACAAGCAACTTTAGCTTACAAACGTAAAAAGCCTACTTTACCAATTTCTACTGGCAGGTATGATTGTCAGTGACCCAAAATAAAACAAGTAAAAAATAAATAGATGCAATACATCTACAAATATTTTCCCAAAGTTATGTTTCATGCAGTCGACTGACTGCGAATTGTGTGAATTAACATTATAAGCAATTTGGCTTAAAAAGGCTTTCAGAAAAATCGGTCAGATCTGACGACCTCGTTTCATTTTGACTCCATTTTAATTCCCGAAGAAAGGAGACTTCAGTAGCTTCTAGTCAAAGGAAATAAAAATGTTTTTGTGGCTCTGCCTCGTTGTGTGACCAAACTTTTAGGGTTTACAAGATGAGATTTTAGAAATATTCTGGAATATACCAAGAACCCCAATATTTTGTTCTCACAAATGGAGTAATGGTTTTACAAATCACAAACTGGGTTTTCAAGAATTGGTCATGAGTGTAGAATAAGGCAGGTCAGGTATGACTACGTTCATATTTAGTGACTGTTCTACCTCTACGACATATAGTAAACCTTACATATTCTGAGGAGAGTACAGGTAAAGGGCTCAAACTGTGACTATTTTTATTTTTTATTTACATTTACGCTTCATTGGGACTTAACTTGTATTCTGTACAACTGCAGGAAACCTCCTGAGCCATATTGTGGAAGCCACGTGTGTTTTCTGGATAAATCAGCAGCAAAACACCAAAGAAACAAAAAACAGGGAATAGACTAGAATGGCCAGCATTGATTTTCAAGAAGCAATTATATATCAGATCAGGTGCTGCAAAACAACAGCAGCATCAGCTATGACTTTGTGACTGACGATGGGTCCACTGGAACCAGTTTACCCAACTCTGGCTGCACACGCAACATGATCCAAGGAACGTCAATAGCAGCATAAAGAGGGAGGTGCGAGGTACGGCTGAAAATAACGCAGGACCCAATTCAGCTTTGCACAAGTCACAATCACTTGTTCCAGCCGCAAGTTAGAATCCAACATGGCTCCGAGTCACACAGTGGCTCAAACAAATGAGGCTAAACTGCTCACAGCTGGAACACTGCAGCAGTTTTCCACTGGGAAAAACTTCAAATGACTAGATTTCTAAATCCTAGTTACTACATAACATTAAAAAGAACATAACATGACATAATGGATCCAGTTAGGGACAGCATTATGATTCAATTTACCATTCAGACCAAAGTATGAGGCACAATCAACTGTTGCCAGCATGCATTTTAGACGACTGCAGGGTGCCCACTTAAACAATAACAACAACAAAACAAACCTTTTCCAAGCAGGGAATCCGTTTGCCTTTGTCACAGCATAGATGGCTCATCTGGGAGTATAGATGGCTAAGAGGCTTTTGAAATGAATCAACAGCACAGGGACAGATGAGTTGTTGAGGGTCAAGGCTGTTATCGAAACCCCATTTTTATGCAATGTTCTCAGTTACTAGACAAAAGACACTAAGAGGAAGAGAGGAAAAGGCAGAAGAACGAAGATGGGTGGAGGTAAAAAGCAGTGGTTGTAGAAGAGATAATTAAAAAGGTCAGAGATCAGCTGAGTTTACTAATCTGGCAAAAGGCAAAGTCTCAAGCAAAAAGGAGGTCAGGTTGTAAAAATGACAGAAAGCTTCTTCTCCTACAGGCATGACTAATGAAAAATATTTCACATTAAAAATTTAGACTGTGGTCTGAACAAGCCAATTCCCCACCTCTGACAAATGTGAGCAATTCTCTCCAGTGGCAGTGATTTCTTCACTTGTGTAAAGATTTGCTTTAATTGCAAAAGCAATCACTAAGCAGCCTCGACAAGATGAAAACTGCAATATCTGGACATCTTAGAAGACGGATGTCTCTACAGGGAAGAACTTGCAGCAATTTGGCAGGTTAATACCCCCACCACATGTTTTAAAGGATCCACATGGAAGCACTGGATGTCATGTTTAATATGCTTCTTCCGAAAAGAAATTAAAATGCTAAACAACATACTACTGTGACAATCTGATTTGAATGTGCAGATATTTCATCTATTTATGCAAACATCAAGGAGAAAGCAACTTACAGGGAAGAAACAAGGAGGTTTCATGGTATTGCGCATGAAAGTAACAAAATTTAGTTGAAGGCAAACAGGCGGCATTGTTTACAGAAAAGTAAACTACCGGCACAATGAAGGGATAAAGACAGACCCGTGCATACTGCAAGCGTGTCAAAATACCAGTGGGTTGATGTGCATAAAGGTCAGCATAGGAGCAGAGACATGTCTGAGGAACAGGAATGAATGGATGAGGAGAAAACTCATAATAAGCAATGATCTCAACTCCAGGCCAAGACTCATGTTTAAGCTGACAGTGGCAGAGACGCAGCAAATGTGGTTCCTCCATCTTCTGTGACATTTAGATAGTCCGTTCATCTAGAGCAAATGACATGCTGCCAAATGCATGACTTGCTTCCATTGTAAACAATGAAGCTTGAATATGTAAACAAGGATCAGTGTATGCTGGGGAGCCATAAATGATTGTCTAGCATGAACGTGGAGACCTTTTAAAGATGTTATTAGTCAGGCAGATATTCTGCAGCAGGTCTACAGTGGTCCCATCGGATTGCATCACAGTGAACCCAGCAAAAAGTCAATACATACAGGAATTGTTAAAAAAAAACAAAAACAAAACATCACCCTGTGAAATAAACCTGAATAATTCATTTTTTTTATGAGCAGAAGAAGTGTTAATGCTTTGTTTTAAAGGTTTGATAAAATAAAAACGTGTCAATGAGAAATGCTAGCAGCATAAATAAAAACCAAGCAACACAAAAGATTTATGATTATTTTTATTTATTGCGTCGTTTAGCAGGGCCACAACATTGCACGTGTCTTTTAAATGTCAGAACAGAAATTTAATTGAATCAGTTAAATTGTTTCACTGCCCAGCAAATGCCACATGTAGCTCTTCGGTCGAATAACGAGGATTACCAAGTGACAGTTTAAATCAACCTGTATTAATTAAAGTGAGCCCACACCGTAGTAAATGTGTGGCTAATAATTCCAGTCGGCAAAATAAAACACCATAAAAATTAAAGAAAAGAAAAAACATGATGCATTAATGAGGCATCATATTTACTGGACTACTGGCAAAGCTTGTTTACTTGCTCTCAGGCTCACGTAATTACTGCCCCAACTTTCTGACTTGTCTGTGCAAGTGGCAATACTCGAGCGCTGATAAGGAAGACAGAAAATGTCAGCTCGACTAAATGAGATAATGGTAAATGTCTGAGGGTGACTGCATCAAGGACTGGGAATAAACCTGATAAAGACTGGATGAAGAGGAGACTGCTCTGCCTGGCAGTAAGACGAGAGGCAGCATGACCCTCACTAAATGCGCTTTTGCCACCTAATGGACAAGTGCATCTGCACAGTCAGATGAAAGTGTAGATTTCATGTAATTAGCAGCCTTTGTTCACCCATCAAAAAGAAGCAGTAGGCATAATCATGTTAACACCACCATTAATCAAAGATTAAGAATATTGGTACAAAGAACAGCTTTTTATTTCTAAACAAAAGAAATGAATGGCATTTTATTCCCTTCAAGATTTATTACTGAGCCATTAAAGGGTTACTGTCCAGCTTTTCTAATGAGCGAGAGCAGGGCTGCACCACTAATACTCTGCATGAGTCAACGGCCCACCAAGGAAAGACTATTCATTTGAAGAAGTCCCACAGGCCTGCGCCAAAATAGTCAAATTAACATGCCTCTGCAGCAGGAAGACAACCGTGATTCAGCAGCCTCGGGTCTATAGTTGAGAGAGAAAGCCTTTGGTCTCCTAAGTGCAAGAATGAAATTGCACATATTGTAGGTCTGCATTAAGCAACTAATTATACTTACTTCAAGAACATCTAACTTCAAGAACAATTTGGAGAAACATGCACAGTCCAGCCATTTCCATATTGGATTAAGATGGACATAAGACATGTACAAGCCCATTTTTTAAATCAGGTAAGAACAACAAACTTCCTTGTATTTTATTAGGATTCAATGCAACAAATAGCGCTTTACAAGTTCTTAAACTATAGAAATTTTGAAGCTTGTATTTTAAGTAGTGTCCGAGTCTGGGTAAGGTTAAAATGGGTATATCAAGGCTTTATTCTCCAACCTATTTTTTATTATGATTTTTGGGTATTATGTATCCATCCATCCTTATAGGTTACACATTGTAAACCTGAGCACTGTAAAACTCTGTTGTAATTTCAAAGTGAAGTTTGAAAATGCGAGGGATACCATGCTTGGATAAGGAACCATGGATAAGGAGCCTGATCCATGGTAAAGTCCAGATCCACAGCTCAGTTGACAGACTGCAGACATTATGTTCAGCTCTACACTTCATACATCTGGCCCTTATAGAAGAGTGGCAAGAAGAATATGCTCTGGGGTCAGAATGTATTTACTGGGCCCAAATACAACTGCTACATGTGGTTGAAAACTAAATCTGCACTTTACCCTGAACGCATCCTCCCAACAGAAAAACAAGGTGGTGACAGCATCATGTTGTGGGGATGCTTTACTTTAGCACGGACAGGGAAGCTGGCCAGGTCTCTGGAAAGATCGACGGAGTTAAAACAAGGGCGATTGTGAGAGAAAACCTGTTGGAGGCTTCAACGGACGTGACTGAGCCAGAGGTTCACCTTCCAGCTAGACAGTGACCATAAACAAACATCCCGAGCAACAATGGAGTGATTTAGATCCAAGTCAAGGTGTCAGAATTACCCAGTAAATATACAGACCAAACTACTGAGAATCTGTGGCAGAACTTGAAAATTGACGTTCACAGATGGTCTCCATCCAATATGACTGAGATGGAACTTTAAAAAAATTAATAAAAGGTTCAAATAATTTTGTCTCAAGATGTGCAAAGCTAAGGAAGAAATGCAGCTCTGTTTGCAGAAGAAGGTGTTTCTACAAGCTACTGAACTTGAGGGGGGCAAATAAAAATGCTACATTTTGAAGTAAAATACGTACTTCAAAACGTACCATAAAGTCTGTGGTTGTAATGCTTCTAAATATAAAAAAGGTCAAGGGGTATGAACATTTTTGCAAGGCAATGTAGGAATTCTGCAGCCAAGAGTCCTCTAATGATCTTTTTGATGAAGCCTAAACATAGGACTAATGACTAAAGACTACGTTTTTGCCAGTTTGTCCACAGCTGCGTTGCAGCTCTCAGCTATTCTAAATAATGATCTTGTCTTGACCGTTGCTCTTACAGGAATTGACTTGGACGGCGAGTAATGAATCAGGTCTCGCCTCCTTCCATCTGTGACTTTAAAACTGTTCATTAATGACTGCCTTGAAACCTGTGGGAACCCACCGCTCAGAGAAGACCCCCATGGACCAACGTTGCTTCAGCAGGGAAATAAGCCAACATGAGGATTTTAAGGATCATTATCTCTACCCGCCTAAGAATAGACTGAGTGGACAACAAATTTCTGTCATAAAACACAAGAGGAAACAAAACAGTATAAAGTCTTTGTAACATGGAGTTAATGATGTGCAGGTAAATGGAAAAAATAGCACCCTAGAGTGATCTTAATTAGATATTTTCTCTCTGAGCAAACAAATTCCTCCAACAACAGAAAAGGCTGCAATGACAAATGTGATAAATGAATAAAGCCAGTCAAATTTGTTAATTGACCATCTAACATGGAAACTAGGGTCACATTTGACTGGTTTGTACTCTTCCCAGCACAAAATATTTACCTAAGAAAAAAAATCAGAAAATGACAAGTGGAGGAAACACATATTTTGGCTAATTTCTACATAATCACATAAGTTTAGATCAAACACCAGCCGAATACAAGGGGAACAGAGACACTGCGGTGAGACGCCTTTACACAAAGATGTTTAAACTCATTTTTGCAAAGGTAGTTTGAAGGGGTAAAAATGCACATTCACAGATTAAGTATGATTTCCATTTATATGTAATGCTTCATTAAAAAAGCCCAAATACGTGGCTGATGGGGGGAAAGCTAATCTTAATGAGAATGTGAGCATGCACACTTGCAAAAACTGGAAAATAACAACCCGCCATTTCATTTCAGCACTATGTAAATCAACAAACCTGAATCCATTGTTTGTGGAGCACATAAAAGCTCCCAGCACTAAAATGTTGAGCATGTTTAACATGTAAGTGGTAGTGCATGTTTATATTTTCCTCGCTGTATCATCCATACTCGGCTCACTTACCAGCCTCTGAGCTTGTATGCCTCTGGGATATCTGGGTTAATCATCATGGTGCTGTTGAAGGATGCAGAAAGTGAACGGCCTCCAAAGTCTGAGAGCTTTGCCCCCTTGATGGCTACAATCGGCTGTCCAGAGCCTTCGAACTTTTCTGCCTGCGGAAGCAAAGAACAATAACATCGAATTTCATTTTTATTTGTCTGAAACTTGACAACTAACTTGACAAATAGTACTGAACACACAGGAAACAAGGAGCCCCCTAATTTACATTTAAAGTACTTTCATGCTTTAGACGACTAAAATAACCATCAGAGAACAAACTAAAGAACGGAGCGGTGAGTAGGTGAAGACTTCATATATGTGGAAAAAAATCTTTAAAGTTGTTTGACCCTGCAATTGTTCTTTAACAACTACACCTTTTTTAATCCCCTTATTAAGCACATTTTTATGACTATGACATTCCCTGGAGAAACCATGAATAAGCATGACAACTGAAAATAGATCTAGTACCGACGCAGTCATTCAGAGCCTTAGACAACCTAAGCACGGCCCAGTTCTTTCTTACCTCCTCTCCCCACAGTGTGACCGTCACCAACTTCCCGGACATGTCCATCAGACTCAATGTTCTTTTGGATACTTCACGGTTAGACTTGGTTGTCAGCCGGGTCACCTCGTCCACGCTCTTGCACACTCCAATTACGTCTGTAATGCAAAAACAAATGCGTGGATTTAATTATCGGACCAGCACCACTCTGAACGTTCGTTTGTAGCCCTGTTGCATGTGGGCTGCATTATATTCTGAGCATGATATTCTCAAAAACACAAAGGAATTATTGAGTATATCTAATTTCTAAAGCTGCCAGAGACAATTCTTCTTGATGTAATTTGGCCCTGAAATAAAGAGGCATCAACTATCACACTGAGTGTTATTTCAGGCAGGAATATTTTTGCTTTTAGCAATCAATGGACAATCCAGTCCTCTGGCTCACATACTTCCACCTAGTTTATTGGAAGTAAAATCATAAAAGCAATTGAGTTTTCACACATGAAAGTCATCAAAAATACTTTGCATAGGTTATATTATTATGTATTTTTGTGTTTAAAGTTTTCCGTGGTATAAAGTAAGTTTCACAACAGTTACTGATGACAGGTTTAGGCAACTTATTCAAATCACTGTTTTCAGGAGGCTGCAAAAGATATGGCAGAGGATTGACTGGTGAATAACGCATCAAACATTTTGATTTTATCTGCTCAAACATACAGGAGCAGAATTATTTCGCAGGGAAAGCAGAATGTCTTCAAACAGGGCTTATTGCTTCCCTTCTTTCTCAGGCTTGTAGTCTCATCACAGCATGCACACAAAGCCCTCAACCAGTGTTACAAGTCAGAATCTCTTCAAAGAATAAAATAAAAGGCCAAACGAGTCAATGAAAACACAGAACTAAAATCCAGGATTACTAACCAAGTGTTGGACAGAACCTTTTCCAGTGCTGATGCTCCTTTTGCCTTTGGGTTTGGCCTCAGACTGCTTTAATTAGATGAGTAACGTCATCTCACAAAAAATGTGACATCGTTGAAAAAGATGCAAATATGGCTTTATCTTCGTAACTCGTATTTTACCTCAAGTACCACGAAAAGCTCAAATCTGGTGTTGGTAATCTGGAGAAGATTTCTCGAACTGTGATTCTAGCAAAAATCGTATTTTAAACATCACAGAAGATTGTTTAAAAATGCCAGCACTTGCATCATGCACTAGTTTGCAGGCCAGTACCATCATGAGGTGAATTGCCACAACTCTTATTTCCGCTAATATAACAGTTAATATATTATTATCTCAACCTCCCAGAATATCAGACTATAGCCTACATACAAACTATGCAGAGGGTGGCTTATTAGAGGAACCATATAAGCACCTCATCGAGAACTGAGCTCAGCATTAGTTGCTTTGTTTGTGCCATCAACACCACATAACAAAGCAAGACATTTTAAATGTGTTTAAGACCTCAAAAAGCCTAAATAAATGCTGTGCACGTGTACACCAGAAATGATTAAAGATCCAAAACATAAACCACCTGTACTTTGGTGGGAAGTGCATTATAAAACATGTTATACTGCACTATGTGGAATACAACACTGGTCAAAAATAAATAAAAGGAGCACTTTTTAATCAGCGTGTAATATCAAGTCAGTTAAGTTAATAGTTGGGTTTGTTGCAATAAAAGGGCAACAATTAAACGACCCCAAAAACAGGAATGGTTTTGCAGGTGGAGGCCGCAGACATTTTTCTCTCCTCGTTTTTTGACTGCTTTTCAGTAGTTTTGCATTTGACCAGGGTCAGTGTCACAACTGGTAGCATGAAGCGATACCTGGACCCTACAGAGGTTGCTCAGGCAACCCAACTCCATCGGGATGGCACATGAATATGTGCCATTGCCCGAAGGTTTGCTGTGTCTCCCAGCATAGTCTCAAGAGCATGGAGCAGATTCCAGGAGACGGGCAGTTACCTTAGGAGAGCTGGTCAGGGACTGTCTGGGGTCCTTAACCCACCAGCAGGACTGGTATCGGCTTGTTTGTACAAGAAGGAATAGGATGAACACTGCCAAAGCCATACAATGTGACCTCCACCGGGCCACTGGCTTAAAACTCTGACCGTACCACTAAAAACAGACTTCATAATGGTGGCCCAGGGTCCTCTAGTAGGCCCTGTGCTCACTGCCTGGCACCGTGGAGCTTAACAGACACGTAACAGAACACCAGAATTGGCAGGTTCAGCACTGGCTACTTGTTATTTTCAAGAATGAGAGCAGGTTCCCTCTAAGCTCATGTGACAGACACAAAAGAGTCTAGAGAAGCTGCAGTTAACATTACGCTGCCTGCAACATTGTTCAGCATGATCGGGTTGGTGGTGGGTCAGTGTAGGTCTGGAGAGGCATATCCATGGAGGGACGCACAGACCTGTACAGAATAAATGATGCCACCTTGACTGCCAATAGGTGTCGGGAATGAAATCCTTACACCCATTATTAGACGCTTCGCTGGTGCAGTGGGTCCTGGGTTCCTCCTGGTGCATGATAATGGCCAGCTTCACGTGGCAAGAATATGTAGGCAGATCCTGGAGGATGAAGGAATTGATACCATTGACTGGTCTCCATGAGTCCAAACTCTCAACAGACGTCACGGAGTAATCTGCGAGCACGGATGACAGTTTATCAAACCTTGCAGACAGCTTGCACAAACTGAGAGCACAGACTTGTAATCCATCAGCACAGACCTCAAAACTGTGAGCACGGATTTCCACCGGCTTTGTTTGTTTTTTACCCGCTGACACTTGCAGTCGTAGATCTGAGGCTGACGAAAATTGTGCACTCTTCAGCTTTGAGAAAAATCTGGTGCTTAACCAGGTGCTTCCTCAGATTAGAAGTACTCCCGCCGCTGGTCTTGCACTTCGCCTCACAAATAATACAGCGACTGTAATCCACATTGCATTTTGAAAAGTGGAGCCATGCTTTCAAGCAATTTCCATCAGGCATGCTTTATTGACGGTACCAGCAGCTCCTGACATCATTACACGCTTGTGCGTGCAATGCTGCGACCATGTCCGGCATGGAAAATCACCCACTCTTCCGCTCCCTCAGTGTCACAATGATGCGTTTGATTTCACCTGAATCGATACTCTGTAGTACCAATGGAATTCGGTTGGTACCTTTAAAAGTACAGAATTTGGTACCCATCCCTAATCATGATGTTATGTAATTCAAAGCAGCTTCGTCAATAAGGGTGCAGCGGGGAAGGCTTGCCATTGGATGTCCTCCTGATGAAGTGAGAGTTTAGAGGATCAGGAAATCAAAGACAATGGAGCAGTGCTGATTATGATTCAGTGTAAAACTTTTCCAACCAAGCAAAGTTGGATGTTTTTCAAGCAAAGCCTTGCGATAACAGTGATTTAAAGCTCTGCATTCTATTGGTCAAGCTCTCAATTTAACATTAGTCAATTATGTTTATATAACTGCAGAAGACTTAATTAAAATTTCATTAACTGGTGCAGCTCTAATGTACAGAATAAAAATTCGTATAAACTACTTACTAATTTAACCAGAAATTGGTGTCACTCTTATTTAAAAAAAAACAAAAGCTTCAGTTTCATTTTCATTTCATAAAAATTATTAACGGAGCCAATAAGTGTGGCATTGGCGATGCTGTAATAAAGTGGGATTTTCTTTCCTCCACCAATTAAAATACCCTCAAATTTAGATTTTTCTCATTTTTAAGTGTGTGATTATGCTGCTGCAACCTAAGCGTGACGGGCACCATACGTCTGTGCAAATGTGCAGGAACCTCCGTACCAACAATAGCATCTTTGTCTCTGTTTTCCAAGTCGCCAATGGAGACAAAGTCACACTGCACCATGGGAACATCACAGTTGTCCTCGCAGGGAATGATGGTGGACTCTCCATTGAGAGTCATTTCATAGTCATTCTTCACTGATGTGTACTGCTTGTTTGCGATCTTCAGGGAGCCCTTGGAGATATAGTAGACCTGGTTCACACAGAAGGATAAACCGGGTGTTAATCAGAGATCTGGGGAGCATTTCACCTGACTGAATGGTGCAAACGAGATAGGACTTGAGACAGCAGGGGAGGTGGGGAGGCATCAACAAAGGCTGGCAGATGATCATAAGCTGCTTATTGTATGGGTATGATGCTGCCAGATGACTCATTCATAGTCTCTGCGGTTTTAACTTGCAAAGTACTGGCAGCTGTTGACAGAACACTGTGCTGCCAAATCTGTCTTCAACAGCAGAGAAAGAAAGTTGCAGCGGATCATTTAGAGATCCTGGATCATCATCTGGAGGAAGAATCTCACCTTGCCAACCTCGATCAGAGAGAAGAACTTGTCAACTTCTTGGTTAAAGCCCGTCACTCTGATCTCTCCCTGTAGTCAAAAAAAAATGAAAAAAACATTTTTAAAATAACCGGTTTCAGACACAGATCTTGGGGTCCCTTTACACAGAATAAAAATAAATAAATCAAACTTACACTCTCATCTACAATCTCCATAGAGAAGAGTTTTCCATCACCACGAGAGTTGCTCCATGTACGAATTGAGCTCTTGTTGGTTACACGAGCACGGATCGTCCACCTTTAGCAGAAATTAGGTAAGAATCGATCATTTAAGGAGGCTTTTGAAAGCAAAACTGTGCCTGAAGATATCCATGTATGAATGTATTTAGTCAATTCATTATCTCAATGTGCTGATCTTTGTAGTTTTTGAAAACACGATTAAAAAAGCTGTTTCTATTTTAAAATCTTTAACACTTCTTTATTCTAGGTATTGTTTGTGCGTTTTAATACCAAGAAAGTAAAATGTTCTCTAATCCACCATTAACTGGTAGTCCCGTATTTGTTTCTACAAACGGTAACAAAAAGGAAAGAAAACCCGATCATCACCTTAGGCATGTCTACCCATGTTGTTAGTAGAACACATAAATACACTCAAGCATTTATTTGTTCTCAGTATATCAGAACTCAGGAAACAGATAGCTTAACATTTTAAAACTTAAGGATGGATGAGCACTGAAAGGTGATCCAAATCCACCTCTGGTTTACATTTGATGTAAAAAGAAGTTGGGTTTTTGTCCAGACCCGGAAAAAGGTAAAAGCTAATTACATACTTTCCCATACTTAGACCAAAAAGAAACTGGATCATTTTAACAGGTTTCGGCAACAACCACACTCTTTGTTGTGTATGTTGTTACTATGGGAAGGAGACTCCAGGTTATCTACTAGCTACTTAGACAATTTCAGTACCAATGAGGTACATGACA
The DNA here is from genome assembly GCA_036173005.1 of Crenichthys baileyi. Lineage (NCBI taxonomy): Eukaryota > Metazoa > Chordata > Actinopteri > Cyprinodontiformes > Goodeidae > Crenichthys > Crenichthys baileyi. The sequence continues at coordinate 1,292,589 of JAHHUM010001447.1, read as the reverse complement.
GAGATGTAAGAGGCCATTTAAACAGGGAAAAATGTATAAATATATTAAGTCAGGCTGTGGAAGAGCAACACATTCACCTGAAACCAGGAAGGCTGAAAGGAGTACAGCAAAGGGGCTGCTCAAACCATTGTTTTTACAATGCTTAGGAGCACATACTGCTAATAGAAGATGCTAAGACAGTTTAAAACTCATCATTTAGTTTTTGTCTTAAAATATCAGTAAACAGGGACTGCTCTTGTTTGCAGCAGTGTGACTTCAACTCTATAACCAATAATTACACTAATAATGGCAGAAAAGCTCGGAAAAAATTACTTATCGACCTAAATTGTCAGGAAAAGGTTTAGTTCTCCCTATTTGACAACATGATCTACAGTTCTTATACTATGATGATGTAACATCAGATACACTAAGAGGGAAAAAACGTCGAAGATTCAGGTGACAATAGAAACCTTTGTGTTGGCAGTATAATACATTAAATTTCAATCATATTTACAAACACTGACAAATGAATGGACACTAAAATAAGCTGTTACTATCCCAATGACAAAGAAAGCATGCATACTGACTTGGACTGGTAGGGGTTGAGACTGGCGATGGGCACAACTTTGGAGCTCCCCCCTGGAGTATCGGGCAAAGCGGAAGGAGCCTTCTTTATAAAGTCTCTTTTTAAATTTCTGGTCACTGTTTGAGAAACAAGGAGAAAAATATATGATCTGTGATGAGTACTGATGGATAAGAGTCAAAAGAGAGGTGAATACATTATTCATCACAGACAAATTAACAAAATTTTATTTCTTTGGATTGCAACTGCTTGATCACTGTGATCCTCTCGCTTCACAGGGAAAGTTTCAAAGAAATGACGCATTGCTTTAAATTTCCCACTGCTGACTTAACTCCTTCATAGTGGAGAGCTCTGAACAAGAAACAAAAATGTTATCAAACCAGGTGGCAAGATATGTGATCCAGCATTTTGGTGAGAAGCATGATTCACATTTCACAGAATCAGGCCAGAGTGTGAAATGTTATAACAAACAGGAGCTGATCTTCCTCTGGAGAGCGTTGCTGCCTCACTTTGAGATTTCCGTCTGAAAAAGCATCGCGCATTTGATTTGTGTGCCTCTCACGCAGAGGATTAGAGTTCAAAGTGTCCACTTAAGTCCTCCAACTTTTGCAAGCCACTGCACTTCTGGTAATTAAGCCCCCAGATCATGCAGCACACAGAGAAATGAACAATGACTGTGCTGATGAGCCGGATGGCTGCCACAACCTTAATTCCCACATGGTAGATTTGAGGGATGAATACCTGCCATGAGACACGCAGGAATACAGCAAAACCGCTCTGACAGCTGGATTTCACATCCCCCCAGATCAAAGTTGCTTGTAAAACTATGATCAGTTTCTAATCTCTGACATGACCACCTTGTTGTCGTTCATGAACAAGTCAATTTTCTGAAATTAATCCACACTCTTGGCCGTGTTTGGTTACACAAACAGAAGGTATATGAAATATTATGGCTTAAATACAAATGGCTTGGATATGGATATGGATTGACAGTGGCTCATAGACAGGGAACCAGATGGTTAGCTCAAATTTCACCACAAAACTAAAATATTTCCACAAATTAAAACTGCGAGTTTGTCTACAAGGTCTGTTGAAATGATTTGTGTCATGTAAATCTTTAGGTCCCCTATCTGCAACAGATAATTGCTGCCATCTGGTGGCCATTTATGATCTGTGTATTTAGTAGTTTGCCGTTTTGAACAGAAAATAAATTATATGTATTTTAACTGTTTAGCAGCTTCAACCAAAGCTTTCACTCACCATCATTTCTATTTTGTTGCTGCAGAGGTGGTCTGCTTTCAGGGACTGGTGCTGGCGGCTGGCCTTTACTCTGACCTGTACAGGAAAATTGACATTAAAACCATGACGGACTAATGCATCTCAATTTCAGTTGATACTGAACATGTAAACAATATACAGAAAATAATAAGAAAAATTAAATCATAAACCAAAGCAAAATAAGGCAAAATATATATAAAAAAGTGGCTCAAACATGGATTTAGTTTACATATCTGAAAAGGAATGGGAAAGAAGTTGGACTTAATGTCTATGATAATTTCCATGCATATTCACTGGACTGATGGCAGTTTAAATGATTGGAAAACATTTACCATCAGAATAAGGAGTAGGGTCTCCTATTTTACCAGCAACCTCTTCAGCAGGCTTGATGACTTCAATTTCTAAAATGATTACCACTCGTCTGTAATAAAAGACAATACACCGTTGAGTGCATACGTTTAGGCCAAGTTTCCTCAAAAATAGCTGAAGTAATGTGATATTCCCAACAAATTCTATGAATTTATGAAGTCCACAGAGAAATCTTCATACCGTCCATCTTTGAGCATATTCGTCACCTGCCTCTTGAGGACACACACACAGTTTGGGACCAGGATGTTCTCCTCGGCCATGTAGTTTAGCTGAGTGGAGAGCATGAAGGCTGCCAACGTGCAGAGAGGTGAAAGAAGAGATTTAGATTGGGGCGGAAAAGACTGTCGGCTTAAAGAAATATGAAGCTTAAATCCTGCTGTGAATGTTTAGGAAAACCAATAAATGCAGGCATTATTTTCACATTTCAGATGACATTTAAATGTGAATCATAATGCTTTTCTGGTCAGTCACCCATAGTTCTTACACTATAACGTATATTACCCTATTAAAAAAATAAAAACACTGAGACTAACTAGATTTGGCCCTTACACAATAAGATGTGCAGTCTGGAGAACCCTGTGCTTCAACCCCTAATCTACTTACTAGTGGGTCAACTGCTAGATTCCCAGATTCTCATCCCGCTGCCAATAAATTAAATATTTACAAAGGAAAACTATTTAAAAAAACTAATAGAGAGATTCTGTGCCTAATGTTGTTGGGAAACCCTGACAAAAACTAGTTAACAGTCAACTAATTCCTAACAATGCAAAAACTATGGACCTTTCACAACAACTTCATCTGAATGTGTACCATGTCACTTCATCTGTAGATGCAGTTTTCTAATACCTTTGGGAATTTTGCTAAACATTGCTTTCCAGCTTATAATTAACATAATTATATTATTTTATGCTAAAACACACAATTACAAAAGGTGTTTATGACGTAAAATGAATCGCATTCATGGAAAAACGAATTGAAAATAAAATAACTTACATGACAGTGTGTGTAGTCCATCGCTCATCATCACCCTAAAGCGAGATGGCCCACTTCCTCCGTCAATCTTGCGAATGTTCTAAAATAAAAAAGTAAAATTGGTGACTAAATTGATATATACTGATGGTGTAACAGAACTGTCTGTCAAGTGGAACGATAAGAAAAAAATGGCATAAGATGAGAGGACAAAAAAAACAAAACAAAACAAAAAATACATCACAAAATACTACAGGATGGTTGGTAGATAATAATAATAATAATAATAATAATAATTTCAATCCCTTCATACAGTATACGGTAAGCCTCATATCAGTTACTGACGAGGGTTTTGAACTACCTGGTTACAAGTTAAACCTTGATAGAAAAAATGTTGGGAAAAGCAAGAAAAAATGAATGAACAAGCACAAATTTAGCATTTACCTAAATTAAATGTGAGGCTTAGTATGAAAATATATGGACGCATTTAGGACCTTTGAGAAATAAGACTAATATAAATAGATTAAAGAGACTTTAAAACTTTCAGACCCAAAGGAACCACTATATAAAGCAGAACATTATATTGCTAGTTGTGTTTTCAATTGTGGGAACATAAGAGACATGAAAGACAATTTGTTACACAGTCAAAAAGCTTAAATTAAGCATTTTTGAGACGTTTGAGTCACAACCTTTCTCAGGTTTGAAAGTAAAATCAGGTAGCCTACATAAATCAGCCCAGATATTTACATTTAAAAACGCTGTCTTCATTTTAAAGATATTTCATACACACTGCCCGCTTTCGCCATACTACTTTTTTGAAAAATTTAGGAACTTTTTTGTACTGTAAATACAGATATTTTCAGTCCAAAATGAGTTGTTGTTTACAGAATGGTAAATATAGTTGAATCAGGCGACTTTATCAAAACACATCAAACAAAAGGCTAGATTAGAAAGTCATGTGAATGCCATATAGGTTTAACTTGTGGCGCGACAGCTGAAGTCACAAAACGGCGTCGTTACTCACCACCAACTGAAGCACTGCTTCGTTCCAACCGCTGCCATTTGCTAAAGCCTGTAAAAACATTTAGACTGACTGAGTCAACTCAATTTTCACTAATATCTCATTGCATAAACACACATTTTGAATCAAATCAGCTTGCAAACTTATTTTTAGCTAACTTCGACTATAATTGTGATTTATTTAGTTGCATTTTTTGTTATTTACAAAAATGATCAAACCTCAACACGACTCAAATATAAAAGTATATATTTGCTCTATTCAAGTTCAACTCATACATTAGGCAAACGTATGAAAGTCAGCTAGCTACTGCACATAACAAAGATAGATATATAATTCGGAAATATCTAACCTTAACATGCTTTACAACATCTCGTTACCACAATAGTTATATTTATAAAATTAGCCTTACCTCAATCGCGCCCGCTGAGAGATTTGCCATGACTGCAAGACGTGGTTTATTAATAAAATACGATTGAATTTGGTGGCTACTAGACAAACAGCTGGACGAACCTCACTGATAACAGCTTCTAAACTGTCTGTGGCGCCAAAGGCTTTGACAAGCGCGCGCGAAGCGTTGAGTGTGTTGTCAGTTTCCGTTTCCGTTCGCTGATCTGAGCTCAGTTTAGAATCCTTCACAACAGAGTTGCAGCAGAGCGAAACCTCACTGCAAAACTGACCTGAGATCAGCCGCGCCAAAGCGAATGTGACGTTGATTTCATGTGATGCGTTCAAGGAGACACTAGAACATGGGAGTTTTAAATCATGGATATTATATTCAAAAAAGACGGAAAATGTTGACTCAGATCTATAAATACTAGTGTTGTTGCTTTTTAAACAAAACGATACCACAAATAGTAAATAAGGAAATACCACACTGTTAAATATAGGGAAACAGGGCTACATGGTGTACTGAAGAAGCTATGGTAAACAGAGCAAAAATGCGTCGTTGTTCAGTCTCGGGACAACCCCCTTTAACATAAGAGCTGGATCTACAGCTATACACCTCCTGACGACGGTCAGTTTCCTCGTTTAATGTTAGGTGTATTTGAATATACTAGTAGAAAATTAAAATGCTATTTATTTCAGTAATTTCTCTAATAAAGCAAAACGCATTTTGCATAGAAAAGTTACATACTAAGTGATGTATTATTTATTTATGTTCATTTTGATGGTTACAGAAAATAAAAATTAAGTTTCTCGACAGATAAGAAAATTACATAGCACCAATTAAAAATAATTTTTATTTCCAGATTTATTTCCATGCCAGACTTGTGCATAACACTGGACACCAGCATAACACCAATTAAAAATTATTTTTATACAGAAATGTTAAAACTAAAAGCCAACACAATCAGGGGAAGGACAACTGCTTGTTCAGCAGTCAAATGAACAATTGTCTCTAGAATGTAATGTAAGAAACTGACTGCTCAAAGAATTCAGTATTCAAGCATAATAATGAAAGTTAATTGGAAGGAAAAAGTGAGATGGATGTAGAAACAACAGGGATAATGGGGGAGATTCACGAGACGTGGGCTGTTCAGCGGTCAAAGTCCCATTTTCAGACAAAAGAAAATTTTACACTTGATTTCAAAATGTGCTTGTGCTGGTGTGTGCTTTATCAGGTTCAAAAACAACTGAGCCATCCATCACGAAATGTAAAAGAACTTAAAGTGCTTCCTGAGGAGAGAAGATTTCATTTGGGCTTCTTTAACACTTCAGCAGAGCACCAGGACGATTGCCGTCAAGCCACACTGCAATGATGCAATAATTTATGCCAGACTAAGTATTGAATGCATGTGGACTCAGGACATACCTCTCCGTATGTCCACATCTCTGAATTAAAAAAAATATATATATCTTTTAAAATATTCATATTTTGAGTTCTCATCAGCTGTAAACCATAATCATCTAAAGAAATGCCTGAAATATATGACTCTGTGTGTATATAATTTGAGTAACAGATGAGTTTGCCTTTTCAATTAGATTACTGAAATAATTTGGGTTATTGAGATGCAGCTCATGTAGAAATAACAGAAAAAGAATTTAATTTATTTATTTGTGTCAGTTCACCTGTAAGATATATAGCTATTTTTAAGATGGAGCCTAATGGTATGCATTTCCACTGTGTACGCCATATAGACATTTCTATTTTCTAGGTGAAATGTAAAAGTGTTTAAAATACTACATACATACATTTTATGAACAGATTGGAGAACATTAATTTGATAACCTCTATCTTCTCTGGTCTTTACTAAAACTATAAAAACATTTATACAAACACAACCTTTTATTTCACTTAAGATCATAATTCATAACATGATGGGATTCAGATAATACATGTATTTACCTACAACATATCAAATTTAAAAAGTCCAGGAACATGCAGAATTAAGCAGTATCTTTGAAATCGTGCCAGACTGATTCTTACATGTTGACATCTCCAAATTTATTAACCACCATTTGCCTACTGGTGTATTATTTTGTAAGAAAACAGACAACGTTTTTCTTTTCACAAATATTTTGTTCCACAAAAGTAAGACTGTAGACACAGGATGTACAATCATCTCACTGGTTTGAGTTTTCCTGGAAAAAAAGATAATTATTTTAGTCCCTACTTAGGAGGCTTTCCAGCTGAGCCCATGGGATTCTTGTCAACTGGGAATCCCACTTTATCTTTGCTTCCAAATTCTCCCCTCTGCTGGACAGGGGCACCAGGATTGGGATTGTTGATGACACCCATGAAGACTGGTATCTGCGTTACATCGTCCATAAGCACAAAGAAAAAGGGCTGAATGAGGTGAAAAATAGGATTGGATGCCCTCGAGATGATGGTAGTTGTGGCTGCAGCAGCCCTCGCACCGTCCTCATTTATTTCCATGCCAGACTTGTGCATAACACTGGACACCAGCAGGGGGCCATGTGCAATCCCAGCCAAATTGGGATTTAGGAACATCTCCCCAAGACCTAGGACAAAAACCACAATTAAAGAGGTAGTGCATAGAAAAATTTCTTAACATTTACAGATGTGTAAAGATTTTGTCTTACCCAATTTGGTAAGAACTTCCTGCAACTCTTGGGAATATTCCAGTTTGAATTTAGGAATTTTAACTTGAGCGGCCCTTTCTTTGGGTAAACGTTCATACAAGTCAGAGAAATTTAGATATGAAGAAAGTGAAGACACATTCACTTTTCCTGATTCAGGCATGATAACCAACAAACTCATGTCCTTTGTGAATGGGAATCTTGCCACCTGCAAGAGAAAAGGCATTGTGTTGTAGTAAAACAGAGATAATGACATCATTTTAGTTTCTGAAGTTTTTGTGTTTTACACATTTTAGAACCGAGTCATGTCAACTTCACTTTATTTTTGCTTGTTTGTTCTGTTACAATCCCTTGGTAGAATGTTTATTCTAAAAATTGAGAAATCCCAAACTATAGCACAGATTTGTATTTTTCGTGTGTAGTATTTACAATTGGATAGCCTCTATTTTTTCCAAAATTTTCGATTTTACTACTGAAGCCTATTTATTTTTTTGCATGAATAGATGTTTATTTTTTTTTTGCATGAATAGATGTTTATGCCCCTCCTTGAACCGCCACCTTAACGTGGTGGAGGGGTTTGAGTGTTCAAATGATCCTAGAGGCTATGTTGTCTCGGGCTTAAATGCCCCTGGTAGGGTCTCCCATGGCAAACAGGCTCTAGGTGATGGGTCAGACAAAGAGCGGTTCAAGAATCCTTCATGGGGACCACTAAATCGAGGCACGTGACGCCGCCCGGTACGGCGGAGCCGGGGTCCCACCCTGGAGCCAGGACTGGGGTCGGGACTCGTCGGAGAGCGCCTGGTGGCCGGGTTGCTCCTCGCGGGACCCGGCCGGGCCAAGCCCGAACGAGAGACACGAGGCCATCCCCCAGTGGGCCCACCACCTGCAGGGGGAACCGTGAGGGACCGGTCCAAAGAGGATTGGGTGGCGGACGAAGGTGGAGACCTCAGCGGCCCGATCCCCGGATGCTTAGGCTGGCTCTAGGGACGTGGAATGTTAACTCACTGGGGGGGAAGGAGCCTGAGCTTGTGCGGGAGGTCGAGAGATATCGACTAGAAATAGTCGGGCTCGCCTCCACGCACAGCGTGGGCTCTGGAACCCATCTCCTTGAGAGGGGCTGGACTCTCTTCTACTCTGGAGTGGCCCACAGGGAGAGGCGGCGGGCTGGGGTGGGTTTGCTTGTTGCCCCCCAGCTCAGCCGTCGAGTGTTGGGGTTTACCCCGGTGGATGAGAGGGTCGCATCCCTGCGCCTTCGGGTTGGGGATAGGTCTCTGACTGTCGTTTCGGCCTACGGGCCGAGCGGTAGTGCGGAGTACCCGGCCTTCTTGGTGTCCCTGTCGGGGGTGCTGGATAGTGCCCCTCCCGGGGACTCCATTATTCTGCAGGGGGACTTCAACGCCCACGTGGGAAACGACAGTGACACCTGGAGAGGCGTGATCGGGAGGAATGGCCTCCCCGATCTGAATCCGAGTGGTGTTTTGTTATTGGACTTCTGTGCTAGTCACGGATTGTCCATAATGAACACCATGTTCAAGCATAAGGGTGTTCATCAGTGCACTTGGCACCAGGACACCCTAGGCATGAGGTCAATGATCAACTTTGTTGTCGTCATCAGACCTTCGGCCGCATGTTTTGGACACTCGGGTGAAGAGAGGGGTTGAGCTGTCCACTGATCACCACCTGGTGGTGAGTTGGATCCGCTGAAGGAGGAGAAAGCCGGACAGCCTTGGCAGGCCCAAGCGCATAGTGAGGGTCTGCTGGGAACGCCTGGCGGAGCCCTCGGCCAGGGATGTATTCAATTCCCACCTCCGGGAGAGCTTTGACCAGATTCCAGGGGATGTTGGAGACATAGAGTCCGAGTGGACCATGTTCTCGGCATCTATTGTTGATGCTGCTGCCCGTAGCTGCGGCCGTAAGGTCTGCGGTGCCTGTTGCGGCGGCAATCCCAGAACCCGGTGGTGGACACTGGCAGTAAGGGATGCTGTCAAGCTGAAGAAGGAGTCCTATCGGCTGTGGTTGGCTTGTGGGACTCCTGAGGCGGCTGACGGGTACCGTGAGGCCAAGCGTACTGCGGCCCGAGCTGTGGCAGAGGCAAAAACTTCGGGCCTGGGAGGAGTTTTGGTGAGGCCATGGAGAAGGACTACCGGTCGGCCTCGAAGCGATTTTGGCAAACCGTCTGGCACCTCAGGAGGGGAAGGCAGTACTTCGCCAACACTGTTTATAGTGGGGGTGGGAGGCTGCTGACCTTGACTGGGGACATTATTGGGCGGTGGAAGGAGTACTTCGAGGATCTCCTCAATCCTGCCATCACGCATTCCCTAGTGGAAACAGAGGCTGGGGACTCGGGGTTGGACTCTTTCATCACCCAGGCTGAAGTCACCGAGGTGGTTAAAAAGCTCTGCGGTGGCAAGGCTTCGGGGGTGGATGAGATCCGCCCTGAGTACCTCAAATCTCTGGATGTTGTGGGGCAGTCATGGTTGACACGCCTCTTCAACATTGCATGGCGGTCGGGGACAGTACCTCTGGACTGGCAGACCGGGGTGGTGGTTCCCCTTCATAAGAAGGGTGACCGGAGGGTGTGTTCCAACTACAGGGGGATCACACTCCTCAGCCTCCCTGGTAAGGCCTACGCCAGGGTATTGGAGAGGAGAGTCCGCCGATAGTCGAACCTCGGCTTCAGGAGGAGCAGTGTGGTTTTCGTCCCGGCCGTGGAACACTGGACCAGCTCTATAACCTCTACAGGCTACTCGAGGGCTCATGGGAGTTTGCCCAACCGGTTCACATGTGTTTTGTGGACCTGGAGAAGGCATTCGACTGTGTCCCTCGTGATGCCTTGTGGAGGGTGCTCCAGGAGTATGGAATCGGGGGCCCTTTATTAGGCGCCATCCGGTCCCTGTACGAGCAGAGCAGGAGTTTGGTCCGCATTGCCGGCACCAAGTCGGACCTGTTCCCGGTGCATGTTGGACTCCGGCAGGGCTGCCCTTTGTCACCGGTCCTGTTCATAACTTTTATGGACAGGATTTCTAGACACAGCCAAGGGCCGGAGGGGGTCTGGTTTGGGGACCAGTGGATTTCGTCTCTTCTTTTTGCAGATGACGTGGTCCTGCTGGCCCCCTCTAGCCAAGACCTACAGCATGCGCTGGGGCGGTTCGCAGCCGAGTGTGAAGCGGCTGGGATGAAGATCAGCTCCTCCAAGTCAGAGGCCATGGTACTCGACCGGAAAAGGGTGGCTTGTCCTCTTCAGGTTGGAGGGGGGTTCCTGCCTCAAGTATCTCGGGGTCTTGTTCACGAGTGAGGGTAGAATGGAGCGGGAGATCGACAGACGGATCGGTGCGGCTGCCGCAGTAATGGGGGCACTGTGCCGGTCCGTTGTGGTGAAGAGAGAGCTGAGCCGAAAAGCGAAGCTCTCGATTTACCGGTCGGTCTACGTTCCTACCCTCACCTATGGCCATGAACTTTGGGTCATGACCGAAAGAACGAGATCCCGGATACAAGCGGGTGAAATGAGCTTCCTCCGTAGGGTGGCCGGGCACTCCCTTAGAGATAGGGTGAGGAGCTCGGCCATTCGGGAGGGGCTCGGAATAGAGCCGCTGCTCCTCCACATCGAGAGGAGCCAGTTGAGGTGGCTCGGGCATCTATACCGGATGCCTCCTGGACGCCTTCCTCGGGAGGTGTTCCAGGCACGTCCCACCGGGAGGAGGCCCAGGGGACAGCCCAGGACACGCTGGAGGGACTATGTCTCTCGGCTGGCCTGGGAACGCCTTGGGCTCCCCCCGGAGGAGCTGGAGGAGGTGTCTGGGGAGAGGGACGTCTGGGTGTCTCTGCTGAGTCTGCTGCCCCCGCGACGCGGTTCCGGATAAGCGGAAGACGACGAGTATGAGTACGAGTAGATGTTTATGAGTGCATACTTCATACACAATAGCTTTTACACAGTAAAAGGTTTTAGAGGATTTGATTGAGATTTTTGTCCAATCCTGACAACTAAAATGTGTCAAAGCAAAAATGAAATAAAGATAAATGTTTTAAATCCGCTGTTAATGGAGCAGGTTTATCTATCCATTTAATTTAAGTTAAATAAATCCGGAAATCCAGAAAAAAAAACTCTTAAAAATGTAGGATTAACATTCAATTAAAAAAAATCATGATTCAACAAATTTGTTTGCATTTTATTTCAAAATAAATTTCTAGAACAAACAAAAATCCAAAAACTTTAGATGGTGTACTTTACCTGAGCCTCCAGCTCATTATCAATGAAAAAACTCAGCTGATGTTTGGCATCTTCCATCATATCAACATCCACCATATGCAAATCATCAAGGTAAAAGACGCCTTTGGAGGTAAAGTTTGGGTCAAATCGAGCTTTCCATTCTCCTGTCGAACAAATGGAAAAAAGGTTCTCATTTTTAGTCAGCAGCATCCTTCAAATAAAAAAAATGTTTATAAAGAAACAATCATTAAAGTTATTTGATAGCTTAAAGAAGAAAAAAAATACTTGATTACGTTCTTAAACGCATAAAGTTGCATGTAAATAAATTAGAATATCAACAAAAAGTGAATTTATTCAGTTACTAAATTCAACATTGAATCTTGCATAAAGATTTATTACACATAGAACGTGTTTTAAGGGTTTATTTCTGCTAATCTTGAAAATAGCTAACAGCTAATTTAAACCAAATATTCAGTTTCTTAGAAAATTAGGATAATATGTAAGACCAACAAAAAATGTATTTTTACTATAGAAAGGTTATGTTCACCCCAGCCTGTCTTGCCGAAGAAGCTGGCTCTTCACAAAGTGCTGAGTTCAAGAATATTATTGAAAAGCTGGATGAAAGGAAAACGTCTCATAGAAACAGGTTTAGAAGCAACAAGGATAACCTCAGAATTGAACGGATTGTGAAGCAAAAGCTCATTCAAGAGTCTGGATTAGGGTTAACCAGCTTCTTTAGCAATGTGGCTTACCCACATAAAGGTTACCATTAGCTGTCTGCTGGAAAACTGTCAAGTCAGTAGTATTCCCCACAGCTGTCAGCCAAAAATGTATGTAATTATGTAATTAAAAATTGCTTGTTTAATTTTTTTATGGAATATTACATTTTCTGAGCTACTGAATTGTAGTCATAATCATTAAACATACTGGAAATATATACTTGACAAATTTCTCTCCGTTTGTAATGAATGTCTCTGAGTTTCACTTTTTGAACTGAATTTATAAAATAAACAAGCTATTCAATGATATTCAAATTTATTAAGATACACCTGTAAGTTATAAGCTTATGTGTTTGCTATTCACCTTTGAAATAAACAGCATTGATGAGCATGACAAGCAGATTGGGTGGTAAAGAAGACAGGAAGTCAGTCATTTTTCCTTGTGTTGCATTTTCTACCCATTCGTTTATCTGCTGAAGGCTTTTCACTATTGCTGGTTCTGAGTCATAAAACCGCAGAGATTCATTCAAAAACTCTTGCTTTACCTGAAACCCTAAAACAAAAAGAAACACGTTTAGATTTAATGAGGAGCTTTACTTGTAGTGTTAGAACAAAAAAGGACCTGGGACTAACCTTGGCGGAGAAACATGCGTGTGGCAATTTGCATGTCGCTGTTTCTAAGCTGTCTCAAGACATTACGCAGAGACTCATGATAACAGGGTACAGCGTTTTCATGCAGGTGATACATCAGCAGCTCTTCTGTCTCATTTTGCGCACCTTAAAAAGACACAACATAATTCCACAGTTCAATTTTAAGTATGCTACTAGAAAGTAGGTTAATTCAGCAAAGATAGTAAATTCATATAGAAACATTCTCTGCAGGGCTTGCATACCTAAAGCCAGCTGTGAGAGGGCCAGAGATATGCTTAGAGGAGAAATAATGACATTTGGCTGCTCTGTTGTTGTCTCCAGGTTTTGTAAGAGCTGCACACCCAATCTCTGAACTGCAGCAGTGATAATTTGTTTGGTGTCAGGGCTTCGACTGATGGCCTGACAACTATCCCCCTCTTCTTCATCTGGTGACGTCTTGATTGTCGGTGGAGCAGACGGTGCACTAACAGTTGTTTCTGTTAGAGTTCCTGGCTCTGGGGTACACTGGCTTTCTTCTTCCTGTAGACAAGAATAACCAGGATCCAAACCAAGTACTATCAATAATAAGCATGCCTATTAAATACTAAATTCTTACTTCTATGGGTTGACTGGGAACTAGAGGAATTAGGGGGACTGACTGATCTTCTGCCACTTCAGCATTCTGTTCAGCACAAGATAGCAGAGAACAGAGGTCTTTAAAGGTATTCTGTAATCAATAAAGATTTTTAGATAAGTTATTTGAGTGATTTACAATAGATCCTTGGCTGCAGAGACAAATCAACAGGAGTGTCAGACAGAGGTCCATATCCATGAAAAGTATCTGTAAGAGAGAAAAATATATCAACCAATAAAAGATAATTTTTTCTTAGAGGCTTACCTTTCTCGATTATAACATTGTAGTGTTACACAATAATCAAATAATTGCAGAAGATCCACATTTCCATATTTAAGTTAAAAAGAAAACATTTTTAGTTTCTATATACTTTTTATGATTGTAGGTTGGTCTACAGATTTTAAACACTTAATGTTCTATTTTAAGGAACTCAGATGACCTAAAAAAAAAGGTCAAAATCATTAATCTTGAACAAAAGTAGAAGCTGGTACCAAATCAACCATAATCTGCAAACTTTGTGCTTTCTGCCATTATTCAGCATTAAAGTTCTTTCTAGAGCAGCAATTAAATGCTACATACATGATTTAGAAAAAAGTTTCATTACAAACATACTACATTTTGAACAATCAATCTTAATCTGAGAAAAAAAGAAGTCTCAAACTGGTCCAATGTGCTTTAAAGAATACAATTTCAAATATGTTTACCTTTTTTAAGTGAAAAGAAAACCCTCTTGGCTTGTCCAAAAAAAGGAGAACCTATTGTACTGTGAAGGGCTAAATTCCCTGAGAGTAAAAGATTGGCAGTTGCTCAGCAAACAGTTAAATATCAACTTGCATTGATCTGGGGGCTTGTTCAAACCACTATTTGTTTGTAAATGCAGCTACCGGGACTCGTCCGGTGTTAAATATCCACGCTTGAATTATGCTGTTATTTTGCATGTCAGTGGGCCGGCAACATGACAAAACAGTGACTAAAGTGTGGCTAATCATGTGTGTGGATAAATAAAACATGCTGACTTCAAGCTGAGATCAGACACCAGGGAACAAGCTCCTGCATTTCCCAGAAGACCCGGATTTTGACATATCAGTTAAACATCAGGGGCACCAAAATCCCTCTGCTGAGCCAAAAACTCCCACGTTAAGGTTCTAACTATCCAATGAGCAGTACAGAAAGAATTACATAAAAATGTATTATACCATCAAGCAAAATATCTTGCAGATAATATGACTGTCATCTGCAAACACAAAGAGGACTTTGTACAGTCTGTCCCAAAGTGGTTAGACCAAGATAGGAAAGCAACACTAGGAGTCATGATGAATCACACAAAAATGGAACACACTGAAAAGATGGAGAATTTTATTAAACAAGTTAATAATTTAATGTTGTCACAACTTCTCGTTATTTTATGTTTTGATTTCTGCTCCATAAGTTAGCATGTTACCAGAACAATATGCTCTGTAGGCAGATAATTAAAGAAGCCAACTATTTTGCAACATAAAAGCTCTGGTGTTACACAAAGTTCAGAGCGTTCATGGTTTTATGCTACTTGGCTTTAAAAACTGGAATGTCAAACAACCAAAATATTTCTTAAAGGTTACATAACACAGGTGACAATAAAAAAAACAAAGTTTTTGTCTTGGCATTGACTGGTTCTCCAGTGCCTTATAAAACTATTTAAACCTCTTGAATTTTTCTGTTTTGTGACATTATAACCAGACAGTTCAATGTATTGTATTAGGAGTTTATAGGATAGACCAACATAAAGCAGTGGATAATTGCAGACAGGAAAATAATTGTTTTAACATTTTTTAACAATCATGGGGAAGTGGGCAGAGAGAGAAGGGGGAAGACTTAAAGCAAAGGTCCCATAGGTCTGGAGTCAAACCACGCATGGTTGTGTGGAGGACTAATAGCCTCTGTGTATGCGGCTAAACCACTACATCATGCATTAGATACATTTTTCAAAATTGTTTTAACAAATACAAATACAAAAAGTGTTGTGTTCACCCTCAGTACTGTAATACTCGCAAAAAGAATCTAATGTAACTAATTGCCTTCAGATGTCACCTAGTTAGTTAGTAAAGTCCAGTGTTAAAAAACTAACACTGAACATCACCTTCAACACATTGTGTCCCACATTAAAACATGGTGGTGGTGGCATCATGCTGTGGGGATGATTTTCTTCAGTCGGGACATGAAAGCTGGACACGTTCACAGATACTCTCCATTCAATGTCCATCCAAACATTTGGGCAATTTTGTAGAGAATGGGGAAACAATGTCAGTCTCTAGATGGGCAAAGGATTTGCTGCTGTAATAGCAACGAAAAGAGGTTCTACAAATGACTTGAGTGGGTTAAATAAAAAAGCTAAACCTTTCTGAATTTTATTTACAACAATAAATGTAAAAAAAAAAAGAACCATGTATCCTTTCTCCTCCATTTCACAATTATGTACTTCTACTGTGTGATCTATCACATAAAATCCTTTTAAAACGAATAGAAGAGGAGTTAATGCTTTTGCAAGGCACTGTAAATCAGGTTTTGAAGTTGGAAACTAAAAGTGATGAGTTTTAGCAACTGGCATGCCCAGTAAACGCAGCATCTACACATACACAGCATAATGTTGCTACAGGGCTAAAACACAGTCTCCAAAATCCCGAAGAATTTTCAAGTAATCAATCTGTGGGATCAAAACATTCAGTATTTAAAATCAGAGTGAGTCTCTAAATGTTACAATTCAGGCCTTAATTGTGCAGTGGATTTAAAGGCTGTGTAGCTAACATTTGGCTGGGGTGACAACCATTGCATCTCCTCTCTGAGTAGGCACACCGACACTGTCATCACAACAGCAAGTGTACGTTTATTGTTCATGATGTATACACAAACTACTATGAAACAGGTCTTAAAAAACATGGAGTCGCAATAACAGAAATCATTTGCTCTACAAATACTGCATAGTTTTATCAGTGCATTCGCATATTAAAGAAAATAGCAGGTGAGGTCAATGAATTTTTGGTTTTGTTAAGCATCTATTTGGAAAAGTGAAAACACTACATAAGACCTTCCTGAGCATGTGTTCCAATTTATATTTTCAAAACGAATAGCTGACCTGGGTACAACAAATGACCTAGTCAAGACAAGGATTTACTATTATATAGTACACATCTACAGACAAAGGTAATAGATTTCAGAGTGCATGATGAATGACAGTAGGCTTCGGTCCATTGGGTTCTGGGCTAGTAAGCTGATTAACATAATTCTGCAGATGCTGAGTTACTAGAACGCTGCAACTTGTGATGCCTTCTTAAGAAAGCGAATTTAGGTCAACAGCCCTCCCTCCTAATACAGCTCCCTATGAGCCCAAAACGGGCAGCTCATTATTAAGACAGTAAAGATCAGTGGAAAGCGTTTAGTGCAGCTAGAAGCTACTGTTTTAAGCTAATAGTCTAACGGCACCGTTGTCAGAGCCAAGCAGCAGGAGCCTCTTGGTGGGCAGCACAGCCAGGCTGGTCAGAGTGCCGCGAAAGTTTTCCGTGCTCAGCTTTGTGCTGCTCACAGGGCTCAGGGAGATATCAGCCATGGAGTACACCCCAATCTTGTTAGCCACCGTTCCGGTTACGATCTGCGAACCGTAAAGGTCAAAGGCGTGGATGTGGTCAGACTGTGACTTGTACTGGCGAAGAGGCTTGTTTTCAAGATCTTTCCAAACAGTCAGCGTGTAATCGGTGGAAGAGCTAATCACCAGGTTTCCCTCTGCAGCCTGAAAAACAAAACGTAAAAACAAGAAGCAAAAAAGATAATTGGGCCACATTACCAAAATATTGTCCTGTCTAAAATGTTCAAAGCTATTTCCAAGATATTTAAAGTTCAAACTTCACAAAACTAAGTGGTTTATTTACTGGAGTTCAAAGAATTCTAAAATAAAGACACAGAACACCCACATTTAGTGAAAACAATTTAGCAAACTCAGTCAATAACTTAACTTCCCTGCAGAAAATAAAAACATCTGAGTAATCTCAATGTGCCTGTGAGTATCAGTGTGGTCCTTCTAATGAGTAACCCATGTCCATATTTGCCTAAACTTGTGCCTTTAAAACTAGAAATACAATCCTTGACCCAATTTGGGGTTAAATAAAGTTTGTGGGCTGTTGACAGCATATCTGCTGGGTACAACTTTCATCATCTCTGACACACTATACGAAGAAGATCAAAATAAAAGCAACATATATGTTCTAAGAGTAATCATAGAAGCCTAACCTTCTAGATTAAGTTTTTGTGAAGTCTATGAATAACATTTATAGACCTTTTACAGCAATTTTCACATTTGAGTAAAGTATTTGTGTCATACAATAGTTTTAAAAGAAAATTAAGGTTAAAATACCCCCCCCCCCCAAAAAAAAAAAAAAAAAAACAAAACAAAACACTTCTTAATAGTACTTAGCAGTACTTATCCCCCCACCACAGACCCTTTGGGTCAGAATGAAATAATTTCTGAAACTGGTAAAGAACAGAGATGACTGAGGGTATACTTTCCTTTTATTATAGCTAAACATGGTACTGAAATACAGGTAGAATTCACCGTAAATAACAGGTGGTCCTCCTGCACTCTACTGATATCAGAAAATCAAGATATTTAATCAAATTACCATTAAACTTTGAACCAGAGGGGAACAAAAATCCATCGCATCTTTTTATATAAAAATTATTTGATGAGATTTAACAAACTGTTTAGGTTTGAAATGTGATATTTGTACGAGAGGTCCACATTGCCATCGGGACAACATAGAAACGAGCATTGGATGCATACTTCTAAAAAACCTTTATACAAAACATAATCAATCAATCGTGTGGTGCTGATCATACGAAAACAACCGAAAACCGAAGAAACTGTTGCATATTTGATAGTAAAGTAGGTGTTTAAAGCAAAAGGTTTTGTATTAATTTAATCAATAAATGAAATTATTATAAGTCAATACAATACATGCCATTTTCAAGCTTCAAAATCCATGAAAAATTCTGTTTTGTAACTATAATATTACAATAAGTACCAAATTGGTGTCTATGGTTCTTGCAAATCCTTTTTAAAGTCGCCAAATGTGTACCTTTCTACCAAACCACTCTTGAACATTAGACAGACTGAAAAGAAGAAGAAAAAAAAAGCAATAATATTCATATGTTTTGAAATATAGGAGATGAAACGAATTGATTTCATGCAAGCATATAAATATCCAACATTGTAATGACAACATATGTACCCATCCAACTCCACAGACAAGCAATAGAAAGAACAATGCACAGGCAGCTACGTTCAGCAATCCATATTAAAGAAAAATATGGATTGATGCACACAAATGTTTACCTTCATTTGGAGAATATCTCCTTCATGAGCTGGCCAGCCCTTCAGTACAAGTCCTGTGCGTGCATCTAGCAGAACAATGAATCCTGAGGAGAAACCCGCAGCTACTGTGCGTCCCGAGGGGCTTGCTGCCAGGTAGCGGATGAGCCCAGCGCTAACATTGTTATATGCCAGCCGAAATTCATGCTGGGGACACGGCAGAAGATTTGTCACTTTTAACATTAAAATAACTCAGTCATGGAGGAGTGCAAAAAGGCCCATTCTTTCAAGACACCAATGATTAATAGCTGTTGGGTGGTAAAAGGCTCGGGTCTCGAGAGAATGAGCTCTCCAAGTGAAATTGCTACCTGCAATCCAGGTTTTCGAGGATCAATGAAGCGAAGAACAGAATCTGCACTGCCAAACACAACACTGCAGTGTGGAGCTGGCATTGTGGTGACGGCTGTAATTGGATTCTTCCCATCCACAGCTTCATACGACCGGATTTGCTTGCCTAGGGACAATTAAAAAAAAAAAAGTAATAAAAGTATGCAGGCAAAATTCCTAAACTCCCTAGTACAATTTAACATTGAGCAGAAACGAATTTAACTTTCTGTACCTGTATATTGGTCCCACACATGCACAGTACCATCACAGCTGACAACTTCCTGCGAGGACTCTAGCTGTCCAACATAGAAGACAGACTTTCGATGTTCACTGTATGTCAACCTAGGTTCCACCTCCTTAGTCCCATCACCATGGTTATAGAGGGGCCAAAGCTTCACAGTTTTGTCTTTGCTCCCAGACAGGAAGTAATCCTCTCCCACCATTGGTGCCAAACACTTTATGGTGCCTGAATGACCTAAGAAACTCTGCAGTCTTATTTGGTGAAAGTGGAAATGTGAATCTTGTTGATTAATACCGATCTCATACTGCCAGTAGGCTAACCAGTTGCCCTGTAGAGAGCGGCTGCTACGAGGGAGCTCTTGCTTTAGGACACTGTCCTCTGGGGAAGAGCCTGCTATCCAGGAGGTGAAGGAGGACACACCTGCAGAAGGAGTGGAAAACGTTGAGGCAGTAGTGATGATGGGTGTTGCATGGCTTGTGCGTCCCCAGGAGCTAGCCAAACTATGGTTAGTGCTGCCATCAAATTCATTGTCACGAGACACTTGGATACGGTTTCCGACCAGGTGACTTCCAAATGTGCCCGACTCGGGAAGGGAGTCTCCCTGTGTCGTGGAGCTGTGCGTGGAGTTGGGGAACGGGTTACAAACCACTTGTCTGCCAAAGCCAGAAGAAGATGCTGGTTCCAACCTGGAAGATGAGCTGTGTCTGGTCTCTGTAGTCACCTGACTCACACTCTGATGATAAGACTGGGCCAATTGCCAGACCAGTTCATGATTTGGGACCAGTTTTCGAATAGCAAAGTCACCTATTAACAGAATACAGAACAATGAGTTGAACCATCAGAGAACCATCAGAGAACCTATTAGCTCTGCTCGGAGACCAGCAGGTGAAATACTGAAAAGTCTTTTTCTTTTTTGCCTATTCATGAAATGGATCAAAGAGAACTCCCACTATTTTTCTAGCAGCAACACATCTTTTTATTTAATAAAAATATGATAAGGTTTAGGGACTTTATCAAATTTTTGATGATGCACAAATTTAATTCATGAAAGGACTAATGTTTTAATTAGTATCTGTTGATCGACATATATACATACATATGCATTACCTATGAGACAGTAGAAGGGAATGTAAGAGGCATGGGCCATCTCCGGGTTAAATACAGTCTGCAACTCCTCCAAGACCGCCATCTCATATGTTACATTTGACCCCTCAGGTGTGGAAACATCCACCACTGTTACTTCTCCCACAAGTCTCCGAGGAGCATGATTCAGCTGCACAGGAAAGAGAAAGTCATGTTTATCTACAAACAAGTTGGTTTCATTTTCAAGAAAAGAGTGTAAATGCAGGTCTTAACTTTTATTCTCTCATTTCTAATTCCTGTTTTCATATTTTACATCCATTAGCTCAATCTCTACTTATTAAAAACGAGACAGTTGTTAATCAAGGTACAATCTGTCCATCGATGTATTGCCTTGCCAAAGTATTTATACACCATTACCACATTTTGTCACATTACAACCACAAAATTTAATTTATTTTAAGATTTTAAGGGATAATCGATAACAACGTAGCACATAATTGTAAAGAGAAAAATCACTCATGGATTTCAATTTGTTTCACAAAAAAAATCGGGTGTATTTATATTCAGCCTCCATCCCACTCTCGAGTCTTTTTCAAGACAGTTTTTAAATCTATCAATCTCCCCATCAATTTTGACCAGCTTCCCTACCCCTGCTGAAGAAAACCATTACCGCAGCATGATGCTGCCACCGTTTCATAGTGGGGTTGGTGTGTTCTGGGTGATATGCAGTGTGGGTTTTTGATAGGCCAAAATGTTCATTTTTAGTCTCATCTTAACTAAGCAGCTTCTTCCACAAGTTTGTTGTGTCCTTCTGGTTAGTAGCAAACTGCAAAGTTGACTATAATTTAGCTTTCTTCTTGCCACTTCTTGCTCCTCTCGTCTGGCCAATCAGTTAGAGAGCCATGTCTTGGTAGTTTTGCAGTTGGGCCATATAGACCATGACAGAGTGAACAGTGCTCCATGAGAGGTTAAAAGCTTTTATCAAATGAAATCCCAATAACATACAGAGAGGTTTGTGATTGTAATGTTACTAAAGGTAAAAAATTCTAGGGGTGTGAGTACTTTTCCAACTTGCATTTGCAATAAGAGTTAAGATATAATTTGACTTATTTAAGGCCTTCTGGAGTTCACCATTTTAGTTAAAAAAAACATGGTTATCATAAAGGGTTAAAATACTGGTATACCTGGGATTGAAGAGAATGCAGCAGAGAAAAAATGGCAAAGAATCGACACAAAGTGTCAGCCATGTGCTGTTGCACCATCTCCCTCCCAATGCGCAGACAGATGAGAGCCATTAGGCTCAGCGTCTTGAGGCAGACAGCAATGCGAGTTTGTACCCCACTAGGGAACCTACACAATCCAACAGAATTGGAAAATATTGATCAGAGATTGACTGACGTCTACATATCATGGTTTATGATTCTATTCCGCTCAACCACAAAAAAACATACAGGCATTAAACATAAACAGATTTACCATGTTTAAGAACACAAGACAAAAGTAAAACTATCTGCAGTATTTGGGACCTGTAATCTAAAATCTAATATCCACCTCACATGTGTGTTTTGCGTTACTTACCCCATTCGTGGTGTAGTGATCAGATCTAAAAGTGGAAGGAGCACATCCTGATTGATCTTCATAAGCATGTCCATTAGCGTGGTGTCTGAGAGGAATACAACAATCTTCTGGGTAAGTGATACGGCTCCAAGCAGACCTGCTTCCTTACGCGTGTTAAGACGCTGTGAAGATGGTGGAGACACCTGAAAAACATTTGTAAAGTATAAGCCTCTTTGGTTGTTTTTTGAAAAGGTAATAACTTTAGCTCTGTGTTTGTTTAATTTCCCAAAAGCTAAGCCAGGGAGTGGGGTTGCAATCTAGCTGTGGCTAAAACCTGTATTCATAACATCTACTTTGTATTATTATACATATTATATACATATGATGCACTAAATTTGTCCCCGTTAAATAAACAAATAGAATAGACATAAAACATAATCTGAACAAATTAATAATCAACCATTAAATAAAATACAAGTTAGACTATATATTTCTGTAGGTTAAGCATATTTTCCTTGTCTTACCAGATATCCTATATAAGGCAGGTACTGGTAGGTGAGAACAGGCTCTCCATATAGTTGAGCTATATAGATGAGACAGTCTAAAACAGGTCCTGCTGTTTGATCACCAACTACAGGTTTTTTCTCATACACACTGCCCATTCCCACACTTTCCAGATGGCTCTCCAGGAATGAAGGGGACACAAACTGGTGATTTTCAGGTCCTATACAGAGATAACATGACAAGCAAAAGTGTGAAGAAAACTCAAGTAGTGGCATGTTGATGTAAACAGAGGGGACGGTTTCTGTTAATATTAAGGTAAGGCAACAAGCATTTTTACATTATGAATTCACACACCAATGTAGCAGTTTGTGAGCAATCGCAGCAAATTTCTGGCAACATATCTCGATGTCACTGTTGGCCCGAGTTTTGCTGATAGCCATCGAACCGTTTTGCAGACTGTATCTGTCAATAGCAACACAATTAAAACATTACAAATCGTACAGCAATTGAAGAAAGAGCTACACAAATGGCCATTACTGACTCACCTAAAAGAATTTTTTGCTCTTTCTCCTCGGACTCCTCTGACAGATCACAGTCGTCTTCCTCTTCCTCGTCCTCCTGACCACCGACAATTCCTTTTTCAGTCTCATCAAGCCTCATTCCATTAACAGTTTCTCCTTGAAGAGTCGTGAGAGTGGAGCCTGAATCCGTTAAATTAAGGTTGGGGGAAGCTAGGTGATCCATCCCCTCCTTACCGTCACTGGCTAACTCTTCTTCCTCTAACTCGCCGCTTTCCTCTTCCTCGCTAGCATGTTTCAGATCCTGGCTGCTGTCTGCAGATTTCAGACTTGCTCTATCTCGCATTGAATCATCACCCAGAGAGAGTTCACTTGTGCTGCTTTTGTCACTTAATTTTCCCACACTTAAAGATTCCTGATCATGATCCTTGGCAGCACTGTTTTGGCTCTGCTGCTTCCCAGCACCAACCCCTTCTCCATTGTTAACATAAAACTCATTCTGAAAGTCCTCGGCTTCTGAAAGAAACACTTGGTCATTGAGACTGATGCCAGAGGAGTAGTCAACTAGTCCACTGTCTCCAACCAGCCCAACACCTCCACTGACCCCACTGCTACTGCCGATGTTGCCACCAACAGACGCAGACGACCGCGCCTTGCCAATCTGAAAGTCCTCTTCCTCTTCCTCTCCTAGGTTACAAATGCCAGCCCTCAGTCCTTTATAACCTTCTCCACTACTGCCTGAGCTTTCAAAGCCAGTTAGGACTTGCATAACATGCGGGAGAAGGCTTGAGAGAAAGGCGTGGAGACCAAGCCTCATGATCAGTTGAAGGATAAAACAGTCAGTATAGAGATAGAAACGTCCTTTGAGACAGTGAGGGTTTTCATAAACATTGATCAGTGGCTTTAATAGGTACTTGTTTGCATTTCTGGGACCTAGGACTGTAGAGATGGGCTCAAAAAGGTACCAAGCTGCATAGACAGCAGTGGATTTCTCAAGCATGAGGGCTAGAATGAAGGGCAACAGAATCTCAAGACCTTCAGCAGTGATGTTACTCAGCAACAGTGCTTCAAGCTGCTGCCACAGGTGGAAGACGATGTCTCTTCCCTGAAGGCTACATACAGTACCCATCCTGGCATGGTAGGAGAAGATAAAATCATGAAGTGCAGCAAAATAGGAAGGGAAAGGAAAGGGACTGATAATAGAGTTCAATAACTGCTGAGGGCTTGGAGGAGGAAGACCATCGTAGATAGACTCATATTTAAAAACAAGAGGCTTTGGGCAATCTGGTTCTTCCCTGTGTGCTACCCTAGCATGCTTCTCTAATAGCAACAAGGTCTCAAGTGCATGATGCAAAGATAGTGGCACATCGCGAAGGTTTGTAGAGCACAGCTTCATGATGGCCTGGAAACGCTGTCTGAGTGGAGTGTCTGCCTTCAATCCTCTCAGTTTGGCGGCATAGAATATCTCTGCAGTGAGAACACCAAGTGCCTGCACATCCCTTTGGTAGAGGTTAGTAAGAGAAGGCCCAGATTCAATTTGCAAACCCTCTCTTGAGCCACAAGACGTTGCAGGATGCAATACTTCAGCATGAAGACTTTTTACCAAGAAATTATTCAACTTCTCCAGCTCTTCTAATGGTTGCAATGGGCTGAAACCCTCAGGCAGAATAATTTTGAATTCCTCTGTATTGGTAGTAGTAACATTTTCCCCATGTTTTTTGTTCATTTGCCCACCTTTTTGTAACACTGCACTTAGTAAAGCAGGACCTATGCCACTTGAGAAATCACTCGGCAATGGACTTGAAGACTGAGATGTAAGTGTTGTGCGCTCTCCACCAAATTTACCTCCACCTGCACTGATGGTTGGCAGATTGACAGGGCAAGATACAGAAGTGGAAGAGCCAGTGGATGCTAATGAGTCTATAGCTTCTGTACCTTGTTCAAGCTCATCATCTTTATCGTTCATGGTCCATGCAGTGGACTCGCATCCCTTGGATTCTGGTATCATTCCATCCAGAGTGTCAACAATGGCGTCAATAGAAGGGATGTGTAGAGAAGGCACATTAAGAGCAGCAAGGCCCAGAATAGGAGGTTCTGCTGGGGCATACTGGGAAGCAGATAAGCGTGGTGGGTGGGGCTGGTCAAACAGCTGAACTACACCATAGGTAGTCAGATTAGTGTGGTTGTCCACAAGGTGGAGGCAAACATTTTTGGCCTTGATAGCTTCTTTACCTGACAGCTTATAGCCAAATGTGAGATCTATCCAGTGATGTAAATGCTGGGAAACATCTCTACTCTCCAGAAGTTCCCGGTGGACCTCAATAAACTCTTCACATGACTTGCACCAAGAAGGCACATCCAGATCGGGCATATCTGGGTGGATTGAGCGGAAAATGGAAGGATCCGTGTAGAATTCTGGAATGCATTCATCAGGAGTCCAGCTCTGCATGCGTTCCATAGTGGCTGGGTATTCATTGGGCTCCCACTGTGATCTAACATGGCTACAAAGCACCGACTTGGGTGTCTGTCGGGCTTTGTAAACATAATAAGTAATGTCTGACAGCACGTCAGATATGTGATGAGGTACATGTAGGTGGTCAGATTGTCCAGCACCTCCAACGGCAACACTGAGATCTCCACTTACACCAATTCCATTACCCGATGCAGCTGCCAACGCCTCTTTGGTCATCTCATATGTAAAGTCCAGCTGCTTGTCACCCTTGTTGAGCCTGAACTTTGACCTCCTGAGATCTCGAAATTTTCCGAAAGGGACAGTAAAATCCACGACCCAAGGCAGCACCGGATGATAGTTAGGGTCCCCCTTCCGCCGTCCAGCTAACCTGTTCAGCTCCATCAAGTAATGGAAGTTACTGACTCGTCCATGAACCCAGTCCAGAACCAGTGTCTTCAGCTCATCAAAGCAGTCTTCACACAGTCCATTGTTCTCTTGGCCCACACATTTGTTTTCTGTTGGCAGGGCATTTTTTGGCTCCTGGCTTACAATATCATCACTCTCCGCCTCTTCTTCTGACCCCAGGTCCTCATAATGAGAAAGATTTAGTTTGAGATGGCTGCAGAGTTGTTCATCTACTGCTATGTCCTGAAGAGACAGTTCTCCACAAGAAAGGCCTGCTGTATGGCACCCTCGCATAGCTACTAGAACCTGGTAGATGATGAACAAGACTTTGGCATGACTGTTGGCAAGCTTTGCCGGGCTGAAGGACACAATGTCATGAAGTGAATACTGAGTATAGGGTAGAACAACATACATTATTTCTGCTGTCTCCAGGAGACATTCTGCAGGTAGCACATTAGGACAAAGATTGTCTAACTGGGACTTTGAAAAACTGGGTAAGTTAGGTGGCAAAAATATGTCTTTTTCCTTCTCTCTGGCTGGAGACAGGGAAGGTGAAACTTTGTCGAGTGAGATAAACGTCAAATTGAAGAGCTTCTCCAGTGCATGGCGTATTGCATCTACAGCACTACTAAGCATCTGCTCACTTGGCCCTGTATATGCTTGCACAAGTTTGTAATGAGCTTCCCGCCACAGATTTCTGGGGAAAAAAAAGAGAAATGCCCAAAAAGTCAATAAAAACACAATCTTGTAAACGGTTTTCCTCATATTGAACAAGATATGGCATAAATTGTAACAGCTGACATTAAATAATCTTGCCTGTTTCTTTAAGAAAACATCTGAAACTTTGAGTTAAACAAGCCTGTTAAAAACATAAATGTACAATGTTGGTCAGAAGTTTACACAAATGTCATGCCAGTTTCAAACAATTACACCATACAATTATACTGAGTTGATAGGAAACTGGTTAGGACCAGGGCTACATAATACACTGCTCAAAAAAATAAAGGGAACACTTAAACACAATATAACTCTAGGTAAATCAAACTTCTGTGAAATCAAACTGTCCACTTAGGAAGCAACACTGATTGACAATAAATTTCACATGCTGTTGTCCAAATGGAATAGACAACAGAGGGAAATCTTTGGCGATTAGCAAGACACACTCAATAAAGGAGAGGTTCTGTAGGTGGGGACCTCAGACCACTTCTCAGTACCTATGCTTTCTGGCTGATGTTTTGGTCACTTTTGAATGTTGGTGGTGCTTTCACACTCGTGGTAGCATGAGACGGACTCTACAACCCACACAAGTGGCTCAGGTAGTGCAGCTCATCCAGGATGGCACATCAATGCGAACTGTGGCAAGAAGGTTTGCCGTGTCTGTCAGCGTAGTGTCCAGAGCCTGGAGGAGCTACCAGGAGACAGGCCAGTACACCAGGAGATGTGGAGGGAGGCCGTAGGAGGGCAAAAACCCAGCAGGACCGCTACCTCCACCTTTGTGCAAGGAGGAACAGGAGGAGCACTGCCAGAGCCCTGGAAAATGACCTCCAGCAGGCCACAAATGTGCATGTGTCTGCACAAACAGTTAGAAACCGACTTCATGAGGATGGTATGAGGGCCCGACGTCCACAAATGGGGGTTGTGCTCACAGCCCAACACCGTGCAGGATGCTTGGCATTTGCCAGAGAACACCAGGATTGGCAAATTCACCACTGGCGCCCTGTGCTCTTCACAGATGAAAGCAGGTTCACACTGAGCACATGTGACAGAGGTGACAGAGTCTGGAGACACCGTGGAGAGCGATCTGCTGCCTGCAACATCCTTCAGCATGACCGGTTTGGCATTGGTTCAGTAATAGTGTGGGGTGGCATTTCTTTGGAGGGCCGCATACCGAGACGAGATCCTCAGACCCCTTGTGAGACCATATGCTGGTGCGGTTGGCCCTGGGTTCCTCCTAATGCAGGACAATGCTAGACCTCATGTGGCTGGAGTGTGTCAGCAGTTCCTGCAAGATGAAGACATTGAAGCTATGGACTGGCCCGCCCGTTCCCCAGACCCGAATCCGATTGAGCACATCTGGGACATCATGTCTCGCTCCATCCACCAACGTCACGTTGCACCACAGACTGTCCAGGAGTTGGCGGATGCTTTAGTCCAGGTCTGGGAGGAGATCCCTCAGGAGACCATCCGCCGTCTCATCAGGAGCATGCCCAGGCGTTGTAGGGAGATCATACAGGCACGTGGAGGCCACACACAATACTGAGCCTCATTTTGACTTGTTTTAAGGACATTACATCAAAGTTGGATCAGCCTGTAGTGTGTTTTTCCACTTTAATTTTGTGTGTGACTCCAAATCTAGGCCTCCATTGGTTAATAAATTAGATTTCCATTGATGATTCTGGTGTGATTTTGTTGTCAGCACATTCAACTTTGTACAGAACAAAGTATTCAATGAGAATATTTCATTCATTCAGATCTAGGATGTGTTATTTGAGTGTTCCCTTTATTTTTTTGAGCAGTGTATATACCAAATTTATCATCTCTGCACACATTATAAATGTTGCAAAAAACTCCTTCGACCACAATAAATATTAGCTAATCATATAAAAACCATGCATTCATGCGGTCTATTCTAGTAATATATCTCATGATGCTTATTGATTAATATGGCAGAAAATGTTTTAAGAAGGCATCAATAAGTTCTGGCAAAGTCTTTAAGAAATGTGTTATTATTGCCAAAACAGCAGCTGTAGCCAGATGGATCCTTTCAATAAATCTAGTAAATTGTGGAAATTAAGAATTTACATTTTTTCCAGTATCTGTACAGATTACTCACCATCTGGGATCTCCATTTGCAATGCCCCCCAAACAGCACTATTTGCCCTGATCTCATACAGCTCTAATAAAGATGGTAAAGGACATTTTGATAAAACAAAAATGATGGCTACTGCACCTTTTGAACCTTAGCCTTACCAAGGAGAGGTTTCCAGTTCTGTGGAAATCATCATCACCAAACCCTCTGTCCTCCGGACAGAGCAGTCCGGATCACATTCTTTCTCCCGTGCACTTAAAAAAAAATTTGGCCTGTTTTACTATGTCAGAAACTGCAGAAGAAACAGGTGGAGGCCTCCACTATCGTCTGAATCAATGACTACCTGACAAACAGACCACAGTTTCTGAACAGGTGGTCAGCAGCACAGGAGCACCACAGGGGACTGTCCTTTCACCATTCCTTTTCACTCTGTACACTTCAGACTTCGAAAGTCTACCTTGTGTATCTAACTCTTCTTTTTAAAATTCATAGAAGTTGTATGTTTTATAATAATTTCACCCAAAAATAAAACAGACCTGTTTAAATGCATTAAATGCGTTAAAGGGCAAACATTATAATAATGATAAACTTAAATAATGTAAACTTTCAAACTCCAAGGTATTTCTAATTTACATACTTAAGATGTAATATTGATTAAAAACATTTTCTTTAAGAACACTCACATTTTGAGAAATGTATTCTTTACTGGTCAAATTAAGTAGGTCACTAATACTAATGATTGATAATGTTTTTCTTATTGATAAATCAATAAGAAAACGATCTTTAGAAAACAAACTTTTCTTCACTTTGGCTTAGTTCTGACACTGAAGCAGAGATGAGTTTTACTGTACCTGACATTATGCTGTGACACGCTTTGCATGGTTTTAACAAACGAATTCTGCGAGAGCAATTCCATTTCATGATGACACGGATCTCTGGCCAATCTGTAGCTCAGCTTGCTTTTCCTCAGACCCTGAATGCATACTCGTGTCCAGCCAGGTGGCAACTTTGTCTGTGAAGACCAAAGGTGTGTAGAGATTTCTGCCGCACTGATGCTTTCAAATCGGGGACAGCGCAAGACCCTCTTCTCCCTGAGGCCCATTACCCAGCGCGTAGGAACCAAGGCCACAAGCTCTCCATTTCGGGGCCCCTGGCCCTGCTGCCGCCGGTCAACTCCCAAGTCTCTCTCAACTGCCTGCATCAGCCAATCCATGGTAACTCTTTAAATGCTTGTTTACAGTTGCACTCTTACCAGTGACCTCACCACAGTCTTTCTCACTAGTGAGGGTATTCAGAGATCCATGGAGAAAGTTATCGGAGTCATCAAGAGCAAAGCCGGTCTCCTCTTATCCCTGCCTCTGCAGAAATGACTGACAAACGCAAAAAGGAAATAAGATCAGAAACACTCTGAACTTCTGCAATTTTTAAAAGGAAAAAAAAGTCAATCACTCCGTCTTTATAAAGCCTTTTTCATACATAGCAAGGAGAACACAAAGTGCTTTACATAAGATAAAAAAACAGGGGCAATGAAAGACAAACAATACCGACTAAAGGGAAAAAATAATGGGCTAAACAAGGATTAAAATGGTGGTCAAAATAATTTTTTGAAGGAAGTGTAGTTTACGGAAAGACAGAGGAAACATTTGTTGTAATGATGGTGAGGAGACGTTAAAAGCTGATAACAATTACAAGTTTCTAAAATCATGATGACAGTACTAAAAATATAATGATAAATTTTAAAAAATGATTGGAAGATTAAGTTAAACTAGGAATAATTATGGCCAGTTATCAAACGTCTGGTAAAAGCCAAACAAAAATTACAAGTCTTACATTTACTTTTAAAAACATCCATTGTCTCCATTACCCTCAGCTCTTCTGGAAAGAGGGTTGTATAAGGAAAACGATACCTCACAGGTCAGCTATCACTGTTACTTTTAGTTTTATCAAAAAAGTTTTTTTCAAAGGATGTGAGGGATCTGATAGTTTGTACAAAACCAGTAAACCTGACAAATATGTAGAACAGGGACCACTAATGACTTTAAACATTTTTAAATGCACCTTAAAATCAATGCTAAAACAATACAGGTAGCCAATGCAAGGGATTTAAAATAGAAGTAATGTGAGCTCCTTATTAGGTCTTCCTCAGGATTCATGCAACTAAATTTTAGAATAGCTATACTCTTTTTTTAAAAGACAAGGAAAATGAGCATTGCAGAAATGTATTCTGTCAGTGATAACGGCATAAACATGTGCATCGCAATAAATTAGAGAAACATCTGAAATTTGATTTCTTTCAGTAATTCAATTCTAAAAGTTAAACTCATGACACCTATACTTTAAACACAGGGATATATTTCAAATGTTAATTTCTCAATTTTGGCTCTATTATAACCATGTTATGATCTACACAATTATATGGAAGACTGCTGGCTTGACAAGTTGCAGGCGTTCTTTTGCAGGCCCATTTATTCACCTTGTTTTCGAACGCGGAAATAAATGTGTCCAACTTCCAGTTTTGTGTGCGGCACTTCCGTTTCCTCGGTTTCCTGGGCTAAATAACATAAGCTTGATGAAATTTGTGAACTATGTTGTGGAAACATTTCCAAAAATCGCTGAAAAATCGAAATGGCAGGTCAGTGCCACACCCTCAAACTATCCATGAGTGGGAAGATGATATGAAGAAGTGGCCTCATATAGAGTACGAAGACATTTTTAACTATTTTGTTTTGTCACTTGGTGCCGATGGCTCTACAATGCACAATTACCAAGGTACAGAGGCATATCAGTACCTCCACAGTGGAAAAGTTGGCAAACATCGATGACCTGGTATTCATGAATGCTGATGTGCAACCAA
Source organism: Crenichthys baileyi (assembly GCA_036173005.1). Classification (NCBI taxonomy): domain Eukaryota; kingdom Metazoa; phylum Chordata; class Actinopteri; order Cyprinodontiformes; family Goodeidae; genus Crenichthys; species Crenichthys baileyi. The sequence goes on along the minus strand of JAHHUM010001447.1, from coordinate 1,261,013 downwards.
GCTAAAGCAAGTCCGACGTTCATTGTGCATGGATCCTCACTACATCAAGACGGCCGGGTGCTCCTGTGTCAGGGGAAGTCCTGCGGTCACGCAGCGGCGATCTTATGGAAGGTAGGCTAATGATTTGTCTCTTCAGTGCCATAACCCACTAACTGTTGCCTATGTTTACATGTACATACGTAAGGATTGGCAATAAAGGGCCGATCAGATTAAAAAGTGCGTCATGTAAACACGCCAATAGGGATATTATGATCAATTGGAATGAAATTGTATTCTTATTGAGAGGGGTGATTTATGCAGATCAATAATCCGATTAGTGTCATTGGTTCAGATTATGTCATTCGGATTGAGGCAAACTGAAGTAAATGAGCACGTACATGGAGGACGGGGCAGCAGCGCCGGACAGCATAGAACTTTTAAGGATGTTTATTTTATTCATCTACAACAGCTCTTTGAAGAAACCTATTTAATATGAGCTTACATCGAACAACATTTAATGTCCCTTTTGGATGAATAAAGTATTTTTGAATTGAACTGAACTGAATTTCCTCCCGCCCCCTAATCAAAAGAACAGTAACAACACGTTTGCTGAGCCTGTACCCTAATTATGAAAAGTAATAACGCTTAAACCTTTCTCAGAACATGGCTGGTCCATTCCATGCACTCCGAACAGTCAAAACCAACACACCTCAACGTTTGTTTGTTTTTTTTTGTCTGTTTTTTTTGCACAGGCAGAAGTACAACACGTCTGCTGTGGTTGTTTCAGGGAAATTTGACAATTTGAAGCCATAACAATGAGCTGGTTGTGAAGAAAACTTGTTGTATTAGCCGGTACAGTGAAAGGAAGTCAGCTTGCCAGGGACCGGAAGTGCCTGACCGGAAGTCTTGCACAAAAAAACCGTCAATTGACTGTGTCCGTATTTCCGTTAAAAATAAGGTTAATACCCACCCTTTGAAGCTGACGTGATTTTAGAAAGCTTTACCGTTTGCGGTTGCACAGGGTGAAAGGAAGCGGGAACAGACTCAGCGCATGCGCTATAGCCGACATAAAAACCACACGGAAGGAGCCCAGATGTCAGTCAAGGGGCCGATACACTCATAAAAAATGAGCGTATCGGCCTAAGTTTCAGCATAGCGGTGACAATGAAATGCGCTGGCGAGAACCCTGGTAACTGACACCGTCCACAAGTAGGGTAAGCTACAAAAAGGTTAATGCTGAAGAAGCTGACTGCTCACAGATGGCTGTATCCAAGCATAGTTATGAAAAGTCAAGCAGAAGGTAAAAGCAAAAGGGACACAGGCAACAGGAATAACTGCAGCCTTAAGAAGATTGCGATGCCCATTGACATTGAAGAAATTGCAGGAGATCCACAAGTCGCATTTCTTGTGTTAAGCCACTCCGGAGAAGAGAGTGGTCCAAAGTCTTCTTTTCAGATTAAGCTACATTTTGCATTTCATTTGGAAATCAGTGTCCCAGGAGGAAAAGTGGAGATCCACAGCAGTTTAATGTGTCCACAGTTAGTGATGATTTGGGGTGCCTTGCCATCTACTGGTGTTAATCCACTGTGTACATAGTCAGCACAGATGTCTACTGGGATATTTTACAGCACTTAATACATCCCTCTGCTGACAAGGGTTGTAGAGTTGGTGATTTTACTTTTCAGAAGGACCTGGCACCTGACCACACTGCCAAACGTACCAGCGCATTGTTTAATGAGAATTGTATAACTCTGACTGGCCAGAAAATTCTCCTGATGTAAACCTATAAAGAATCGGCGTTGGATTGTCAAGAGGAAGATGAGAGACATCAGGCCCAATAATGCAAACAACATGGGTTTCTGTACCACCTCATCAGAGATATAGGCTGATGGTTTTCATGCCACACCGCATTTATGCAACAATTTATGCAAATGAAGCGCCAGCCAAGCAGGCTAATATTTCTCTTTTGAAAACCATTTTATGGTATATCTTAATTAATATTCTAATTTTCTAAGATTGAGAATTTTGGGTTTTTTCGCTAGATATAACCCATAATTGTCAGATTTAACTGAAATAAATTTGAAATTAATCACTCTTTATTTAATGAATCTAGATAATACATTTGGCTTAAGCATATCGCCTCTTCAGTGATATTCTAGTCTATTGAGATGCATGTTTTAAGGTCTTTGCACTTGGACCTAGAGAGAAATGGTCAAGCTCTGTCAATATGAGCCAAGAGACTCTGTTTCCTGTAGATAAGGTGCTTTAAAACATAATCTGACGCCAATAAAAACATATGAATAAAACTGAAAGTCCAATGACTCGTATCACATGACTGCACTAGCAACACATCAATTGAAACCTTTAGAATAACTGCCTTGAAGTTTGACTGAAACTAAAGTTACTTTAGCACAATAAAAGTCATACTCACTGCATCTAACCTACTGATCATCTGCATACCTTAAAGTCGTTAAAGCATTGATTAAAAGGGAATATCCACTTAAAATTAAGAGTACCAGTAGTGCAAACCTTACACATTTTCTAAATGATTGCAATGTAAACGTTAAAAATAACTGAGCAGCTAAAGCGAACTGAAACTTCTACGATTTTTTTAGGGAAGTGAAGCTAGCTAACACCTAGCGTAAGAAGTAGGCTAACCGTACATCAAACTGAGCAAAAAGAAAACATTATTAAGTTAGTTGCAAGGCTTACAGACGGAGGACTTTGAATGTAACTCCACTGTAATTACATACTCCAGCAAGTACGCTTATTGTCTAACGCTTAGCTCGCCTCTCACCACTTGTAGCAGCTGACAGCTAGTTGGCGTTGAGCTAACGGTGTCTCCCCGCTTCATGCATGACGGGTTTATGTCACACTACGAATCCGAGACATACTGCGAGGTTAGCTGCGTTTGCTTCATTTTCTGGTGTTTACAGATGCGTGTCAGCCGGCAGACGGACGGACGGACGGACGACAGTCAGTCAGCCGATTGTGTTTTGTTGTGAGCTAGTCGGAGCCATATTTCAGAAACAGCATCTCACGTGACACAGCACCAGCCCCATCTCATGTGATTCCAGCTGCTGCCCTTCAGCAGGCAGGGACAGCCTCAATGACATCCATTCAGAAAGGTTATTAGATGTGGCCAGAAGGAAAACAAGAGGTATACAGTAGACATCAATCAAACTTTAGTTATTGGGCACTTTTCATACAATCAGGCGTGAAAAAAAAATTCTTTATAGAGGTTAAAATGAAGGCATTTAACCACTAGAGACATACACAATGAAATGATCAGATCAATATTAATGTTATAATAACACAAGTGTGGATTTTAAGTTACTGGCCATCTAAATAGTTGGTTTATTTTCTTTAGGAGTCTTTGTGCAGGAAACAAACACTTTAGAGATTATTAGGTGTTTTGAAATGTCCTTATCACACAACCCTGGATGGCCAAGCTCTGTTTTATCTCAAACAACTTAAACCTCCCTACCTTTCTTGTAGCTCCTTGAGAATCTAAAAGTAGAGTGGGAGGTTGATCTTTCAGTCATCAGGTTTCTGGCTCCCATATTTTTTATTTAATTATGCCTAAATCCTCTTTTTTCTAATAACTTTACACTTTACAACAACAGGTTACTGACACACATATTAGCTATTAAACTGTATTGTTAATTAAAAAGGAATTTAAAAAAATCTTCGAGCAACTCAAATAATATATAAATTTTTTTTCTTACAGTAGAACAGCTTGTTAATGTAGTGGTTAGCGCTGTTATCTCACAGCAACACGCATGGTGTGCAGTTAGATTTTTTTTTTCATTGGTTTTTCTTTGAGTTTGTGGGTCTTTTTCCTGTGTGAAACATTTCTGAGACACTCTCTTGTATATTAACTGAAGAGGTGATTTTCAGATATATCTGTGCTTGCCAGGATATGAACCTCTGAAGGCCTAATGGACATTAGAAGAAGCATTTTGGTAACACATGTTGCAAACTTTTTATACTGTAGACATATATACATTTTATATTATTCATGTTTTTTTCTTGAAGCAATTGCTAGCATTATTGTAATTATTCTAAAATTAAATGTGTTTGAATGTTGTCTTCCTTTTCCAAATTATTCTAATAGTATTGTGTTTTGCTTTTTATTTAACCGTTATGTAGCATTCCTGCTTTTAGCCAGGGTTCTGGTAAATTTCAGCGGTGTCAATGAAATCCAATCGGATTTAAAAACTTTTCTGTCAAAATGGTGCTTTGTCTTTCAAAAATCACCACAGACAATCTTTTAAATGACATTTTTTAAAATCTTTAGAGCCTCTAATCTGAGTGGTGTGTTGTATGGGTTTTGTCCACAAGGTGGCAATGTAATTTCACAAAAACTTTTCAGGAGGAGAAAACAAATAAACTTACATTCGCTTTAAAGGGGCTTCTTGCAACAAATTTGATTTAAGTGAGTTAATGATTTCTATTTGTTTTAAAGCAAAAGTTGTTAAAGTAAAGACGTCTTTGGCAAAAATGCTCATACTTCGTTTTTGGTCAAATATTTTCTTTTGTATATAACTTTGTGTTCTCAGTGCCCTCTAAAATTATTCACAGCCCTGCAGAAACAAGCATTACAGAAATTAGGGGGAAATCTATAAAATAAAAAGGGTGCAATGACATTGTTACTTACAGTTCTCCAAATCTATTAGATTGTGAGGATATCTTTTGTCCACAGTCCTCCTGAGATTTTCAGTTGGATTCAGATCTGGGGTCTGGTTAAACCATGGCAAATCTTTTATTTTCTTCTGTTGAAGCCATTCTTCATTTTAATGTGATGCTGGAAAATGAAATCCATCTTCATCGTCAGGTTTCAGCAGACACCTGAAGGGTTTGCATCAAGACTAACTGGAATTCAGAACTGCTCAAAATCTCATTCACTGAAACATAAGCCACCGAAGCAAAGCAATGAATGATGATGCTTCCCCAGCCATGTTTCATTGTGAGTATTGTGTTCCTTTAGTGGTGCTCAGTTCTGTTTCTGGGCCAAAAATACCATTTGGAATTGTGGTTGAAAAGTTCAAATTGGGTTCTCTCACATGGTTTTGTCTGGACTAGATGTTTTTGGAACAAAATGATTCTGTTTTGCAACCATACTCCTTAGTCCAGACATAAGGAGAGTATGCCAGATTGTTCTCAGAACACAACCAAAACTTGTAGGGTCTCCTGCAGTACCTTTAGTGTGACACCATGCAGCCTCCCTGATCAGTTTCCATCTTGTATTTCCAAATTTAGAAAAACTTCCAGTTTTTGACTCTTAGGTCTCAAAATTGTTATGACTGTCTTCCCTGTACTGGTAAATACACAAGTACTGCTTTTTAAAAAAAATCTTTCTCAAGACTGATAACTTTGTACAATGAGATTATTTCAGTCTTTTCTAACCTTCTTGCAAACTATGATTTAAGCTAAAGGATGCAAATGAACATTTGTCAGGGCAGTTCAACCAGGACAGCTGAACTTTATTTCAGCCGTGAATTCGAAAAGAATAACCTGCAAAATAACTCAAATTAATTCTTTACGAAGTAAAGGTTTGGGGCTGTGCACACTTAAGTAGCCAGGTTATTGTACTTTTTTTTTATTTTTATACGTTTCCACTAACACACTGTATCAGAAAAATGTTATATTAAAGGTGGAAAAAGGTTAGAAAGGATTTGGCATGGTCTCGACTTTTTAAATCCTAAAAGCCTGGGATTTTGATAGTGTGTAAAGTTATACTGTATGTTTGCACACAATTAAAGGGTGTATAATATGTTTGAAAATTTTCTAAACACAAAAAGATTAGAAGTTTGTGAAATATTATGGTTGCAATTGACTGTTGATAGCTCATAGAAAGCTATTCTTGCAGAAAAAAGTGTACTTGAAACTGTTTTTCGGTGCAATTATATCTGTTGTGTTTAGATGTTTAGTTTGTAACAAGTTGAGTGTGAAAGATCCTTCTTTTAACCAAAATAAAAAATAAAAGACGAGGCAATATCCAATTTAATCCAGCAAATGGTAGGATCAGCAGACTGTCCAAATGTAACAGCTGGTTGCTACTTCGCATTTTGTATGGCTCGACGTAGTATTTATGCACAACCACAGTGGGTTTGAAACCCTGAATTACAGGGACACACATTAAAAGCTTCCCTCATCCAAGCATACCGCCAGTGCAAAATAATTACTGTCAGCACTTTTACAGCAAAGATATAGCCAGGGAACATGACATTCTTTGGTCAGAATATTATGTTCCTCTTTTTGTTCTGCTCTTAGTAAAGTACAAAAAAATAGCCCTGTCATGTTAAAAGAACACACAAAAGCGCACATCTAACTGGAACCAACCAAATTCTGCCTCTATGTTAAATCAGTTTCCCCATTTCCTTTAGAAAGTCAGAATGCTGAATTTGAAAGTTTTACAAACTTTGAAATGTGACAATATGTAGCTCAAACATCTTGGACAGCTTTAAAATATGGCTACTGATTGTGAACGTATTTGTTTTTGTTGACCGGCTGACAGTCCTTTTTATTAGCTAAACACATAAATGTAAAACGATGTTTAGAAGGGTTTCTTTTATTTTTTTCACAAACGTTAGACCATCTATTACAAATTCAGTTGGACAAAATGAAATAGAATTCATGCAGCATTTAATCGAACAGCAATATTTGCATCACATGTAAAGAAGTCAATGGTATTATTTGTCAAAAACTAAATTTGGAGAATTACTAATCTTCCCTGATGACTCTAGTATTTTAATGGTGACGACTCATTCTAAGAGTCCTCCCATCTACGCTGATAAGCGGCTATAATTGTGATGACAATCATTTGTTAGTTCACAAATATTGATGGCTTGATAAAGTAATACTGCAAAATAATATAAATGACCACCCATGTGAAGTAATGCAATGACATTTTAAATGAATTATTACATTTGTGCCTCTGGAAAAAAAACAGATGTTTTCTGTGACGGGGCACTGAATCGACCACATTACAGATTCAAAATAGTTTCTGACTATGATCTATAAACAAGATAATACTTGAGAAATAAGATACAGTATAGGCTATATCATAGTGTTGAAAGAATGGTGGAGCCAGATTACTTATTCAATAGTTACGAAAGATAAATATAAACTTAGCAAAATATCTTGCTTATTATTTTTTGTTCATTCAACTATTATTTGTTAAAAAAATATTGTTTAAATTATGAGACTTTAAAGTAAAGCGCATTATAGAAATAATACAATATTGAATAATTTCAAAAGTAAAAATAATTATTACAGTTTATGTAAAAGAAAATATCTTCCTCTGCCTGCACCTGAAGATTACAACACTTCCTTAAAGCAGACTGAAATAAAGTAAAGTAAAATAAAGTTCATTTTTAAAAAGAAGTAGATGAAGTCAATCCATTTTTGGGGAGAAAAAACACCAAACTTTGAGGTGAAGGAGTTATTTTGTAATTTTCATATAGGTCAGAGTAATTTTACGGGGTTTTTATTAAAAGCTTACAAAATTTTTTTTTGAGAAAATCACACATTTACTACAAAGCTAAATAAATAGTTTAGATCCAACCGGTTTTTCAGGAGCAAGCTGAAGTCATGTTCTGGGCAGCTGTTACTGTAAATCCTTTAATTTCACATAATTCCACTGCTCATGCAAAGAATATTTCAATAATAGTTCACAATAATTATTTCTGGTTTTATTTCAAGTGCAAAGTGCATTTGGTTATTCATTTCTAAACTTTTCGGTGTTACCTGAAAAATTTTAAATGCATCCATTTTTTCATTCAATTAAAACCGTGCAGCACTTTCTCTGGCATCTCATTTGGAGCACTTTAAACTATAGGAATGGCACAAAAGTGAAGTTTAGCAGTTTTGAAACTATTCAGTTTAGAAACTAATGGAAAACCTGAAACTGGCCCATGCCTTCAACCAATCCTGCTAAAGTGTTGCTTCTCACAAATATCTATTTCAAAGTGTCTGAGTATCATTGATGATTTTTTGCTTTTCTTTAGAAGTAATTGTAGGATGTTTCAATAATGAACCATCCATGTTGGAGTAAAAGAAAAAGTGTACTCCTACACTTTCCTTATAACTCTATATTCACCACTGAACACTGTCTGGTCTGTGTGTCTATGCAGCGGTTGGTAGTCTTATCTTCCTGGATAAACTGATAACAGTCTGATAACAACCATAAAGAAAGAATTGCAGTCTGTTACTTTACAGCTGCTTGATCAGCAGTTCTCTACAAGTGATCAATTTTAAAAAGGGAAACAAATAAATTGATTTGGGCCAAAACACAATGGACAACTGTGCGCTGTATAAGGAAAAACTGTTGTTGATCAGGAATTTTTTTTATGTTGGAGAGCGCACTCATTCCTCTCACTCTCTGACTCACTCCTCATTGTGATTCGACTCCCTCTTTCTCTTCTTTTATTCGCTGTGGGACTCTCCTCCTCTCTCCCTCCATGCGTCAAATTCTCTATCCATGGTTTTCAGGCTCTCTATTCCTCAGTTGTCCTTCAGGATGGGTTTCTTCAGATTTCTTTGCTCTGTTAAGAACGATCTTATCCTCTTTTTAACTCCATGTGTTCTCCTTCCGCTGCCTTTGGTGATCGGGACGTCGGTATGTACTTATTTGCTGTTAATAGACGATGGATTAACTGATAAAACTTTGTTATAGGAAAGAAAGTCAAGGAGAAAAATGTTGGATAATGGCAGGAAAGGAGTTTTCTTTTTGATTGTCTATATTTTTGACCATTAATGCAATGGAAAACCTCTATAAGAAATTCATTGACAGTTTCTTTGCACCTGTTGCCAGCGCATTGAGGAGCGCAGTGCATGAGAAGTGCGCAGTGTTCCTGGAGGCTGCACAGTGCACACCAAAGTCCTGTTGTTTTAACTGCTTATTTTTGTTAGCATGAACTGTCAAGTGCAGCGTGGGAACACGCAAAGGTCAAAGGGCTCTGTCCACATCGTTACCTCTACATGTGACAGGGACATACAGTCTGCAGGCATGTTATGATAGCAGGGATAAACTGTTATAATGCACAGCGGCCATAGACAAGACCACAAATTAGTTGTAGGTCTGCTAACATTACCTAATGTTCCTATAAGCAACAGAGGTATTCTTTATGTGAAAAAAAAGTGTTTTAAATTATTTTAAGAATCGAATTAATATGTAAAATAATATTACACTGAAAGGGAAGCTATTTCTATCGAGGTCCAAAAGTGCCACTAATCAAAAATTTGATAAATCATTAGAGAATTACTTAAATGTGTTCACTTATGTATTTTACTTGAGAACAAAACTGTAAAGTTGGGAGAAGATAAATATTCATGTATGGACGTTGCTAATTTTGTTCCTCCAGGCTCTGTCCTTAGGTCCAAAAAATTTTGTTCTCTCTCCATATATATACACAACATTTTTAGGGTTTTAATAGAATGTTTGCAGATTGCACAAATAATTTTTAGTCATAGTGTACAAATATAGTTACCAGATATGGTTAAAAAATGTCAAATGTATTTCTCCACCAACAAGTTATCATTGAATCAATGTAAAATGAAATTCATATTCTTTACATAACAAACATAAAACTTATTATCAAGTTTAAATACATGTTGATGATTAAGCTAGCTGGGAGCCTTAGAAAAAAAACTGTAAGAATGACACAGCTAGAGGATTTTATTTAATAAAGAAATTAAAACATTCTGGACCACAAATCATCCAAACACAAGTTAGAACATGCACTTCTTCTACCATGTCAGAATTATTATACAGATGTATAGGGGGCAACAGTTTGGCAACAATAAAAGCAATTTCAGAAAAATGGTTAGAGTGATCATAAGTGACACAGATACACTGCTTCTAAAATCAAAAATATTAGAATTAACTGACCTGCTTTAGCTTGGGGTCTTTCTGCATGGAGTTTGCATGTTCTTCTCATGCATGAGGGGGTTCTCTCCGGGTACTCCGGCTTCCTCCCACAGTCCAGAAAACATGACTATTGGGTTAATTGGTCTCTCTAAATTGTCCTTAGGTGTGAGCCTTTTTGTCCATGATTGTGTGTCTCTGTGATGGACAGGCAACCTGTCCAGGATGCACCCTGCCTCTAGTCTAATGACTGCTGTGGTCAACATATTAGGTCTGAAGTAGACTTAACCCTAAGGTTAACCAATCAGATGTTAAGGTTAAGGTCTAATTTAGGAGCCACAATCACAAAGTTTAAAGCATTTTGTGGACATTGCACAAGAAGAAGTTTGAAATAACTGAATAAATATTAATATAATTCAATAGGATTTCACATAAATAAATAATTTGATGATTTATTATGTTGTGGCACTCTTGGCACTCCATAACTTTCTGCTAAGAGGTCTGCAGTGCAGAAAGTGTTTATGTAACCTAAAATAATAGAAGAAACTTATCTTCACCCTTTGAACCAATATAACATCCAGTTTAAATTGACATGACAATTACTGATCTGAAATGTTTGTAGTTTTTATTGGTGACTTTTGTCTGATAAATTTGAAATCAAATTAGCCATGGCATCATAAAAACCTGTTTTTGCATGTCTTTATGGGTTTATGCAGGAGGCAGAATGTGCCTTTGTGATCATCTTGATGGCGGTGTACTGGTGCACAGAGGTACTGCCACTTGCTGTGACATCCCTTCTCCCAGCTATCCTTTTCCCATTATTTGGCATTATGCAGTCTAAAGATGTAAGGCAACAAACACACATTATGTCAGATTGTTCTTCATTACAAGAAATATTTTAATTTGCCAGAAATTCTATTAAATTCTATATGATCCATCTTTCCCAGGTGAGTATGCAGTACTTGAAGGACACAAACTTGTTATTTGTAGGAGGACTGCTGGTTGCTGTGGCTGTGGAGCACTGGAATTTGCACAAACGCATAGCTCTAAGGGTGCTGCTTCTTGTTGGTGTACGTCCAGCACTGTAAGTAGCTTGGGGACAGGCATACAACCGCAATTTTCATTTTCAAGACCTGTATGTCTTAAGTCTCTCTAATCAGCTAACAGAAGAGCGAGTATACTGTAGATAAGGGCGCTATGTTGAAGTTTTTAACTGCATCATAAATTGATTTTACATCTTCAGTTCAGAGAAGTTGCTGGACCATCACAGGACACTTTGATTGTACACTTTTTTTAATGTTTCTGACAGGTTGATGCTGGGTTTCATGGGAGTTACAGCGTTCTTGTCAATGTGGATCAGTAACACAGCTACCACAGCGATGATGGTGCCTATTGTCCAAGCAGTGCTGGATCAGCTCAGCAACAGTGAAAAAGACGTGCCACAGATCCTGAGCTCAGATGAACATGTCCAGACAACAGAGACTGACAACAAACCACCTGTGCAGACAGAAAAAGAAAATGACGGACATGGTGAGCAGTTGTTGAGAACCATGTTTTACTACAAGAGGAAAGAAATTCAGGAGAAATTGGCTAGCAGTACTGAAAGCTCTTTCATTCCTCCCCCTTTGTTTAAAGGCCCAGTGGTGGTGACTTTCTTAGATGCTTCAGTAGAGGTTGCCAGGCATAACGAGGCAATGGAGAGGCGGAGAATGGGTAAAGGAATGACCTTGTGTGTTTGTTACGCTGCCAGCATCGGAGGCACCGCCACACTGACAGGAACTGGTCCCAATTTGGTGCTTAAGGGACAAATGAACCAGTGAGTGAGTTCTTATGAGTTACAAGCACAACTTTTTTCTAGAATCTTTTTTTTTTCAATATAGCTCACTCTCTTTCAATGTTTCTTCAGACTGTTTCCCGAAAATGAAGATGTAATTAACTTTGCCTCCTGGTTTGGATTTGCATTCCCAAACATGATCCTCATGCTGACATTAGCCTGGCTCTGGCTGCAGTTTGTCTTCATGGGATTCAAGTGAGTCTTATCTTGGCTAAAGCCTAATTTTAGAGACAGAAAATTGAAAATGTTTCTTGCATTAGCAGTATGTTTCACTGTAGAGGTGACACAAAAATTCTGATTTCAGTGTTATTCCTTTAGTTTCAGGAAAACATGGGGCTGTGGGGCAACCAAGACAGAAAAGGAGATTGCCGCTTATAATGTGATCCGTGAGCAATATCGTCAGCTGGGGCCCATGAGTTTCGGAGAGATAAGTGTCATGAGTCTCTTTGTTTTGCTGGTGATCCTTTGGTTCTCAAGAGATCCAGGGTTTGTTCACGGCTGGGCTTCAGATCTCAACTCCAAAGCAGAGTGTGTTCTTTTACTTTTCAATTCTGATTTTGCAAAGAAACCCAAATTCATACATGAATTCAGTTGATGACAGAATTTCTTCTTTCCTTTAACCTCCAAGATATGTAACAGATGCCACAGTCGCAATCTTTGTGGCCATCCTGCTCTTTGTCCTACCCTCTGAACTACCACGATTCTGTTCATGCAGAACTCAAAGTTTTGACACAAGTAAGGCATCATTCTGGAAGAATAAACTGTAGTTAAAAAGGAGCGTACTCTGTAATGTTTTGTTTCCGGTGTTTATTGTTTTTCAATCTGCAGCAACGCAACAGTCCTCTGGCTCAACACCACGACTCCTCACCTGGAAAGTTGCCCAAAAGAAGTTGCCATGGGGCATTGTGCTTCTCCTTGGGGGTGGGTTTGCCCTCGCTAAGGGGAGTGAAGTAAGTAGCAAGAACAGTTACATTGCATTGGATTATGTTTCGTTACATTACCCAACACTAGCTTAAACTATGTAAAATAATTTTGAGCTTATTCTTACCAATTATCTTCTGCAACCAACATCATTAAAGGTCTAAGATAATACTTCATGGTTTGTGCATCAAACAGAAATTTACTTATCATTCATCAAACAGCCAATAGCTTAAAGTAAACCTATATTAGCTCCAACATTTGTATACTTTTATACATAGTTGTTTGTGGTGTAGTTTATGTTTGAACAATGTAAATAATAATACAATAACTTATCCAAACAACTTAAACCAGTCATATAATGCCTACAAGCTTGAATAACAAGAAACCAGAACAATCTTCAGATCACTGATAGTGCACTGTCCATAAACACTATGAAATTCTGAACCAACTTGACATATAGACTCAATAAGAGGGGAAGGTAAAATGTTGGACTGCTCATAAACCTATTTTCGGAATGATCAGCTTCTGAATCTTTTCATGTGTGGATTTTGTGAATCTTTCAACATCAGTATCAATGTGACAAATGTATTACAGTTTATTTCCTTCTTCACGTGACCTTACCTTACCTTATCTTACCTTACCTTACTGTAAGAATTATGAATCTTGATTAATTATTATTTATCAAAAATTATAATTGAAAATCATAATTCAGAAAAATTATTTCTTGCTAAGAATAGGAATCAGAGATGCACTGTGGTGTTGTGATAAAGAGCTCAGACGCACTTAATGATATCATTAGTTAATTATAATTAATATTTGATAATTATTAACCAAACCATGCTAAATGTCACTGTTTAACCAGCTGCTTCACCGAACGGTGGGGAAACTTTGACCTTACTTTGACAGATAAATCACTCTTGCACGGAATAAACACAAATGCTTCTCTTTATATATGTGAACATTTATTGACCATATAGCAATACATTTACTATTCTGGTCCAAAAATCTCCACCTAACTAAGTATGCACTATTCTACAAAAGGGAGTAAAAGGACTATCTAAAAATTATAATAAAAGAAAATACAGTCAACAGCCACCTTATTAGGCACACCTGTCCAACTGCTCGTTAATGCAAATTTCTAATCAGCCAATCACATGGCAGCAACTCAAGGTATTTAGGCATGTAGACATGGTCAAGACGACCTGCTGCAGTTCAAACCGAGCATCAGAATGGGGAAGAAATGTGATTTAAGTGACTTTGAACGTGGCATGGCTGTTGGTTCCAGATGGGCTGGTCTGAGTTTTTCAGAAACTGCTGATCTACTGGGATTTTCACGCACTACCATCTCTAGGGTTTACAGAGAATGGTCCGAAAAAGAGAAAATATCCAGTGAGCGGCAGTTCTGTGGGCGCAAATGCCTTGTTGATGTCAGAGGTCAGAGTAGAATGGCCAGACTGGTTCGAGCTGATAGAAAGGCAACAGTAACTCAAATAACCACTCGTTACAACCAAGGCATGCAGAAGAGCATCTCTGAATGCACAACACGTTGAACCTTGAGGCGGATGGGCTACAGAAGCAGAAGACTACACCGGGTGCCACTCCTGTCAGCTAAGAACAGGAAACTGAGGCTAAAATTTGTACAGGCTCATCAAAATTGGACAATATAAGATTGGAAAAACGTTGCCTGGTCTGATGAGTCATCCTGCCTTGTATCAACGGTTCAGGCTGGTGGTGGTGGTGTAATGGTGTGGGAGATATTTTCTTGGCACACTCCGGTACTAGCAAGGTGTACCTAATAAAGTGGCCGGTGAGTGAACATGTGCATTGAGTGTCTATTTTATGGGACAAATTTACAGTTTGAGTTAACTTGGAAAGTAGAGCAGAACTACTGTATAGGGAAGCCTTCTTGGTGCGCTGATGTGTCTCGATGGCAGCGATCAGCTGGTAGAACGGTGGGGCCATGCCGCTTATCCACTAACAGCTGATTGCCCCAAATCTTGAACAAAAGGTCATAAAACTGAGGCGGGAACTCGGTGGACAGAAAAAACTCCATTAATAAAACTGGGACAAAGGATTGGTCAGGACATGAGGCCCAGACCGCAGCTGCTTTGAATGAAAAACTTTTAAAAGTCCAACTTCTAACTCCTGGCTGATTTGGGAATAGCTGGACAAACATGAACATGCACTTTGCTGATCGCATCCACACTCCACGATTCAGCAGCACTTCCGCAACAAGTCAATACAGTAGCACAAAACACTACAATCAATATTGCATGCAACAAGCTGATACCTTGGATTAACTACTGGTAATTCTAAATCACCTTAACTATGACTCATCCTGCTCAGACCTCAAAATACACCTATCCGATTTAATATAAAAAGAACGAAATTACTTTGATTTCTTCTCTTCACGGGCTTGAGGATGGGGCATAGGTCTGAAAAAAAAACAGGGGAGGACCAGAGTGTCACTCCTCCATGATCAACTAAAAAACAGTAAACTTCTCATCCGTCCACAACGGGGAAAATATGAGGAACCGTTGCAGTCGACTGAATCAACAAGGAGGAAAACTCATCCCCTTGGCAACACCTCTGTGGGTGCAGGAGTGTTGGCGGGGTCTTCCATCGATTATGAACGTTCTGACCTTCTTGTATCAGACAGGATTCCAGCTTTCAAGCTCTTCTAGGAATGGCCATGTGGAGGAAAAGTTAAACTCGGCTGCGAGTTTCTTCCGCTCCAGACATGCGCCTCCGTTGCGTCGTCCTGTGAGACACATTGAAAAACTTTGTTTCCTCAGCTTTTTATAGGTCCGATGATGTCAGCTTCGATGTCCATCACTGCGACGAATGCTGAGCTGCGCATGTTGAACTGCGCAGCCCAGTCAGTCTGTCCGACCGAAATGGATGACCCCAACATCCCCCCTAGGTTCAAAGGGTGCCATTAATCGCAATCTTTGAAGCTACCAGGTCCATCCATCATAGGAGTTGAAGATCAATGATACTTGAAAAACACCAACAAAAAAAACAACCAAAAATACTGTCCCTGTGTTCCTGCTGGCAGGAATGGGAGTTCACAGTTCAGTTCGCTTCTCAAAGGCCTATGACTGGGCAGGGTAAGGTTAGCCTGGGCAGGGCTAAGCTCTGACTAACTCATACCTATCTATGTAGTTCATAGAGGAAATACAAAAACAATACATTCCCATCACCATCACATTCTTTTGGTCATCAGCTTTGGTAACCCTGAGAAGAAGTGAAACAGCAATAAAGGAAACAAAAATAACAAGATAACCAAATAGTGGGGTCATAGCTTAGTCATCCAGTTCCAGTCAGGCACGGGAATCCGCCTGTGTCATTGGCATAGGTGGAGCTATGAACCATGGGAAATTAAATGTGAGGGAGTCAATCCTGGTTTGTAACTGACTATACAGTGGGTTATCTTAAAAAAAAAACAATGTTTAACATGGGTTTAGGTTTAAACACATTAGCTCCTTCAAATGATGATGGGATTTAACATAACTCCTGTCTCTAAACTATCTAGATGGGGAAAGGGAAAAAAAAAACTACGTCAAACTGCGCAGCCCAGTTGGTCTGTCCGACCAAAATGGATGACCCCAACCTTACCCTACCTTACCTTACCTTACCTTTTTCTGCTTTCAGGTATCAGGACTCTCAAAGTGGATAGGAGACCAAATGAGTCCCCTGCAGAACATCCCTCCCTGGGGAATTGCTATCATAATATGCCTACTAATTGCTACTTTCACAGAGTGCACCAGTAATGTGGCGACTGCAACGCTGTTCCTACCTGTCTTAGCCTCAATGGTAAGAGCTATCATAGAGAAAGTTAAATAAAATGATGGGACTCAACAAAGACTGTGTGAGACATACAATCATGCCTGGCCACAGTGGGTAATTTAGCTAACATCCTTCCTGGAGTTCTTAGCTGATTTCACTAGTCTGCCACTGGAACTGGCCTACTTTTCCATGTTTGGCAAGCTCTCTAGTTGGTTATGCAGGGTGAATATATTCAGTTCTCCACAGTGAGGCCCTCCCCCCATTAATAACCTGCCAAGTACACCAGTACGGCCCACTGCCCTGTCTGGCTGCCAGAAAGCAGCTGAAGAATGACATTACTGTGCCTACTGGCTGACCATTATACAGAATTGCAAAGATAATTTTACAAATGACAATGCCTAATTGGGATATTCAAAATAATGTATTTTAAGGGCAAAGCTAAGAATCTGCACAAAGGCAGTGCCTTGCAAAACTATTTATACCCATTGAAGTTTTTTACATCACATTGCAACCATAAACCTCAGTGCATTTTGTGTAAGTTTGTGTTAGTGTGATTTTATGTGATAAACCAACACAAAGTGGAAGGAAAATAATAAATGTTTTTTTTCATTTTATTTATTTTTTAGGCAAACATGTGAAAAGCGTAGCTTATATTATTGTTTATCCTCAAAAACTCTGAGGAAAGAAACACACTATATAGGTGATGTTTAACACAGCATTATTTTTAAAACAATATCCCAAGCTGTAAACACCTCACGAAGCAGTCCTCAATCCCTCCACTGAAAGAGAATAGCACAACTACAAACCTACTGAGAAATAGTCATCTACCTAAACTGAGAGACTAAGGGGAGCAATAATCAGTAAACAATCTACCACAAGATGCACCTTAGAGACCCATGGTAACTCTGAAGACGCCTCGCCAATCCACAGCTCATGAAAGAGAATCTGTACACTGGATTACTATTAGTTGTATGAAGACGCAGTATGATGAAGCAGT
The DNA here is from genome assembly GCA_036173005.1 of Crenichthys baileyi. Taxonomy (NCBI): domain Eukaryota; kingdom Metazoa; phylum Chordata; class Actinopteri; order Cyprinodontiformes; family Goodeidae; genus Crenichthys; species Crenichthys baileyi. The sequence goes on along the minus strand of JAHHUM010001447.1, from coordinate 1,243,622 downwards.
TTGCCACAACACAAGTAGGGCACACAACAAACAGAAGGTACTCGGTTTAGATGCCAAAATTGAAGTTTTTGGCCAACATGCAAAATGCCCTGAATGGCAGAAAACTACACAACACATCACCCTGAACACCCCATCACTACAGGGAAATATAGTGGTGGTAACATCATGCATTTGGGATACTTTTCTGCAGCAGGGTCACAAAACCTGGTCAGAGTGGATAGGAAGATGCATATAGCTAAATACAGGACAAACCTTGTTAGTGGCTGCGAAAGACTCAACACTGGGGCAGAAATTCCCCTGTCTCCCAACGGGACAAGAATCCTTTAATACAACTACAGCTGTATGGGAATAGTTTAGGTCAAAACATATTCAGGTGTTAGAATGACCAAGACTCAAATCCAACTAAGACTGCATCCATCCAATCCCAATGCCCAGTGACATTTGTAAAAAAAAATCCATCCAAACAATGTTTAAACAGTTCAAAGATGTCTAGGCTAAATTTGTTTGATATTTAGAAAAGTGTACATCTAAAAGTGAACATTTTAGACAATGTATACATGTTTTAGTTGAGACTGATTTAAGCAAAAAAAAAAGAGGCTATAGACCCACATAGCATTGAACTTAAGACACTTCAATGAGTTAAATTAATCATCTGCCTGGGTGTCATTCTGTCACCAGAGCTTCCTCTCTTTGCTACAAAGGTCTTGTGTTTAGTTCTGTCTGAAATTTGTGACCTTTTTAATTGCAACAAACTGAACTTGGTTCCTGAAGATATCACGGAAACATCTTGCTGTCAGAGCACAGCCTGTACAGCTTAATTAATGATTAATGATTAATTTCAGGTCTAAGCCTAGACCACATTTAGGCCTGGCATTGTTACTGCCTGTCTAAACCTAGAAGAAATATATAGTTAGAAATTACAGCTACAAGTAAACATATCATTGACTCATGCGTAAATGAGGAAGGTTTGTGTATACCGTCTATATTTATATGATATCTGTTGCTCACTGGGTGTACTTGAATTAATTCCTTTGTGTCTTGGTGGGCAAAACTGGTGGAGATTTAAGACTTTTTGTAAATGCAGTAAAAAGCCTGCCCTTCCCTCCCCATCCTTAGGTAACAAACACCTGAAGTGACTTAGTGTGGTGGAATGTAAATTCATGGCACCCTTTTTTAGACTCTTATTTGTAAAAAAAGAAGAAAACTATGCATGTGTTTCCTTTCACTTCAAAATTATATACTAGTTTGCACTGATCTATCACAAAAATTCCAATAAAATACATTAAAGTTTGTGCTTTTAATTTGATAAACTGCAAAAAAGTTGAAGGGGAATGCATATTGTTGCAAGTCACTGCATGTGCAAGCTAGCTCAATATAAAAACAGGAGGCTAAGAATGATTAATCAGATACTCAAAGCTAAAACTTCAGAAATGACGATTTGGAGTAATAGTTTTTGGCTCGTTGCATTATGTGTCATTATGTCAAGTGAATCTTTGATTAAAACAAAATCTATTTACCTAGACACTGTCATTGTGGTTACGTGATATACAGTTTAAAGTAGTCTAAATATAAAGTTTATTTCTTTTCACTCCTTGTTTATTTTGAGAAACAGAAATTACTGTGCACTTGTTCAAGCCTTTTTTGTCCCATGATATGCAATTCAGAAGCAAATTCCACTCAGTAATGTTCTCTGGGTCGCAGCAGTCTGCCATTATCTTGTTCACATGTAGCGCTTTTCTATTTTGGATGTCATGACTCAGCACCAGGCCAGCAGGAATTACATCTTAATTACACCCACCTAATTAGAGTTTTCACTTCGTGCAGAATTGCACACATTTCATTCAGAGTTATGAGTCAGTGATTGCGGTTGAAGAAAAATAGCCATATAGAGGAGTGGAGGATTTTGTGATCACGTCTGTGTTCATCCCTGCCTTAAACTCTTAAAAACCTCCTTTGTGATTATTGCAGTCTCAGTCCATTGGAATCAATCCGCTGTACGTCATGGTGCCCTGTACTCTGAGTGCTTCATTTGCCTTCATGCTGCCCGTTGCCACCCCTCCTAATGCCATAGTGTTCTCATATGGACACCTCAAGGTTGCTGACATGGTGAGTACAACAGTTGATTGTGGGGGTTATTTTGTAAATAATATGCTGAATCTGAAGGTGATATGACTTTGCTGCTGCTGTTATACAATTAGGACTCCATAACCTGTATTTAATGTCATTTATAGGTGCAGCCTGAGCAGTTTTATAAAACATGTTGTGAAAAGCATAAAAACAGATTTTTTTAAGGTTTGATTTGGTGACATCTAGTGACTAAGATGCAGTTTAAATTGAATAATTACCCTAATCATTGTCTCCATGTATCCTTCCAAGTGTGTGGGAGAAACTATGCTGATGTTTCCAGTTTACCCTGTTTATTCTTAATTAAGGTTAACCAATAAAAATGTATTTATAGCATTTTTAGCCACTGATCCTCCCATGTCAACAAGTTAATTTTAAGGGGCCTTGAGCAAAGTTTTGCAATATGACTTTAAATGTCAGTCGTTGTGTCCTTGGGCAAGAGACTTCACCCACCAAGTCCCATCCTGCTGATGGAGTACTCAGTGGGTTTAGAGGACTTGGTGGTACCTGTGTATGGCAGCCTCACTTCTGTCAGTCTGGCCCAGGGCAGCTGTGGCTACAATGTAGTCTATCACTGTCAGTTTGTGAATGTGTGTATAAATGGGTGGATGACTGATTGTAGTGTAAAGCACTTGGGGTCTCTGTTACTTGATAAAGAGCTATACAAGTGCAGGTGCATTTACCATACAAGTGCATTTACCATTTAAATGTTACCATTGGATGGAATAACTTGAAATCTTTAAATTTGAAATTTAATACACCTTTTCCCTGGTTGTTGCATGCAAAATGGAGACTTTCATCATACTAACAAACTGCCAGGCCATCTCTTGCAATGTTGAAGAGGATGTATGGGTTACCACAAACAGAACAAAAGCTTATTTGTTCCCTTTCGAAATGGGGTTTAACTCATAGGCACACTTTCTTCCTCTGTACCTTCACAAAAACCCTCTCAGAGGCAGAAAAATGTGTCATCCTATAGAAAGCTTTCTTCAAAACCCTTTAACATCATTTGGATAAGTGATTCTTTCCTTTCTGTAAGGGAAAGCTAAAATACTAAATATTTGCCCATCCTGAAGCAATGTAACAGTGAAAGGAAAGTAATTGTATTTTTTTTGGTTTTAAGTCATAATAAAACAATTTGGACTTTATCAGGTTTCAAACTTATTTAAATCTAATCTCCAGCATTTATCTACAATGGCATTATTTATAAAACTAAAGCAAAACAAAACATGTAAAATGGTGTGCAAAAAAATGTATACCCTTACTGCTTTTTACTGTAGTTTAAATTGGAAAGCATTTATGTAATGCTTTTCAAATGCAATTGATTAATTTATCATCTGAGTATGACCATTCCACGGAAGGTAGGAATTCTGGTAATTTACTGGTCTGGGGCATTTAGATGTGGCTTAACACCAGACCTTTCCCTGGTGGAAACAGAGGCTGGGGACTCGGGGTTGGACTCTTTCATCACCCAGGCTGAAGTCACCGAGGTAGTTAAAAAGCTCCGCGGTGGCAAGGCTTCGGGGGTGGATGAGATCCGCCCTGAGTACCTCAAATCTCTGGATGTTGTAGGGCTGTCATGGTTGACAGGCCTCTTCAACATTGCATGGCGGTCAGGGACAGTGCCTCTGGACTGGCAGACTGGGGTGGTGGTCCCCCTTCATAAGAAGGGTGACCGGAGGGTGTGTTCCAACTACAGGGGGATCACACTCCTCAGCCTCCCTGGTAAGGCCTACGCCAGGGTATTGGAGAGGAGAATCCAGCTGATAGTCGAACCTCGGCTTCAGGAGGAGCAGTGTGGTTTTCATCCCGGCCGTGGATGGGTTTGGGGACCAGTGGATTTCGTCTCTTCTTTTTGCAGATGACGTGGTCTTGCTGACCCCCTCTAGCCAAGACCTACAGCATGAGCTGGGGCGGTTCGCAGCTGAGTGTGAAGCGGCTGGGATGAAGATCAGCTCCTCCAAGTCAGAGGCCATGGTAAAAAAGGGTGGCTTGTCCTCTTCAGGTTGGAGGAGAGTTCCTGCCTCAAGTGGAGGAGTTCAAGTATCTCGGGGTCTTGTTCACGAGTGAGGGAAGAATGGAGCGGGAGATCGACAGACGGATCGGTGCGGCTGCCGCAGTAATGGGGGCACTGTGCCGGTCCATTGTGGTGAAGAAAGAGCTGAGCCGAAAAGCGAAGCTCTCGATTTACCGGTCGGTCTACGTTCCTACCCTCACCTATGGCCATGAACTTTGGGTCATGACTGAAAGAACGAGATCCCGGATACAAGCGGCTGAAATGAGCTTCCTCCGTAGGGTGGCCGGGCACTCCCTTAGAGATAGGATGAGGAGCTCGGTCATCCAGGAGGGGCTCGGAGTAGAGCCGCTGCTCCTCAACATCGAGAGGAGACAGTTGAGGTGGCTCGGGCATCTATATCGGATGCCTCCTGGACGCCTTCCTCGGGAGGTGCCCCAGGCACGTCCCACCGGGAGGAGGCCCAGGGGATGGCCCAGGACACGCTGGAGGGACTATGTCTCTCGGCTGGCCTGGGAACGCCTTGGGCTCCCCCCGGAGGAGCTGGAGGAGGTGTCTGGGGAGAGGGACTTCTGGGTGTCTCTGCTTAGTCTGCTGCCCTGCGACCCGGTTCCGGATAAGCGGAAGACGACGAGTACGAGTACGAGTACGAGTTAACACAAGACAAGATAGCCTTTTTTGATCTCACAATGGAGATGTTCACTTATTACAGCAGCTCTTGCCAAGGAGAAAATGTTTCAGCTGTGAACTTAGAGAAGCAATAGTTGGTCTCCATCAATCTTGGAAGAGTATTTATGCAATTTCCAAAACTTTTGAAGTCCATCGATTAACAGTGAGAAATATTATTCACCAGTACAAAACATTAAAGACAGTTATCAATGTTCCCAGAAATGCACGCTGCAGAAAATTCATCCCAAGGTCAGGCAATGGCCAGAGAAATTGCAAAAAGCAATAAAGCTCAATTTTAGACTTTGCACACCTCAATTGAGAGCAGGTGATAAGTAGATAAAGGCTGAACAAGTATGGCTTGTTTAGAATTTTGCAGGGTTACATTTGATTAACCAAAAAGATGCTTGGAACAATGCCCTTTGGGAGATGAGACCAAATTAAAGATGGTTGGCCATAATGCACAGCACTATGTTAAGCGAAAACTAACATTCTAGCACAAATACCCCATGCCAACTGTCAGGCAGGGTGGTGGAGGAGTAATGATTTGGTATAGTTATGCAGCCATAAGGCTTCAAGTCAATGTTCAACTCCCCTGTATACCAAAGTAGGCTGGAATCAAATGTGAGGCTATCTCACCAAGAGGTAATGATTGGCCAAAACTAGGTCATGCTATTAGTCAGTGATCCAAAAGATATCAGGAAATCTACAGCAGATAGCTAATAAAGAAAATAATCAGGGAGTACCTGATTGAAATGATGTTGTGGGATTTTAAGATAGCTGTGCATTAACAAATATCTGTAAATCTCAATGGGCTGAACACTGAAGAGGAAATTGGTCAAAAAGTCTTCCACAACAATATGAGAGCCCGATGAAGTCCGTTAGAAAGCAAAGTCTTTGAGTCACTGCTGCTGAAGATGGCTATACAAACTGTTCCTGAGGTGTACTTTGTATTTCCACCGGGCTTTTTCTTGTTGACTCTATCTTTGTTTAATAAATAATGACAAAATGGAATCTGTTGTTTGGTTTCAACACGCCAGGTTAGGTTTAGATAATTTTACAATCTGGAAACACCAGATCACTTTATAATGCCTTAATATATACTGTGAAACCACAGAATTGAACGAGGGTATACTTTATTTTTACCATTAATATAATAGTTCACTTTGTGATACATTCATAGCCAATGGTAAGTTTTATGCCATATGTATTCACATTCACTCTGTTTTGCTTTCTATCTACCTCAAATATATCTACAACTCCAAAGAGCACTAAACAATATGTTAGATCTAATTTCCCTAAGCAATACTCAGTTGTAGCTCCGCGGTGGCAAGGCTTCGGGGGTGGATGAGATCCGCCCTGAGTACCTCAAATCTCTGGATGTTGTAGGGCTGTCATGGTTGACAGGCCTCTTCAACATTGCATGGCGGTCGGGGACAGTGCCTCTGGACTGGCAGACTGGGGTGGTGGTCCCCCTTCATAAGAAGGGTGACCGGAGGGTGTGTTCCAACTACAGGGGGATCACACTCCTCAGCCTCCCTGGTAAGGCCTACGCCAGGGTATTGGAGAGGAGAATCCAGCTGATAGTCGAACCTCGGCTTCAGGAGGAGCAGTGTGGTTTTCATCCCGGCCGTGGATGGGTTTGGGGACCAGTGGATTTCGTCTCTTCTTTTTGCAGATGACGTGGTCTTGCTGACCCCCTCTAGCCAAGACCTACAGCATGCGCTGGGGCGGTTCGCAGCCGAGTGTGAAGCGGCTGGGATGAAGATCAGCTCCTCCAAGTCAGAGGCCATGGTAAAAAAGGGTGGCTTGTCCTCTTCAGGTTGGAGGAGAGTTCCTGCCTCAAGTGGAGGAGTTCAAGTATCTTCGGGTCTTGTTCACGAGTGAGGGAAGAATGGAGCGGGAGATCGACAGACGGATCGGTGCGGCTGCCGCAGTAATGGGGGCACTGTGCCGGTCCATTGTGGTGAAGAAAGAGCTGAGCCGAAAAGCGAAGCTCTCGATTTACCGGTCGGTCTACGTTCCTACCCTCACCTATGGCCATGAACTTTGGGTCATGACTGAAAGAACGAGATCCCGGATACAAGCGGCTGAAATGAGCTTCCTCCGTAGGGTGGCCGGGCACTCCCTTAGAGATAGGATGAGGAGCTCGGTCATCCAGGAGGGGCTCGGAGTAGAGCCGCTGCTCCTCAACATCGAGAGGAGACAGTTGAGGTGGCTCGGGCATCTATATCGGATGCCTCCTGGACGCCTTCCTCGGGAGGTGCTCCAGGCACGTCCCACCGGGAGGAGGCCCAGGGGACGGCCCAGGACACGCTGGAGGGACTATGTCTCTCGGCTGGCCTGGGAACGCCTTGGGCTCCCCCCGGAGGAGCTGGAGGAAGTGTCTGGGGAGAGGGACTTCTGGGTGTCTCTGCTTAGTCTGCTGCCCCGCGACCCGGTTCCGGATAAGCGGAAGACGACGAGTACGAGTACGAGTACGAGTTAACACAAGACAAGATAGCCTTTTTTGATCTCACAGTGGAGATGTTCACTTATTACAGCAGCTCTTGCCAAGGAGAAAATGTTTCAGCTGTGAACTTAGAGAAGCAATAGTTGGTCTCCATCAATCTTGGAAGAGTATTTATGCAATTTCCAAAACTTTTGAAGTCCATCGATTAACAGTGAGAAATATTATTCACCAGTACAAAACATTAAAGACAGTTATCAATGTTCCCAGAAATGCACGCTGCAGAAAATTCATCCCAAGGTCAGGCAATGGCCAGAGAAATTGCAAAAAGCAATAAAGCTCAATTTTAGACTTTGCACACCTCAATTGAGAGCAGGTGATAAGTAGATAAAGGCTGAACAAGTATGGCTTGTTTAGAATTTTGCAGGGTTACATTTGATTAAACCAAAAGATGCTTGGAACAATGCCCTTTGGGAGATGAGACCAAATTAAAGATGGTTGGCCATAATGCACAGCACTATGTTAAGCGAAAACTAACATTCTAGCACAAATACCCCATGCCAACTGTCAGGCAGGGTGGTGGAGGAGTAATGATTTGGGATAGTTATGCAGCCATAAGGCTTCAAGTCAATGTTCAACTCCCCTGTATACCAAAGTAGGCTGGAATCAAATGTGAGGCTATCTCACCAAGAGGTAATGATTGGCCAAAAACTAGGTCATGCTATTAGTCAGTGATCCAAAAGATATCAGGAAATCTACAGCAGATAGCTAATAAGAAAATAATCAGGGAGTACCTGATTGAAATGATTGTTGTGGGATTTAAGATAGCTGTGCATTAACAAATATCTGTAAATCTCAATGGGCTGAACACTGAAGAGGAAATTGGTCAAAAAGTCTTCCACAACAATATGAGAGCCCGATGAAGTCCGTTAGAAAAGCAAAGTCTTTGAGTCACTGCTGCTGAAGATGGCTTATAAAAAACTGTTCCTGAGGTGTACTTTGTATTTCCACCGGGCTTTTTCTTGTTGACTCTATCTTTGTTTAATAAATAATGACAAAATGGAATCTGTTGTTTGGTTTCAACACGCCAGGTTAGGTTTAGATAATTTTACAATCTGGAAACACCAGATCACTTTATAATGCCTTAATATATACTGTGAAACCACAGAATTGAACGAGGGTATACTTTATTTTTACCATTAATATAATAGTTCACTTTGTGATACATTCATAGCCAATGGTAAGTTTTATGCCATATGTATTCACATTCACTCTGTTTTGCTTTCTATCTACCTCAAATATATCTACAACTCCAAAGAGCACTAAACAATATGTTAGATCTAATTTCCCTAAGCAATACTCAGTTGTAGGTATAAATCACTTAACAAGCAAATGTCACAGGCACCATATTATCTAAATATGTTACAGAGTTCAATTAATAGGCATATTTGTATTACAACTAGATAGACTGATATCAGCTGTTTTCTTCTGTTTGAATTTTTTTATCAGGCTAACTCGTGTAGCTTCCACAAAGAGTTGTAGTCCATACTTAGTGAACTTTTACAAAAACTATCATCACTGAGCAGAAGGCCTTCAGTAAAGACAACAGAACAATATTTTGTGATCTAATCACTTCAGGTGAATGAAGCACACCTTTAAAATTAGTCCACTGTTTTTGTTCTCAACAGGCCAAGACTGGAATAGTTCTGAACATCATTGGCATCATTTGCATTACGCTGGCCATCAACACCTGGGGCAAAGCAATGTTTCACCTGGACACTTTCCCTGCCTGGGCCAACGTCACGGGCGTTTGAACGACTTTTGTAGTCAGACATGATCTATGCACACCCTGCCCTCCCCATCCTCAGGTGACAAACACCTGAAGCCAGAGTGAAAGCACGGGACCGAACAGTGAGCTTCATGTGTTAAATTGCTGTCTGGATTTTGTTATGAGTGTCAAGAGTGACAGAACTTTGACTAGATAAGAGTGGATAACATACAGCAACATTTTTGCATCATACTGAAGTAATACTTCAATGAAGGCCCCTGATGCCTTAAATTACATGGCAGAAACCAAATGCTGTCTATTAACTTTAACCCTTATATCATAAATAAATGAAATTATATATTAATTATCTAAGCACCTATTTCTGGTGGTATTATTTGAAACAACTCTTATTTTGTAAAATGAATTCAGAAAAGTTTTTTTTACAGTTTTGTTTTATTTTGCATAAATGTTTTTTACATACAGTATATGCATGGTCTTGCAAACGTATTAAAACAGCTTGAGCTTTTTCACATTTTATCACAGAACAACCACAAACGTGTTCAACCTGATTTTTTGCGTTAGATCAAAACAAGTATCAAATAGTGTTAAAGTGGCAGGAAAATGATACATCTTTTGTCATAGTGTATTGTGCATGTGTATTCTGACCTGTCTGCTGTGTCCCTCGGCCTTTATGAAGCTGTTTGTTCTATAACAAACTTCTGAACAGCTTTGCTTATACTTATAAATTATGCACAGATGGGCACTATTTTTTAAACAGCTAACTTTTAAGTGCAGTTTGTTCTGCTGATTTTTATTTTCATATTTTATTTTTACTTTTACGATTCTTATTTGTGAAAGCATTTCAAAACAATGTATAATTTTCCCTCAATTTTACAGTTATGCTCTACTTTGTGTTGGTCTATCACGGAATATCCCAACAAAATACAGTAGCTACAATGCAGTGTGTGGTTGTGATATGACAAAATGTGTAATAGTCAAAGGGGTAATAATACTGTTGCAAGGCACTGTAATTTATTCTCAAGGATGTATAGTATATTTAATGCATCTTTTGCTTGATTTCACTATAGCATTTTTTTTTTATTTTTGTTAAATGTCCATTCTGCTTTCTCTTCTCAAGAGAAATTTACACTGAAAGTCTCTGCAAAATAATAATGATGCTGTTAGTAAGGTGGTATAAATGCAACCAAATGTAACAATAAAATTCTACTTTTAAAATGTAAATACATTTCAGATAATGTTAAAGACAAATCAGCTTGTTATCAGCACTTGCAGAATTTCCAGTACTGTTAAACATTTAATACCTTTTTACCATCTGATGTTGCTGCTTTCATTTAAATCAAAACAAAACATATTTTCCTCCTTTCTGAATACAGTTAATATTATTATTATTTTTTGTTGAGTTTGGTGTTTCTGGTATTTGGGCTAATGTGTAGGTATATGAGACCTTATGTCTTACTGTAATTATGACTTTGATAAAAAAAAAACACTTTCTAGTTGTATTTAAATGTACATAGCGTTTTTTTTTTTCATTTTACACATGAGAAATAAAGTTTTTATTCAGTCAGATTTCTTTTTAATTTTTTTATTTATCAAACCTTTATACAGTGGTTTGATTTATCAAACAAGATGCGATTTAGTCGTTTGTTCATGTGATCCATGCAATCTCATAGGCTCAAAATTAATCCTTTGCTTTTACAGTCAGATGTTGATTGTTTTTGGCAGTTTCTGCCAGAGATTTTTGAACAATATCAAGGCTTAAATTGGGCACAAATGAAAAAAAACTCTTTATCATCCAAAACAAAATAATCTTAATTTTATCATCATCTGCTGTTTCTTAACCTTACACGACAATTATCCATGCTTTAAAGCACCTCTGTGTCTCTGCCTCTTGCTAACTGACCACTTGTCTCTAGCACAAATCAGATTTAATCCTGAAAACACTATGTGGAAAACACAGTAATCCTGGACTAAAAGGCCACACCTGATGTATGCAGGCAAAAGCTATGTGTCATTGTGCTTGTGCAAGACATGTAAGCCAAAGGTCAAACCAGTGATTTAGTGCTGCATTGTTTTGCGTCATAAACACTATGGACTTAAAGATGAGATTTTACCCATGTGTGTTTACAGTCCCTTGCAAATATTTCACACCCCTTGAACATTTCCACTTTTTCTCACATTGCAGCAACAAACATTGTTAGCCTGGATCACTGAGAGATGTTTTGGTCACATGCAAAAAGGTGTGAATTGGTTTAAAATTAACTGGGCATCAGGCTGCATGCTCAAATGTATTTTTTTGACATATGTGATTTTTGTGAGGGAACATTGGTGACCAAACATGGCTGTCCACCTAAACAGGCTGGACAAGAAGAGCATTTATCAGAGAAGAAGCCAAAAGGTCCATTGTACGTCTGGAGAAGCTGCAAAGAGCCACCTCAGGTGGATGAGCTGTTCAGAGGGCGGTTATAATCGGTGCACTCCACAGATTTAACCTTTATGAAATCGTGTCAAGACGAAAGCTTCTGCTCAAAGATAGCTAAAAGATGTCTCTTTTGGAGTACATGCAAGACAGCACATGTGGTGGAAAACTAACACTGCACATAACCCCAAACACACCACCCCATCACGAAACATGATGGTGGAAGCATCAATTTGAGGAGATACTTTTCTCTGGCTGGTGCAGGGAAGCTGGTCAGATTAAACGGGAAGATGGATGGAGCAAAAAAAAAAAAAAAAAAAAACAACCAGAGCTGCAACATAATGGTTTTAACTAAAGAAGATTCAAGTGTTAGAATGACCCAGTCAAAGTCAATACCCATATCGTACTGAGAATCCATGGCAAGGTTTGGAAACTGCTGTTAATAGAGTCTCTTCAATCTAAGTTAGTTATTTTGTAAAGCAGAATGGTCTTTTGATGCATAAACTGGAACAAACTTCAGACACACATATATGACAGAAAAGCGCATCAAACCATGTTGCTGGCAGTGTGTTCACAGACAATATGGATGCAGAGGTAACAAAAAAAGTGGAAAGTTTTGACCCCTCTTCTGTTGTACTATTAAAACATCTGATGATTGTTGGCTAACGAGCACTTGGGTATATAAAGTCGTTCAGATGTGTATGATCTTGGATCCCAGATGGGAAGAATGCTTATGTAATTACAGTGCCTTTCTCTTTCATTACTCCCTATGTGCCACCCACTCATTATCCAATTGCAACACATCCCTATGTATTATAGTCTACATTATTGGCTATTTATACATGGAAGGCTTCAACTGCTGCTGGTTTTGATGGGATTTTATGCAGCTGAGCTGATTAAGCAAATAGCTTCTTGTAAACTCAAAACAACTTTAACTTGTCATGGACAAGGCTTTTTAGTTGCATAGTAAGCAAGGAGCTAGCTTAATAAATTACCTCCAAAGAAACAAGTTTTTACCTGAGACAAGCATTTTTTGTTTCATGCACCTGTTGTATTTAAAAGTATCTTTACAAAGAGGATGTTCTGAAACCACATTATCCTTCCACCTCTGCTGTATCAGTTACACATGAGCACAATATGCTGCTTGTCTGATAAACTAAATCCTCCAGGAAGAATAAAGATGTTTGTGAAAACATGGTTACTTTTAGCCATCTGAGAATCCAATTTAGCTATGGAGAGGATTAAAGCTGGAAGCTAAAATATCCAAAATCAGAACAGATACTCTTTCTTCTCAGTCTGGCGGCCGAAGTACATTCATGAACATCATTCCAGCTAATATTACTTTTATAATCATTTACTTTGTGGAATTCTTGGTAAATGATTAGAGTTTAAAAGCCCCAAAGTAAGAGATAAAACCATAAATACTCATAAAGAATTACAATCTGGCTAAAATAAACAAAAATTTACAGTACAATTTTTATATATCAATGGCGAAAAAGGAGTTGATTTTTTTCAGACACTGCAACAGAACTGTTTATGTTCATGTGCTCACTACATTCAAACTAACACATGTTGATTTTAATTCAGTCAGGGTTAAGAAAAAAACATCACCAATAAAACAACGAGGAATGCAAAAGTGCTTAAAATGATCTCCATCTTTATAAACTTTATTAATACAATCTTGCTTTTTAGTCAAGGTAAGTGAAATAGTAATCTATTATGTAATACTGTCAGCCAAAAGCAGAGGTTATGTCCTGCACAACTGCAGTTTTGGTGATCTAATAACATTTCTGTTTGTCTATATTTTGTGTAGAATAAAGTTTGTTATTAAGTTTTAATGTCTGAAATAAAATGTTTTTGTAAATTTTGCCTGTGAATCTCCTAAGTTTACATATTTAACATTATACCAGACCACTATTAGCACCTTATCATAAATAATAATATGCCGGTATCGAATTTTCAGCATTGCTGTTTGAGGGTTCAATTCAGTTCACTTCAAGGGTACAGGTCAATTCAGGTCGATTCAATTAAATTCCATTAATTTCAACTCGATTCAGTTCAATTTAATTTAAATTAATAGTTTATTCATTTCAGTAAAAATTCATTTATTTAAATCCAATTTTATTTTATTACAATCGGGTTTAATTAAACTTTAAGTAAATTCCAGTCCGTTTAACTTAATAAAGTTTATCTGAATTCAGTTCAGCTTATCTATATGGCCCCAGTGTACAGCAAACATTATCTTAGGACACTTTACAGGATAAAGGTCCTATAATAGTTCCTATTTTTTTTAAAGATCTTTTTGGTACCAGTGGCCTTTATTGACAGTTACCAGAAAGGCAATGGACAGAGGCAGAAGGGGGCAGACATGCAGCAAAGGTCTCAAGGTCAGAACTATAGCCTCTATTTATGGGGCGCCCTCTCTGCCCGTTACACCATGCATCGCTGCAGATTCTATCCTATTCTATAAAGCAAATGTAGAGCAGATCTGATTGGGTTTAATTCTTAGAAAAGAAAACATTCAGGAGTTGCTGTGCAAGGGAACATTCCCTTTTAGGAAGTGTGCTTTGCCGGTACCACAAAATTGCTGAAACACAGGGTAAAAGATCACTCACTGAATCATATAAACACAGTTCATGTATGTTGTGGTCTGCAAACCTTCTGCTGGGTATTCTCTCCCTGAGGTTCTCAGTATTGTTTCATTTAAATTGCAGGTCGACAAAACCAAACATCACAGTTAAACTATATTTATGCAAAGCTTCCCACTCTTTTTTTCTTTAATAGTAAAAAAGTGCAAATTGTGCATTTAGGTCACCACCAATCCAAATTCATCAAACTATCTTTCCTTATCTATCCATATCTACAGGACTGATACAGATATAACAGCCCTGTTCAACTCTTTAAAACTGTTGCTTCCTTTTGATTTTCCTATGCTCTGTTCTTTAGAGAAAATGAATATAGATAAGGATACTGCGTGACCTATCTACAAGCTTCACCTCTATGCCACAAAGAAACGTTTATTTCATTATATTTCCTTAGTGTAAGAGAAACCTGGCAAATACTCTCAGATTTTGGTAATGCAAAGAGGCTTGGATGTCATTGTTCTGAACAGAGTGAATTTAACTTTTCGCTACCTTGCAGTTTTAAAACAAACAAATTAAATAAAGTAATACAAACTAAATAGATTAAGAAAATAAATGGAAGCATGCAATAGACTGGTCAGCAATTATAAGAAGGGGTGAATTATAGTAATATCAATAAGGATTTTTTCCGTTGATTATTGGAAAACGTTTTAATAATTTTCAAAAAGGCACTTTTTAACTAATGTGATCAGCTCTGCTTTATTACGTAATATTTGTTGGTATAGCTCTTGATTTGGTCCTCACCAGTTCCTATGAAACTAAGCAAAATCAATAGTTTCTCTTTTTCCGCTCTATTTTTGAACAATTTTTAACGGTAGCGGTGGCGTTAGTTAACTGGTATTTGGCTCCCTCTACTGGTCATTTACAGTAAGTGCACCACTGCCTCGAACTTTTTGATAACCAATATATCATCAGAGGACATTTAACTGGGTACGCCAGTTCAGTTGTTTGTTAGCATGAATAGCAAATCAACGAAATCACATGACAGCTACTTAATGCATTTAGCCATTTGGATGTGCTGAAGACGACATGCTCAAAAGGTTCAAACCTTGCATCAGAATGGGGAAGAAGTTGATTTAAGTGACTTTTGACTGAGACTGCAATTCAAACAGAAAGAATTCCCCTGATAAGTCTTGATTTCAGCTCAAACATTGCATGGCCATTGGTGTAAAACACATGAGAACACAGTTCCATGCTGCCTTCAATCAACTGTTCAGGCTGCTGATGCTTTAATGATGTGAGAGATATTTATTGGCACACTTTGAGACCTACTTGACTATTGTTGTTGTCCATTTCCATTTACTTCTGATAACAGTTTACCCACTTTCTGATGGCTGTTCCCAGCAGGTTAATGCATTATGTCACAAAGACCAGTGACTTGACTGACTCACTCTGAAAGCAAACTTCTTAAACATGCCAATAACTTCACTATATTCACTAACTTCACTATCGACTCCAGAGTCACCCGATCTCAGTGCAAAACACCACCTTTGATGGAAAGGAGATTAGCTTCATGCACAACTCCGCAGTAACTCTATGATGCTATTGTGTCAAGATGGACCAAAATCTCTCAGGAGTGTTTCAGTTGCTTTGTTGAATCTGTGCCATAAAGAATTGACGCACCTCTGAGAAGAAAGGGGGTTTAACCTGGTTCCAGTAACATGTACACAATAAATTGCCCAGTGGGATTAATGTGCACCAAGATTAAACATCACTTTATTAGCAGATTTTCAATTGAAAATAAAAAGCATTACAAGAGAAAATGTATTTATTTCAACCTAGTCTGCAATTGTGCCCTTGCTGTAAAGATATGAGATCACTCTGAAAATTTTTTACAATTATATATAAAAAGTTCTGTATATAATTTTAACTGGAAAAGGAGATTTACCCTTTAAGCACTTCAACTTAGGAAAAAAATACAGTTCCAAATTTCCGACAGAACATATCTCAAAAAAGTTTCATTGCGGTATATGTGCAGCTAGACGTGGTACTTTTTGTACTATTTTTTGTTGCTTTGAGTGTAAGATTTACAGCAAAATGTGGAGTCATCCAAAATTGCATTTTTGACAAAAAAAAAAACAAAACACAGAGGACATATTTTAACTCTCAAATATATAATATACCGTTTTGAACTCCCATTGAATATTTATTTTAAATGTATGTTTATTGTTTATGCTAGAGTCTATATTAGACAGACAGACAGACAGACTTTGATTATAATCTTATGTTCATCCGAATGGAAGTAAATTGAATGGCCAGGCAGGTAAATTAACCAGGGTTCTTGTTACTTTTCCTGGTAGAGATGGGGATTCATGTCCTAACAACATGGTTTGGATGTGTGGAAATAGATTATATCTGTATCTGCCTGCTAATTGGTCCTGGTTCATTACTGGTGGTTGGACATCCTGGGTAATAAAGATTGGAGTAATTTTCTTTTTCTTTTTGATTTTGATGTTTATTTTAAAGTGTTGTATATTCTTTTTTTGGTTTTACTTTGATTATAATCTTGGGTGATGGTTTCGAAGAATTTTCCTTTTACTTATTATCTTGTAATCAGAAGAAAGGAGTGTTGTGTTAAAATTCTTTTTAATGCTCTGAATTTCCATGTACCTCTCTCCTCTGACCTCTGTGTTTTGTTACCCTAGAGTAATTGGTCTGTAAAACCATTATCAAAAGCTTAATGGTTGAAACACATCCTGGAGGGTTGTGTCTCAGGAAGAGCAGATAGTCCACTCATAAATGACTTTGATATCTCTGACCCGAGGAGGGTCTAGGGCCATAAAGCACAAACTCTTTTAAGTTGAGGTAACACCCACACACTGTTTAAATACTGTGTGTAAATGTTGATCGGGGCTCTGCTTCACCAACTAACCTCAGTGACAGGGTCTTCAAACGCTGTATGCCTTTGAATAAACCTTTTAAAGATAAAGTCCGGCCTTTGTCTATTAATGAGCTGACTTCTCTCTCACTTTGATAAGAAAATTCCATCACAACAGACAGACAGACAGACAGACAGACAGAACACTCAAATAACACATCCTAGACCTGAATGAAATATTCTCATTGAATACTTTGTTCTGTACAAAGTTGAATGTGCTGACAAAAAAATCACCAATGGAAATCAAATTTATTAACCAATAGAGGCCTGGATTTGGAGTCACACACAAAATTAAAGTGGAAAAACACACTACAAGCTGATCCAACTTTGATTTAATGTCCTTAAAACAAGTCAAAATGAGGCTCAGTATTGTGTGTGGCCTCCACGTGCCTGTATGACCTCCCTACAACCCCTGGGCATGCTCCTGATGAGACGGCGGATGGTCTCCTGAGGGATCTCCTCCCAGACCTGGACTAAAGCATCTGCCAACTCCTGGACAGTCTGTGGTGCAATGTGACATTGTTGGATGGAGCGAGACATGATGTCCCAGATGTGCTCAGTCGGATTCAGGTCTGGGGAACGGGCGGGCCAGTCCATAGCTTCAACGTCTTCATCTTGCAGGAGCTGCTGACACACTCCAGCCAAATGAGGTCTAGCATTGTCCTGCATTAGGAGGAACCCAGGGCCAACCGCACCAGCATATGGTCTCACAAGGGGTCTGAGGATCTCATCTCGGTACCTAATGGCAGTCAGGCTACCTCTGGCGAGCACATGGAGGGCCATGCGGCCCTCCAAAGAAATGCCACCCTACACCATTACTGACCTACTGCCAAACCGGTCATGCTGAAGGATGTTGCAGGCAGCAGATCGCTCTCCACGGTGTCTCCAGACTCTGTCACGTCTTTCACATGTGCTCAGTGTGAACCTGCTTTCATCTGTGAAGAGCACAGGGCGCCAGTGGCGAATTTGCCAATCCTGGTGTTCTCTGGCAAATGCCAAGCGTCCTGCACGGTGTTGGGCTGTGAGCACAACCCCCATTTGTGGACGTTGGGCCCTCATACCATCCTCATGGAGTCGGTTTCTAACCGTTTGTGCAGACACATGTACATTTGTGGCCTGCTGGAGGTCATTTTGCAGGGCTCTGGCAGTGCTCCTCCTGTTCCTCCTTGGTAGCGGTCCTGCTGCTGGGTTGTTGCCCTCCTACGGCCTCCTCCACATCTCCTGGTGTACTGGCCTGTCTACTGGTAGCACCTCCAGGCTCTGGACACTACGCTGACAGACACAGCAAACTTTGCCACAGCTCACATTGATGTGCCATCCTGAATGAGCTGCACTATCTGAGCCACTTGTGTGGGTTGTAGAGTCCGTCTCATGCTACCACGAGTGTGAAACCACCACCAACATTCAAAAGTGACCAAAACATCAGCCAGAAAGCATAGGTACTGAGAAGTGGTATGTGGTCCCCACGTACAGAACCACTCCTTTATTGAGTGTGCCTTGCTAATCGCCAAAGATTTCCCCCTGTTGTCTATTCCATTTGCACAACAGCATGTGAAATTGATTGTCAATCAGTGTTGCTTCCTAAGTGGACAGTTTGATATCACACAAGTTTGATTTACTAGGAGTTATACAGGGGTTGGACACTGAAACTGAAACACCTGGTTTTAGACCACCATAATTTATTAGTATGGTGTAGGGCCTCCTTTTGCGGCCAATACAGCGTCAATTCATCTTGGGAATGACATATACAAGTCCTGCACAGTGGTCAGAGGGATTTTAAGCCATTCTTCTTGCAGGATAGTGGCCAGGTCACTACGTGATACTGGTGGAGGAAAACGTTTCCTGACTCGCTCCTCCAAAATACCCCAAAGTGGCTCAATAATATTTAGATCTGGTGACTGTGCAGGCCATGGGAGATGTTCAACCTTACTTTCATGTTCATCAAACCAATCTTTCACCAGTCTTGCTGTGTGTATTGGTGCATTGTCATCCTGATACACGGCACCGCCTTCAGGATACAATGTTTGAACCATTGGATGCACTTGGTCCTCAAGAATGGTTTGGTAGTCCTTGGCAGTGACGCGCCCATCTAGCACAAGTATTAGGCCAAGGGAATGCCATGATATGGCAGCCCAAACCATCACTGATCCACCCCCATGCTTCACTCTGGGCATGCAACAGTCTGGGTGGTATGCTTCTTTGGGGCTTCTCCACACCGTAACTCTCCCGGATGTGGGGAAAACAGTAAAGGTGGACTCATCAGAGAACAATACATGTTTCACTTTGTCCACAGCCCAAGATTTGCGCTCCTTGCACCATTGAAACCGACATTTGGCATTGGCATGAGTGACCAAAGGTTTGGCTATAGCAGCCCAGCCGTGTATATTGACCCTGTGGAGCTCCCGACGGACAGTTCTGGTGGAAACAGGAGAGTTGAGGTGCACATTTAATTCTGCCGTAATTTGGGCAGCCGTGGTTTTATGTTTTTTGGATACAATCCGGGTTAGCACCCGAACATCCCTTTCAGACAGCTTCCTCTTGCGTCCACAGCTAATCCTGTTGGATGTGGTTCGTCCTTCTTGGTGGTATGCTGACATTACCCTGGATACCGTGGCTCTTGATACATCACAAAGACTTGCTGTCTTGGTCACAGATGCGCCAGCAAGACGTGCACCAACAATTTGTCCTCTTTTGAACTCTGGTATGTCACCCATAATGTTGTATGCATTTCAATATTTTGAGCAAAACTGTGCTGTTACCCTGCTAATTGAACCTTCACACTCTGCTCTTACTGGTGCAATGTGCAATCAATGAAGACTGGCTACCAGGCTGGTCCAATTTAGCCATGAAACAGATGTTGCAAATGCACCTTTTTATTTATATATATGTATATTGTACATTGTAAATATGTATATTCTGTAGTGCAAAAACAAAAACCAAAGAGCAAAGTGTACCGGAGTCAAATTCCTTGTTTGTATGTACAAACTTGGCAATAAAGCTGATTCTGATTCTGATTCTGAAACCTCCCACACTAAAATGACAGGTGTTTCAGTTTCATTGTCCAACCCCTGTATATATATAGCATTTTTCAGACTTTACTCCTGTTACATACCTACTATATGAAACCCTATATCTGTTTTAATAATAGCTTATAAAACTATCGTTATATGAATCTTTTTTGGCAAAAATGAAAAAAAAGTGAACTGGTAAAATATTGTAAAATGTAATAGTTAAGTTTGGAAACCTGGAACAACCTTTAAAGTCGGAAGAAAGAGTTTTGAAACCAACACATTCCTCTTGTTTGACTTCACCGGGTTCATGTAGCTGTTTACAGCAGATTTCATCATGTGCGGCCCTTTTTCACATCTGTTTAGAAAAGCTTTCAAGGAACCATGGACTCTGTGACAGAGCAATAAGCGCTCCTAGTGAGTCTGAGTCACCCGAGTCCTGGCAACAGATTCTCTCGGCCGGACCACATAAAGGACCACCTACATCAGCGGAAGACCAGCGAATTAGCGGAAATACGCTGAAAGCTCCAAAGCGGAGAAGTTTACCGGCGGATCAGAAGTTGTTGTTGAAGCCGCGCTGTGAGATTGTGAAGCCAGGTTAAAACGCAGCCATGAACGGGGACGCTCAGAGATCATCTTATTCTGCATGGACTGAGTGTTGGGCAGTAAGACGGATCCGCCTGTTGGTTCCGTTGGGTTTCAAGGATGAAATTAAAGAGCTCTCCAAGCTGTCCGCACCCGTGGTAAGCGTCCTGTGTTTAAATGAGCCGTCACTGTCCACTTCTATTAAGAATGAGCTTAATAAATAATTGTATAGCCTTCTGTAACTTATTATTACATAACTATTGTGTAATAATGGCTTTTACAGCAAGGCAAAGCCAGTCAACGATTTTAACTGGGCACTAGGCAATCCATTTACAGATGCATCTAAAAAATCTGAATAACCTAGAGACGTTTGTGTACAGTTACTTAACCAGATATTTAGCATCATATATTATATGAAGATACACATAACCTTTTGTTCCCAGTGACTGACATGAACACTTTTCTACACTTTTCCTATTTTAGGAATACTTCCATTTGCTAAATGGCAGTAAAATAATAATGTTTTTCAAAGAATTGGTTTATCACTTTAAACTCTGACATTTTCATACATTTCCTTTGAATTTGTTAGTATGATGTAAAACTAAATGACTTGGTTTAAACACTTTGGGTTTCCTTCCACAACCTTTTTAGAATAGTTTGCTGAATTGTGACCCATTCCTCCTTTTGGAATGGGTCACAACAGTGGCTCAGGTGGCAAGAGTTCGTCCTGTAACCGGTGGGTTGCCGGGTTTGAATCCCCGCTCTGTCCGCCTCAGTCGTTGTGTCCTTGGGCAAGACACTTCACCCACCTTGCCTGCTGTTTGTGGTAAGAGGGCCTGGTGGCGCTGATGTATGGCAGCCTCGCTTCTGTCAGTCCAGGGCAGCTGTGGCTACATTGTAGTTTAACGCTGTCAGAAGAACTAGTTTCACTCTGTATAATGACATGTTTTTTCCAGCTTAAACCCACATTTTCACAAGATTTTTTGATTTTGTTCTAGGGTTGATACACACATTTTACACAGTAAGGCACATTAATCACTGGGACCCATAACCTTTCTCTGTCCTTGAACCGAACATTTCTGTGGTGTTTAAGTTTCTGTATATTTGTTCGATTAGATGAATATGGTACCTTAAGCTATTTTGATTTTGCATCAAAGGATTAACAAAAGGCAGAGGTAATACCTGCAGTAATTCTTTCTTAGGCATTTTGACTGAACCCTGCACTGAGTGGCATCTTTATTTCATACTCTCCAGCCCTGAAGTCCTTCCTGAGACTAAACAGAGCCGAGTACACCGAACCAAAACATAAATTAGCCCTGCAGCTGGAGAAACAGGAAATTAATACTTTTATCAGGTCCTACCAAGTGTTTCAGATCATGCAGAGTCGTAGCTATTTTCTAAATTTTCCATTACACTCTTCCTGATTTCTTTGCTGATGTCTTTTCTCACAAGGAAGCTTTGTGTTTTTGACATTTTCCCTTATAATATATCCATAGGTGTGCCTCTGTTTATCTCTAATGCTGGGAGCAGCCTCAGTTTCCTGTTCTTAGCTGACAGGAATGACACCCAGTGTAGTCTTCGGCTGCTGTAGCTAATCTGCTTCAAGATGCACTGTGTGTTCAGAGATCATACTCCCTATTTCTTATGCTATGTGGTTATGTAAGCTGGTGCTGCTTCCCTGTCATCTCAAACCAGCCTGCCCATTCACATCTGACCTCTGTCACAAACAAGGCATTTTTGTCCTCACAACTGGATATTTTCTCTTCTTTAGACCATTCTCTATAAACCTGACAGATGCTTGTGCATGAAAATTCCAGATGATCAACAGTTTCTAAATTATTCTGTCCAGCCCCTGAATCATGCCACGTTCGAAGTCACTTAAAGCCCAATTCTTCATCTCGGATTTCCCTTTCTGTTGGCTTTCAGATGATAGCGCAGTTCATGGGTTATGCTGTGAATTTTGTCAGCACTGTGTTCTGTGGCCATCTGGGGAAGACAGAGCTGGCAGGAGTGTCTTTGGCCATATCTGTAAGTAGAAACAATCACACTGTCCGGAACCAATTGAATTGTTTAATCCAGCTTTGTTTTCTGTTTTTGCAAGATGATAAATGTCACAGGTGTATCCATTGGCTTTGGGTTGGCATCAGCATGTGATACGCTGATTTCTCAGGTATGATAATCAACCAGTCACACATAATAAACAACAACCAGGTTTGGTTAAAGGATGATAAACAGTCTGCGTTAGACTGAAATATTCTTTATATATTTTTAGACCTATGGGAGTGGCAACTATCTGAGAGTTGGAATCATTCTGCAGCGTTCAATCCTCATTCTGTTACTGGCTTGTTTCCCCTGCTGGGCGATCCTCATCAACACAGAGCCCATTCTTTTGGCTGTCAGACAGGAGCCAGAAGTAGCCAGGTCAGCTGTGTTACGATACACTCAATCCTTTGCTTTTTGAAATGTCTATTTAATTCTGATTGTAAAATCTCTCATTAGTTTGGCGCAGATGTATGTAAAGATCTTCATGCCGGCACTTCCAGTAAGTATGTTTTACTTAAATGACTGTTCATCATTTCAGGCCTGCAGTTGGCTTATTTAAGATATAAAGTACTAAAAGTAACTACTTTACTTCACTTAAACATACTAGTTTCCAATTGTTCGCACTGTCACAGTCGGGATGCTGGACAAAGAAGAAAAGACTCATCATTGATTTTAACTAAAACTTATAGACATTGGATACTTTGATCCTTTATTTATACACAGATAAATTATTTTGCTGCTTTGAACCTTTCCTGGAGTATATTCAAATACAGATACAGATAGATTTAATCTCAGATATCATAGAAAAGCTTATTATATTAGTATCTCAATTTAAAAAGTAAAACTTGTATTGAATAGGAAGACTGCTGACTTCATCGACTCCTGAAGGAGGAGAAGCCGCAAAAGGTCATTGCTATAGAAGTTAGATGTTAACAGAGTGCTGTATCCAAACTTATTAATGGAAAATTGAGTGAAGGAAAAACGTATGAATACAAAAGATACACAAACATCAATGAATCATCACAATGAACAGAAATAAATGTTTTAACTATATTACTGTGTTTAATAAATCTATATAATGTAAAAGTTTCACCTTTTGAACAGATTTACTGAATTACAGTTAGAGAAAATTAATCTGACATACATCCCCATAAAAAACTCAATGTCAATAGGAAATGTAAGATGTTCATTATATTTAAGAAATAGATTTTACAAACTTTTTATTTGTAAAACCCAACCAGTCAAGACGGTCAGATTAAAGAATAAGAAAATATACATTTTCCCAACATATTTACTGTAAAGATGTGTTGAAGGCTTAAAACAAATTCATGTCATTGCAGTAATAGCCGGTTCTTCTCTCCTCTCTGTATGTAGTGGCAACATAGACTTTAGTCATCATCCAGCCTTGTTTATTACAGAGAGCCAATCAGTATGGAGGATGATGTGTGTATTTGCAGTTACAATTCTGAAAATATCATATATCACAGTAGACCATGTGCAACTAAGCCCTCACACATGAACCATTTTTATTATATTCTTGTTTTATAAACGTCCTTGCAGTGATTAAGAGTGCAAATAAGGAACCATTAACTAGGATGTATAAATGGACAACATGAAAGGTACCTGACATTTGACAAGAATCCAGTTTCCAGATATATTAATGCTTTATTTGCCTTAGGATTGGACATATTAACCACAGCAGAAGCACTGAAAGTGGATTTTTGTAAATCAATAACATATGTGTGTTCCTGAATAGAAGAACAGTTGGTCACTACATGAGCTGAATAAAGCAAGGTAAACAAAGATGCACAAATGAGAAGCGCTCCTTTCAGACACATAAGGCAGTGATTTATAGCAGAGAAAGACTGGCAATAATAAGGATTTGGTCCATGTGTACATTTTCTGTATCTGTTGGCTTGTTTTACTTCTATATGTCTGTGTGCCTTTGTCGGACTAATATACTTGTGTACTCTGGTCCGACCAGAGACATTATACAGCGATATAAAGGTAACTGATAAGTTAAAGAATAGTTCCATCCACTTCATACAATGGGGCTCAAACTGCTTGGTCATTCTGTGTGAAGTTCCCAGGCTAAGTGGTATAATCTATTTTACTTTAAAATTATTTTAAAGCAAAACCTGACATTGAAACTGATTAGAGTAAAAAAAATGTAAACTTGTGTTAACAAGCTTAGTCATTTTTTTATTCTTTTTGTTGTTGTATTACAGGCTGCTTTCATGTTTACCTTAGAATCAAGATATCTCCAAAACCAGGTAGGTCCACCATTTTAACCCTATAATCAGCTGAAATATTGCACTTTGATAGTATGTAATGCACTGGAACACAACCTGTACTTTTATCCTTTAATGCCGTGGGTGCCATTCAGTAACTTTGATCAACTTTTATCTAAAAATGGTTAACTGTGTACAA
This sequence comes from Crenichthys baileyi, assembly GCA_036173005.1. Lineage (NCBI taxonomy): Eukaryota > Metazoa > Chordata > Actinopteri > Cyprinodontiformes > Goodeidae > Crenichthys > Crenichthys baileyi. The sequence continues at coordinate 1,218,578 of JAHHUM010001447.1, read as the reverse complement.
TGTGTATAACTGATTTATTATGTCAGATTTATTGGAGTATTGTATATTATGGTCTATGGATCCAAATAGAAATGGTGTCAGATCCAAGACACCAGAAGGAAACCAGAAAGAATGAAATCCATCCATCCATCAGTTTCTGTCTGCCTAATTGTTCTAAGGTTGCCCATTTTCAGCAGTCAGTGGGCATGAGGTGGGGTACACCCTCATCTCTTTACAATTGCAGTTTTTCTAGACTCTTGTCTTTTCTCTGTCGGAGACATGTCACTGTGCTAAGCTGGTAGGTAACATGTTGCACTTTTATTGTAGGGCATCATTTGGCCAGAGGTCATCACAGGGTTGATTGTCAATCTGCTCAACGCCCTCATCAACTACATTGTGCTTTTTGTATTACAAATGGGGGTATGGTGAGTATTTTAAACTTTTTAAATTGTATTTCATATCACATAATCTCAGCTTCATATATCTAAAATCTGTTGTTTTTTTTTTAACTTGCACATTTGAAAATTCTGCAGGGGCTCTGCTATTGCCAACACTTTGTCTGTGTTTTCCTTGGCTGGTTTCCTTTACGCTTATATGATGTGGAAAGGTCTTCACAAGACAACCTGGGGGGGTAAGTAATAAACAATATCATAATGTTGTCATCTAATGGTAAATAGTAGGACTCAAATGCAGGGAGGAGGCAGGAAGCTGAAAATGGACAACTTTACTTAAAAAAATCAAAAATTTACTGAAAGTCCAGGGGGGAGTTCAAAATAATATATCACAAGAGGACCACAAGGAAACAGACTGGTAGGAAGAACAGGCCAATCTAACACAAAGCTGACTTATTGACAGATATTTAGGCTGGAGAGCTGATTACTGAACAATGAGCAGGTGGTTGATGGAAATTGAATGCAGCTGTGAACTAAGAAAATGGGAGAAATAGCTGAAAAAACCCACAGGGAACAAATGAGCAGAATATAAATACATATGAAATACTAAAATAAAGCAAAACAGACAACAAAAGTCAAAACAGGTAGCTGGGGGCAGAAAATACAGTTGACTTTAGTCTAGATGGAAGCAACACAACAGAAAAAGACTGAGCACCTGTAATAGTTGGATGAAAATATTTTGTTCAATCACTAAAACTATGTGTACATAAGAAGAAACGTGAGCACTGAAGCCATGGGTTTACATATGGCTCTGTTTTATACTTCCATTCATTCTAATATTTTATTCTTTAAGCCTCAAATAGGTGTTTAAACTCTTCCTAATCAATCATTTGCTAATAAAAATAATTTGCCTCATAACCTCATTGGCATAAAAATAAAACTACAAGAAATTACAGTATGTGAAACCTGAAGCTAAGAGCAAAATAATGCTGCAGGGGTTGTTTAGAGGTGGCTGTACTAAGCATAGGAAAACCATATTTTGCTACAATGACTGCTGTAGGTCTTTGGCAGACCTTGCTGTGACACAACCTAAGAAAACAGTCATTGCAAGCCTGCGGCAGTGTTTGGGCAAATTTTAATCTGTTACCAAAACTCTGTGTAAGTAGTCTTAGCTCATGCTGTCTCACACCTGAAGTTGTTTACAGTTCCCAGATCTGTCCTAGTAATAAGAATAAGCAATACTGCACTATGAAGCAAAGAGTAAATACAAAAGTTCTTTTTCGAACAATATTAGGTCTATTAGTTATTTCAGTAACTAAATGTTTTCTCAACCCTAACACTTACCTTAACCTTAACTGTAACCTGTATATTTGTAACCATAATCTTAACTTAAACCTAACTCACATCATAGCTCTAACTATTACCCCAAACCCTAAAAATTGTGATCAACCACATTAAGAACATGCTTTGGTCCCATTTTGTCCCATTAGGCCAGAAGATAGGTGATTATACCTGAAAAGATCCTAAAAATGCTACAATCATCCATACTATCTGTGCATATACAAAACAATATATGAAGTTGGCTTTACATTAGGAAGACAAGATGAGGTTTTGAATACATTTAAAATTGCCCATTTTTTGTAGTTTTTCCTTTGCCAATTGAATGTAAAATGTTTCAAAAACCACACATGTTCTTTAAAAAAATCATTAACCATTATTCAGAATAATTCAATGCAGGTCTGAACAGTAAATATGTATTACAATTTTTATCCTGGTTTCAATCTAAAGTGATACATTTGCCAAACAGGAATTAAAAATGGACTTTAATGTTTTTTTGAAACAATGTAAAGGTTCCATCAATATGAAACTGTGCTGTAAAGATTTTTGCTTATTGCAGAATAATCCTGTCCATGTTTGACCAATTTAGGTTTAGTGTTTTCCTTTTTGAACTAAAGATGATCTAATGAGTCTTTAAATTCTGAAAACAAAAGTAAAATAGCCATTTAACTCACAAATCTGAAGCAACTAAGATGTAAACTTCTCTAAAGGGTTTATTCTGTGCACAAGAAAGGGGTCACTTACTCCACATTGACTGCTCATACAAATTAGCAACAGAGAACTTATTTGGGTTGCAAATGACGGATAACTGCTTTACGGTTCAAATCCCTGTACCGTCCCCTTACTGAATGGCACCGACGGCATTAAGCCTTATTGTTCATATAAAAAAAAAAACACGGCCCACAAGTGAGAAGTGCACAGTCATAGTCCTGAAAGCTTATAGATGAACAATGTTTGATTGGATTTTAATAGAATCATCCATCCATCCACTTTTTTATATCCGCTTCTTTCGTACAGGGTCGCTGGGGTCTAGAGATCAGAGGCGGGGTACACCCTCAACAGGTCGCCATACAGGACATACAGGACAAACAACCATGCACACACCCATTCACACCTAAGGGCAATTTAGAGAGACCAGTAACCTAACAGTTATGTTTTTGGACTTTGGGAGGAAACCAGAGTACCCGCAGAGGACCCACGCGTGCATGACGAGAACATACAAACTCCATGCAGAAAGACTCCAGGCCGGGAGTCAAACCCAGGACAGTGCTACCAACTCCACCCCTGTGCACCCTTAATACGATCAATTTAGTTTTAGTCTCATCTCATTTTTAATGAATGATCATCAACAGGATTGAATTTTCTTTAAATTTATAATATTTACACCTGAATGCATCGATGAACTGTTCTTTTTTTTTCCTTTTATACCCTCAATGCTGAAGTATTAATCAACAACCTATTAAAGGTGAGTTTTAGGATAAACCTTAGCTACTTTAATGTGAATGAGTTCCTAATGTTGCCCTTGGGGTAAAACGCTTATTTGTTCACTGTGTTTTTGCCAGCCTGTTCATGTTGTAGATGTGAGCTTAGTTTAGAGTGCCAAACTGTGTGAACTGAATTGTTTGAACAAGTTTTTGTTGGAGTGCAAACTTATACAACACTAAGTATGTATAATATGTATTTAACCTCCTCTCTTTTGTTGTCTACAGGCTGGTCCAAAGAGTGCCTCGATGATTGGAAATCTTACATCTACTTGGCTATTCCTGGAATGGTCATGATGTGTATTGAGTGGTGGACATATGAGATTGGAGGTTTTCTGGCAGGTAATGGCACAACCCAAATTAAGGTTTTAAAGATATTTTGTTTACTTAAACAGATCGGAAATCTAATACCTGTATCATTTTGAAAGGTCTAATAAGTGAGGTTGAACTTGGAACGCAGTCAGTTGTATTCCAACTGGCAAATATTGCCTACATGGTGAGCTTTTTGAGGCTAGCTGTAATTAAGAAAAGATAACACTTTAAAAAAATTCATTTTCATTGTATTGCGACTGTAGCAAATTGGTAACAATTTGTGTTTTGGTAGCTTCCTTTGGGTTTCAGCGTTGCAGGCAATGTGAGAGTTGGAAATGCTTTGGGAGCTGGAGAAACAGAGCAGGCTAAGCTGTCTGCAAAAACAACAATGTTCTGTGCAGGTCAGTACTTCAGTCATTTATGCATTTAGACTTCTTTTTCACTTTTTGAGACACTTGTTTCAGATCATCAGTGCTAGAAAGCTGACTCACTACCAGCGCAAAAAAAACTCTTTAAATAAACTCTACCTATTATCCGAGGGGATTATTTACCCATTTATATTTAGAGTAGACTTTACAAATTTTCTAGAACAAGAAAATCTAAAACAAATTGGCACAAAAATGTAGGAAATTGTATGACTTTTGTTAATAAGGAAAACATGCAAGAGCCTTTTTATATTTTAGAAATAAAATTATTCACAGATCCCTTTTCTAAGAAAAACGTTTCTTTCATTAAAATGTTGCATGTTTAGTTTATTCTTGAGCTAGTAGAAACTAAAATTTTCACCACAAAATTGCCAAGTGCCTTGAAACGAGATTTGTTGTGACTTCGTGCTATGTAAATAAACTGAATCTAAATTGAATTGAATTATTTTTTGCTTTATTTCATTTCTAAAAATATGTTTTTGGGGTCCACGAGTACTATCAGCACATGTTTGGACACCACATACTTTTGTCCCAGTGTGGATGAACAGCTCAAATAAGTCCTTTAGAGCTCAAAATTATCATGACATTCATGGACGTGATGTGTTTGAAAATCTGTCACCACAACATTAATATGTTGCTGGATTTAAACCGAGGAGCTTGAAAATTTTAACAAAACATTATGCGAAAACGAACATGTCAAACAATTAAAAATTCTTCCCTTCCCACATTATCTGTGTATGAAATGCCCTTTGACAGCTAAATAGTAAAAGACATCAGTTGTTCTGTGTCTTATCTTAGCAGTTATTCATTTGTGGAGCTCACTTAACATGTTGCCCTTTACAACAGGGTTAGTGTCTATTTGCTTGGCAGTGCTCATTGGGAGCCTGAAGGATCATATCTCTTACATCTTTACTTATGATGAGTAAGTACAAGTTTAAAAGTAACCCAGCTATTGTTACTGTGTAAAAGATGTCTGACCAGGGTGTTAATCACACTTACAGGGTTGGCCTCAAGTACTGAAGAGATGACTCAGTTCTTAAATGACCTTTGAGCATTACAGGAGGCCTTATCTAATCGTACATCTGTGAACTTTGTAATCATATTGTGCTACATAATAACTAGGCCTAAAGGCTTGTGTAAGCTGCAATCAGTTACTGTACACTGTGTAGCCTGAGGAAGAATAATAGCAACATTTTACCACATTTTTGTAGACAGTAGTATGCTTAAATTAAATAAATAAGAATCGTATTTATAGTATTAAAAACACTATAATACTATATGCATAATACTATAAAAAGGTATTTTTTATTGCAGGCAAATTAGGGAAAGAGTTGCAGAAATAATCTCTTTTTACGCTCCGTTCATCTTCCTGGATGCCATATCGGTAAGTATCTTTGTCATTTCGTACAAACATCTAATGACCACAAAAAGTAAATTAAAAGTAAAGTAGATCTCAAAAGTGCACACACACTTGAAGCTTTTGTGATGCCAGCAGTTAATAAATCATCACCATAATAAATCACTGAAATAATTTAGGACTTGGCTAAAACATTCTAAAAGCTCTTGGGAAAGAGGTCTGATTAAATCAAAAATACTTTTTGGGCCCAAGCTTTTAAAATATATGTTTGGCACTAAAGATGAACAGCGTACATCACCCAAAAGCACCCTGCCCACTGTTAAATGTGGAAAATTAGCCTTGCGCTATGTGGGGGCTTTTCTTCAGATGGAACTGGGGTTTTTTTCAGTGTGGACGGACAAATGAACAATCACAAATATCAGTCAGTTCTGACCCAAAGCCTCCAGGTCTGCTACAAAGTTAAAGATAAAGAGGGATTTAATTTTTCATTATCACAGTGAGTCCAAGCAAATACCAAAATCAACCGCAGAATGGTTCAACTAAAATAAAATAAAACTTGAATGGCCTAGCCCAGCTCAGAACACAAAACCTTTGGGATCATGGGAGGAGGGCTGTGGATGAATTAGGTCCTCACAATTTAACTGATTTGGAGAACTTTAGCAATAGGCTTTGCTAATATAATCCGACACAAAAATCTGCCATTTTAAGAGGTGTGTGTAAAAATTTCAGAGCCATTGTGGTTCTTTACTGCAAGTCTAATCTTCTGCTTTATTCTCTGTAACTTTTCAGGCTGCCTGTGGGGGTATTATAAGAGGAGCAGGTAAACAGAGAGTTGGTGCTATTTGCTACTTCTTGGGATATTATGGCATCGGTTTCCCAATTGGAATCCCCCTGATGTTTGCAGCCAAACAAGGAATCAAGGGTAACATAGTGTCTCTGAACACTAAACCCCCAGTTCTTTATGTAGATCCTAAAATGGCATAACATATTGTGTAATATTTTCCATTACCAAGGTCTATGGACTGGCTTGTTTACCTGTGTATCACTTCAGTGCGCATTCCTGATTTTCTATCTGTTCAGGATGAACTGGAAGTCAGCTACAACAGAGGTAAGTATTCAAAGTTAAATGTTGGTTATTCTAAAACACCACAGATTATTTTTCTTTATCAAAATAGATTTAAACATTATTTTATCTTCTAGGCACAGATCAGAGCCGGGGTGATTGAGAGCTCCTCAGACACAAGTAAGAAATAGCTGTTTTGCTATGTTTTACATTCTTACTGACAGTTGAGATGATGCAGTTGTGACTAACAGATACATTTGTTTGCCAAAGAGAACAAAAAATTATTAATCATAAATAATCATCCGAAACCAATGGGCCAGCCAAAATTAACAAAGAGAGGCTTGTAGAGTCTGGTGTCCTTGTTGCTTAAACCCAAAATCACCTGACCCTAACAAACAGCAACAAAAAAAAACCCAAAAGGATCCATGAATAAACAGAAAAAAATCCCCAACAAGCAGCAGCATTGGGAGGCTTGGAAAGAAGGGACCAATGTTTCTTCCTTTTCTTTGCTTTCTATCATGAGGTCTGACCAGGTCACCTAAGGAAGAGATGGCAGACAACATAATACTAGATCACCATCAGAGACAGTATGGAGCATAATCCTTATGTATTATCCACCCTTTGTGCATGGGTAAAAGCATGATATACTGCCGGTTAAAATATAAGCGTCAGTGACAGGAAGATTGTCAGACACTTCATAGAAATTGTCCCAATAGTTAGTTCATACGAATCTTTTGCTTTGAAGGAATATATGATTTTAGTTAAAGGTCGAAGAAGTCAACACATTATGTCCGAAAAACTTTCACATCCCCAAAAGTTTATTGAGAAACCTCCTCCTTTAATTATGCAAGGTCATCCTTGTAGCCTATAATCCCAGACATCCTTGTTCCTGAAAAAAGTCTCAAGGACCCCAAGATTATTCTAGTACAGAAAAGATATACAAGTACCTGGTCAGAAATTACCAGGGTGCAAGTTACCAAATAAGCCAAGTCACCAGAAGTAATTCCTAATGTCTAAGTTCCAGAAACTAAGCGCTAAGTTCAAGAAAGTAACCCCTAAGTATAACAAAGATCATTGTTCTGGAAAGCAAAATCTAAATACTTGGAATAAACATCTAAGTTCAAGAAAATAACGTCAAAGCTTTAAATTCTTGGAAAGTACCGACTGCATTATGCATAACTGTCAGTTTTATTCTACAAACCTTCACAATGAGGCAGCCAGGAGGTACCTTCCCTAATTGACTTCCCCAAAATAAGCAGCAGCTGCTTTCATCACCACACATATCTCATGAGCTTCTGCTGAGAAATAGGGTTAGAAAGAAGATGTTCTACCAGTACTAATAAAAAGAGCCTAAGAATCATGGACACATACGAATGAGGCAGATTCTGCCCTATGAGTGAAGATTAAACTCTTTCGAAATTTGTACTAGTATCAGTTTTAAAACACATGACCAGTTCATTCTCTATATACAGGGGTTGGACAATGAAACTGAAACACCTGTCATTTTAGTGTGGGAGGTTTCATGGCTAAATTGGACCAGCCTGGTAGCCAGTCTTCATTGATTGCACATTGCACCAGTAAGAGCAGAGTGTGAAGGTTCAATTAGCAGGGTAAGAGCACAGTTTTGCTCAAAATATTGAAATGCACACAACATTATGGGTGACATACCAGAGTTCAAAAGAGGAAAAATTGTTGGTGCAAGTCTTGCTGGCACATCTGTGACCAAGACAGCAAGTCTTTGTGATGTATCAAGAGCCACGGTATCCAGGGTAATGTCAGCATACCACCAAGAAGGACGAACCACATCCAACAGGATTAACTGTGGACGCAAGAGGAAGCTGTCTGAAAGGGATGTTCGGGTGCTAACCCGGATTGTATCCAAAAAGCATAAAACCACGGCTGCCCAAATCACGGCAGAATTAAATGTGCACCTCAACTCTCCTGTTTCCACCAGAACTGTCCGTCGGGAGCTCCACAGGGTCAATATACACAGCCGGGCTGCTATAGCCAAGCTTTGGTCACTCATGCCAATGCCAAACGTCGGTTTCAATGGTGCAAGGAGCGCAAATCTTGGGCTGTGGACAAAGTGAAACATGTATTGTTCTCTGATGAGTCCACCTTTACTGTTTTCCCCACATCCGGGAGAGTTACGGTGTGGAGAAGCCCCAAAGAAGCGTACCACCCAGACTGTTGCATGCCCAGAGTGAAGCATGGGGGTGGATCAGTGATGGTTTGGGCTGCCATATCATGGCATTCCCTTGGCCAAATACTTGTGCTAGATGGGTGCGTCACTGCCAAGGACTACCGAACCATTCTTGAGGACCATGTGCATCCAATGGTTCAAACATTGTATCCTGAAGGCGGTGCCGTGTATCAGGATGACAATGCACCGATACACACAGCAAGACTGGTGAACGATTGGTTTGATGAACATGAAAGTGAAGTTGAACATCTTCCATGGCCTGCACAGTCACCAGATCTAAATATTATTGAGCCACTTTGGGGTGTTTTGGAGGAGCGAGTCAGGAAACGTTTTCCTCCACCAGTATCACGAAGTGACCTGGCCACTATCCTGCAAGAAGAATGACTTAAAATCCCTCTGATCACTGTGCAGGACTTGTATATGTCATTCCCAAGACGAATTGACGCTGTATTGGCCGCAAAAGGAGGCCCTACACCATACTAATAAATTATTGTGGTCTAAAACCAGGTGTTTCAGTTTCATTGTCCAACCCCTGTACTTCCAGAGTGTACTAACCATGACCTAAAGAAGCCACTAGAATTACAATATTCACAAAAAGTTGGTTGAGAAGTAATCCAAAGGTTTCCCAATCAGATTCTCTCTTTTTGCGTACTCTTAAGATCCTGTTCATTAAAACCACAAACAGGATCTGTGACAATAGACAAACATTGTAAATAAGCTTAAACCCAAGCTACCACAGAATTCCCTAGAAAATGTCCCAGGCAGCGTGGCCATAAGTCTTATTCTCTCTGTGGGTCTGCTGTTCCATGGCCCTGATGAAAACTAGAGTGCTTTTTCTAGATCATAGGTTTGACAACTGGTTAGAACCTCCTTGTCAATATATTTGGGTCAAATTTTGGTAAGAAGCTTAGAAGTGGGACCCCTCTTTTGGTGAGAACCTGTCCTGTTCTCCTTTTCATTCTCATTAGCTGGTCTCTTTGCAATGTCTGAATTAGCTTTTAAATCAACTATGTCACTGGTGGAATTGGACGGCACCTTCTGTTTTTATTAAAACGTCCATTAATGGATAATGTTCAAACTTCCTTACAGTTACACATTATATTCCAAAAGTCTCTAAACATGTGTCTTTCACATTTGTGTGATCAGGTCCCCAACCAGAAGATGCAGGGAACTCGTTCAACCCAACAGACACCAGAAATCTAGTTGATGCTGAAGAGGTTTCTGCAGTAATAACCCTGGAAGTCCAGCTCTCCTATAGGAGCCTGGTTCTGCGAAGAGGTTTCGCACTGGCTGGCATGCTATTGATCCTGGCTACTGGAATCATTATAAACCTGCTTGTCACTAACTTTGTTACTTGATTATGAGTAAAGTCTATTGAATTCAGGGAGCAAACTTCTTTGCCACCACTGCAAAGCAAAATGTAGATGTTTGCACTGCAGGACACAGCCGGACATGAGAAGGCACACATCAAGATAAGCAGGCAGCAAGAAGAAAAAAGAAAGAGCAATATAACATGATAAAGGTTTAATTTCCAAAACCAAGATTATTTTCTGGAATGACAAGAATTATCTCTGATTATTATCTGGATCTTTACAGTCAGAGAGACTGTCAGAGAGAACAGAGTCAAGCTGAAGACAGTTCAACAACAATAAAGAAAAACATTGTGGTCAGCTTCGACTCACTCTAACTCTTCATTAGGGACCAGCATAGTGGAGAAAATTGTATCAGGAGTATATGTTGCATTGATCCAGTCTGTAGCAGTATGGTTGCCCTCTGCAAATTGGACCTCTGGCAAAGGAACAAGGAAGTGTACAGCTGCTCCCACAGCTAAAAGAGCAACTGCAGCAAATATGGTGAGGCCTCTCCTGATGACCAGCTGGGTGGTGGAGAGGTGGCTGTCTTTCAGCTGCTGGACCTCATGGCCACCTTGCCTTGCAGTAGTTCCATCCTGACACCCTGTACTGACAGATATGTATCCACCTGCTGACTGTGAGAAAGACCCCATCTGTTAATTTTCCTCTGTTAAAGACCAAAATATTTTGATGAAAAATGTTAATTTGTATAAAAAGAATAAACCCGATAATAAAAATGTTTTAATGTTTGGAGTGTACTTACTTTCTCATTGAAGGGTGTCTGATCTGCAGTTCCTTCAGTGTCTGAGAGGCCAGAGGTGCTTAATAATGTCATGTGGGCGGATTTCTGAGCTCGTTTCACACCCTTTTAAAAAATAATAATGAAAAGCAGTATAAGTTCTTATACTCAAACATAAAACAGAGGATTTCCATGATCTTTGCAAGATTATTCATACCCCTTTGAACTTTGTTTCACATTTTCTCACACTGCAACCACAAACAATGTATTTTTTTGGAAGTAGACCAACACAGTGAATGCAAAATTGTGAAGTGGACTGAAAAGCAATCAAGTTTTTACTTTATTTACTTTATGTCAATCCACAGATTGAAGGTTTAACAGATTCTTCGTTGCAAAATTCCTAAAGCTCAGGTTTAGGACTAAGGTGTGCATTGAGTTTAGGTTAAGGTCAGGTATGTACTGGTAATGGTTAGGTTTAGGGGTAGGGGCAGGGTTAGGCCATGGAAATGGTTGATTATGAATGGAAATCAATGGAAGTCAATGACAGTCAATGCAAGGTCTTCACAACTTATACAGTGGCTTGTAAAAGTATTCACACCCCTTGATCTTTTACACATATTGTCACATTACAACCACAAACATAAATATATTTTATTCTCCCTTGTTTCCTGCCAGTGTCTCCCCTACCCCTTAGCCCTTCTCTGGGGAGCACAGCAAATGTCGAAGTTTTTTGCTCCAGCGGGCTCTGTTGTTGACAGCTCTCCTCACTCCTTCCCTGATCCATTTGTTCACAGGTTTCTAGAATTATTCAAACAAACCTTTTCACAAAAGATCACTTAGGAGGAATCAGCCCAGCATCAATCTCTCCATCTGCTTTGACAATCATCTTAGAGAGTGGACCAAAGAGAGAAATAGTAATTTCACCATATTTTCAGATCCGTTTCTTCAGAACCTCTTGTGATGTCAGAGGTGAAAACAGCTTGTTCACCTCCCCCACAACAACAGCCTAAGCCCCTGGAAGATGGCAGATCTTGTTTGTCTCCTGAAGAGAGACTTCAGAGGATGGCCGCTGGAGATTCCTCTGGTGAGTCTCCTGGTCACTCTGTCTCATCTTGCCCCATCTGCCCAAAACCCAGCCTGTCAGTAAATAAGGGGATACTGACAGCGTCAGACAAAGACAAAATCCCAGATTTTAGATCAACTTCTTCATTTGTGTCAACCAATATCAGTTCTCTGTTCTTAATCTATTTTGGATCACAACAGAACCTAATTAATCCAAAACTAATTAATAGTAACATCTTGGTCCAGAATCTCCCTTCAGCTGTTTTTGTCACTGCCTTGGGTGGTAGCTCTCTTGAAACCATGACTTATCAACCACCATGAGCACAGTTTTTATTTTTCTTAACAAGATCTCCTTAGTTGCTTTGGGTCATCCTTGGGATATGGTCCTGAGGATGACTCTTAGGTTTGCCATTCCTTCATTTTGGATCCCTAGTTCGTCCCACTTTCTATTATAATAACTTAGCTTTCCTCCTGAGTGCTGCATCGTAATTTCTGTGACGAACCATCCTGCCCGAGAGTCTCAAACAAAACCAACATGACATTATTGTTCTCCTGGAAGGTGGACCTTCACCTTAATCTCAAGCCCTTTTCATTTAGGTGTTCTTCCTCAATATTTTTATGTTTAGCTTAATCCATCTTCCCATTAACTCTGACCAGCTTCCTTGTCCTGGCTCCCCCATAGCATGATGCTGCCACCACCAGCTTTTACTATGTGTGCAGAATGATCAGCAGTCAAAGTTTTGTGCCACTGACGTACCATTTTTCTTGAGCTTTACAGTTATGTTTAACATGTATTGGTCTTTCTCATTGAACCCACAATAAAGCAAATTAAAGTTTGTGGTTGCGATGTGACACCCAAGTTCAAATTTAAAGAGGCATGGATACTTTTCCAAAGCACTGTCAACACTACCTCCTCTGTTACTTTCTCCCAGTTCAGTCTGAAGATAACTGTTATGTAGAAAGTTGATTGCAAAATGACACAAACCAGTAGTCCCACCCAAAAACCTGTGCAGAAAAGAACAATTTAGGTGAGTGCAAAACGGTTAATTTATCGGAAATAAAAGCATCTGAAAAAAGCTACAAACAAGAATCAGAGTTACATACCTAAAACTCTCAGTTTGGCAACAAACATTAAAGTAACACTCAGTGTAAGCCCTATGCAGTAGTATCCAACAAAATTAGCCACAGCCGGTATCTTCTGCTTGCCTGTTCCCAAGAAGATACCTGTGCACACACCCTGAGTATGAAGCATATGTATCATATGAGTCTGCATTCACTTTCACTTTCACATATGTACATTCCTAAGATTTTGCTAAATATTTAGGAGTAAAAATAAAAACTCTTAGGACTTACCACAAGTCCATCAAAGAACTGAAGAAAACAGTAGGCATTCATCAAATGTGAGACCAAACTGATAATCTTCCTGAAAGTAACATTTTATTATTTCAGTATGCAACAGTATTTTAAAGAGGCATTACTGTCACTGATACGTAAATAGAGCTGTGCAGACTCACTCATCAGAGGTGAAGATGAAGCCAATCACTGTTTTGGAGCACCCAAGCACAACACCTTCCACAAGCGCAAAGGCAGCTGCACAACAAGATGTGAGAAATCTAACAAGAGACAAAGGAGGCAATCAAATCTACGATATATGTTTTACTGACCTGCAAGACAGAGAGACACCTTGCTGGTCAGCAGGGCCCTGGCGCTGTCTCCTGCACCAAGAGCATTCCCCACTCTAACACATGCAGCAGCTTGAATACCAAGTGGAAACTGTGTGTTCAGGATAATAAAATAAGGTGAGTAAATGAACCTGAATTCATGACTGTTTACAAATGAGTCTCCATTGCTCTGAGATGCAGTCATAGCACAGTACCATGTAGGTGATAAAAGCCACCATTATCACAGCATGCTGGGCTGCCAGCTCATCCTCACTCAGCATTCCTGATTATTACAGACAAATATGAATGTCATAACTAATTTCATCAATATATATGGTGTAAGGTGTCTAAATTACCTGCGAAGAATCCACCAAGTTCATAAACCCACCACTCAAAACACTTCATCAAAGTACTGGGGATGGCCAGCTTCATGTAGGAGCCCCACTTCTGCAGTGATTCCACAGACCAACCTGCAGGGGGAGATAGATACTTATTTATGCCTCCAAAAAATCTTGTTTAAACTTGAAAAGGTCTCTTGGGGTAGTTATTTCATCACTCTCAGTGACACAGTCCCTCACCTTCCCATGTTTTTGCATGGAGCTTCTTCCACCGAATGTAAGCAAACAGAAAGGAACAGATATATATCTGAGACAAAGTATTTGCCACAGCAGAACCACTGCAAAAAACAACAGCAAGATAATAAAAATGAGTGTTATTGTTTTGTTGAAATTTGTCTTGAAATGCTTACCTGACTCCCAGGTTCAGCCAGTAAAGGAAGAGATAGTTTGTGGCAGCATTTGCTATGTTTGCCAGGGCAGCTGTGTAGAGTTGTGGCAGAATTATACCCTAAGAATGCAAACAGAACATCAACATAAATTCAACAAGATTTGCAACATTTAAATAACCATTTTTTTTGTATGAAATAATTAAAGATAGAGGGTTTGGCATTGGTTTTTAGATATGGACTCACTTGGTTCTGCAGGTAAGACACCTGAAGGTTGTGTAGAAAGATTGCCTATAAAGAAAGACTTAGGTTTTAACAGCTTCTAACACAGACAGTGACAAATAAAACAAAAAAAATGTGTTAATTGTTAGAATAAATGTGAGATAAAATGTGTGACTCACTGGCACTGCAGGAATGAAGGATATTATATAGAGCTGGGCAATTCTGTTAGCAAATACAACAGTCGGTCAGCTTACGAAACATTATTTTTCTGAATTTGGCTGAAAAGTCTGAATTATATTATTATTATTATTATTCGATGAATATTTTAAACAGAATGACTTTGCATTGACTTGATGCAGAAAATTAGTAAATTTTATTCGAAACTAATGTTTCTGTTCTAAAGCTGAAAGTTTAACACTGATCAGCCATTTTAAAACATCTTGGTAAATTCTTTTCATATGTAATATTCAAAAGCTGCGATGTTCAAATGTTTTAAAGAATAAATTATCAGATTCAGTAATTACACATAAAGTAGCTTGTACTTTCCAGAACTTAGAAGTGACTTTCTGGAACTTACAGATAACTTTCCTGGAACTTAAAAGCACTTAGAGGTGATTTTTCTGAACTTACATGTTACCTTTTGGGAACATAAAGGATACTTCCCTGGAACTGACTTTGAAAAGAGAAGGTACCCTGAAAGTTCTCAAAAGTAACCTCTAAGTTCCAGAATGTAACTTCACTGTACAGGAAAGTAAGTCTGGAAAGTAATCTGTGGATTCCATCAAAGTGTAGGCTGTATGATGCATTGCTACTGCAGCATATTTACTGCAATAAAGTACCTGGCCACCTCAGGGTCCTGTCCCACACATAACAGGATGGGTTCTGAATTGATGAGCAGCCCCCAGCAAGGCAGACAGAACAACAGTAAGATGATGATGCTCCTCTGAAGGATCACTCCCACCTGCAGCAGATTCTTACCCCCAAACGTCTGTCAACACCACACACATTTTAAACAAAGACCCAAAGAAAATCCATTAAAAATGTCAAGGGTAATTAAAAATCTCATTAAAAAAGGCTTTCAGACCTGAGATACCAGGGTATCACACGCCAGTCCCAGACCATACCCTGTTGCTGCAGTGGTAACATTAATGGTCTGAAATGAATGCGCACTGCGGTAAGTGATATTCCTTTCACTCAAGAGCAAATGTTTGACACAATACATCCACAAAGCATCATTAATCATTCACTGTGACAAAAGTGTTTAGGTGAGTTTAGGGGTTTTCAATTTTCTCGCCCGACGCTG
Source organism: Crenichthys baileyi (assembly GCA_036173005.1). Lineage (NCBI taxonomy): Eukaryota > Metazoa > Chordata > Actinopteri > Cyprinodontiformes > Goodeidae > Crenichthys > Crenichthys baileyi. Next base: position 1,202,965 of record JAHHUM010001447.1, on the reverse strand, counting down.
TTTTCAGACTACGTGATAATTTGTCATTTCTCTCAATTCAGCCTCCATGAGTTTGAACTTTCAGCTGACCACTTACAGCACAAGCCAGTCCGTAACCAGCCATCACTTGATTCCCCAGACGCCCACAGAACATTGTAACCACAAAAGGCAGGAGGCAATTGAGAATTCGAGACAGCAGCTGGAAAGAAACAACAAAGGTGAAGCAGCCACCAGATGAATGATGATATTACAGTATGCACAAGATGCAATTAATTGTTATTGTCAACAGCATTTGATTTGATAAATAAGCTTTGACGCTGCAATTATTTTAGCAGTTTGTACAGCTGCTAAAACCTGCCAAACACTGTCTTGCCTGTAAACCTTACACCTCTTAAACATTTCCTTGCCAAGAATAGCTGTCATTAATCATTTTGTGCAATCTACACAGTCAGAACATGGCATGCAAACAGCGCCAGTCCTTACCAGAGGCCCTGTCATCCTCAGGATGTGGTACAGTTCCTCTCTGTGGGCCAAGGGAACCCTGCGGCGAAGCCAACTGCAGCAAAAAAGCCTTTCACTGGACACTTCCATGTCTAAAGTGTATGTCCTTCCACTGCGGCTTCTTGCTTTTCTCCTACATACGTGACTTTGTTGTGTTCTGGATGCGGCTGAGGATGGAAATCTTGCTGTGATCACAGCTTCCCTGGAAGTGAGCCAGAGCCAGCTGAAATAACAGAGATTGTACAACAAAGACAAGAAAATGCTCTGTAATCACAGCAGAAATCAAGATGGGGGACTTGAAAGGGAAAATGTTTAGATCTGTGTGATGAAATGAGAAAAAGACAATGAACTTGTTTTGGTCAGCGCAGAGAAAGCAAAGAAATCTGAATCTTATCACTTCATTAAAACATGTCTATTGTTAAAAATATTTTAACATTGCGTAATGTTCCTTTTCTAATCAGTGCAGCAGTAGCAGAAGTAACATTGTCATATGCAGTAATCAGATACCACACCCCTCTCAAAACGTTCTTTCATTTATAAAGAAAATGGGAAAGACAAGAGAACATGATAATAAAGTAAGGCAAGTGAGTGTAAATCCTCCTATGTGAGGATTTGGCTATAACTAAACAGGTAGTCAGAACATTCATTAAAAAGTTCAAAACAATTAGAAAAGTGATATACAAGGCTGGACGAGGACACACATTTATTTTGCCACCTCACACAGAGAGCATTATGGTAAGAGAACAAGAAAATATGCCCTGAGCTCACTGTTACAGACCTGGAGCAAAGAGTGATGTCTCTATCAGATGCTGTCTAAAACCAGTTGTCTGTGGGGCATGCAAAAAAAAAACAGTTTCTGTCTTACCATAACAAACTTGAATATGCGGAATTTTTTAAATACAAAGATTGTGAGTTTTGGCAAAAGACTTTGCCGGTGGTTTTGGCACAAGACAAAGGATGAATATATTGAAACGACTTCATACGCACTGCAGAGTATGATGCTGTGTGTCTGATTATCTTCCAAAGGCATTGCACCATCAATATATATTTAAATATGATTACATGTAAATATGATTACATGTGATTAAATATGATTACAATTCATTATTGGATATTTCAGCAGGAGAATTACCAAAACATGTAAACAATGGTGTGACAATACACAAAATCCCACCGTAAACCTGTGAGATGAGCTGAAGAGAGAAGCTCATAAGAGAGGACAGAGGATTTTGAGGAATCTGAGAGATTGTGGAAAGAGCAATGGTCAAAGATCACTTTGTCTATGTGCTCCAAACTTGTGAAATGTGGTAAGAAAAGATTCATTGCTGTCCTACTGGCAAAAGATGGTAGTACAATTTATTGGCAGCAGGGGCCCCAGGAAGTTTGATCATTTCCCCACTGAATGAATGCATTTTTCTTTAATTTTTAGTTTGAGACATTGCTGATGTAGTACATTATTAATTAGAGGTTTTTTTTTACACGTTTGTGCAAACTGTGCAAAGACATAAGAGAGAACAGACGAAGCCAACCTAACATAACTAACTTTTATTGGTTCAAATGAAACAAGCATTTATGTTTTCACAAATTCAACTAGACAGACTAGGGAGAGATATGGTTTTTGAAGTTACAATTTGGTATTTTAATAGTTTTTTAAGGAGTCCCACAATCACAAACATGATACAGTCTCTGCATTATTGATCATCTGAGTTGAAAGTTGAAAGCCCTCCTACAGCCATAAACAGGATGAAGTATGTATGGAAATGAATGGCTGATGCAAATGCACGTGAAAACAGTTATATTTTACTTTTTAATTCAGACTGTATTTATGGTACAACATTAACTTGCCTCATTTTTTTAAGATTGGCAAGAGTTTTCCCCTTTTGCCTCAAGTTTGACTGAGAGTTAGGATTACATCTTTCTTGATCATGTTTTCTTTGTTATTCCACAGAGGAGAAAACTGTATGAGGAGCATATGTCGCATTGATCCAGTAAAGGGTAACGTTGGTTTTTGTATAGTGGGCTTCTGGCAAGGGGACGATGAAGTGCACGGCTGCTCCCACAGCCAGAAAGGCAACTGCTGCAAACATGGTGAGGCCTCGCCTGATGATCAACTGGGTGGTGGAGAGGTGTCTGCTCTTCTGCTTTTGCAATTCTTGTTCAACTTGTATCTCACTGTTCCTGTCATGTTCCTGGGTCTTCACAGGTGTGTAGCCATCCACTGGCTTAAAAAAAGAATAAAAGGATAGTTAATTGATAACAAATCAGGTCAGATTACTGGAATTAAAAAGAAAAGTTGACTTACATTTACGAAGTTTGGTCTTTGACCATTAGCTGTGCTGTTCACGTTTTGTAACAGGACATCTGTACCCAACAGTGTCAGGTGAGTCTTTTTCTTGGCCCGTTTAACAGCCTGGGAACAAAAGCAAACATTCAGAAGAACATGCCCCAAGACCAAATCCAAACAAACTGCACATCAGCCTGAACACGGCATCTGCACCTTAAAACACAGTAGTGGCAGCACCGTGCTATGGGGTAATAATCTTTAGGAAGCACAGAGAAGCTAATCAGAGTTGTTGGGAGATATTTATTGACCCAACAGCACTGAATGCAAAGCCAGTTGGTTGCACTATGTTTTATTTAGTGGTATTGGTATGAAGTGGGCTGAATAGAAACTTTCAGATTTGTATTTCTAAGAGATTTCAAGTCACTTTCCTTAAACTTATGTTACTTTGTTTGTCTTTCTCATGAAATACCAATTGAAGTTTATGTTCATGACAGGAAAAAAGGTGAAAAAGCTCAAGGCGTTTGTATCCTTTTGCAATCCATTGTAGTTAGTAATATGCACAGATGAAGTCCTGCAGAATAACTAGTGAACTGTTCATTTGAATACCTCCTCTGTCATCTTCTCCCAGTTCAGCCTGAATATTACAATAATGTAGAAGGTAGAATGCAGGATAACACAAATGAGCAACCCGAGCCAAAAGCCTGCAGAAAAAAGACAAATGGATCTGTCAGAAGCACCGCAGGCCTCACTTGTTAAACCTTCTCTTCTTGTGCACTTATTTGATCTAAGTGCTGATGAAAACAGCAAAATATGCTCACTTTATATATTTACCTAAAACTCTCAGCTTTGCAACAAACATTAAAACCACACTAATTGTAAGCCCTACGCAGTAGTATGCAATGAAATTTGCTACAGCTGGTATCCTCTGTTTGCCTGTTCCCAAGAAGATGCCTGTGCACACACACTGAGATGGGGGAGAAACACATGTGATACATTTGGCATCATGCAGAAAATAGATTTGCTCTGTACACAATGGGTGGGTTACTCACCACAAGACCATCAAAGAGCTGGAGAAAGCAGTACGCATTCATTAAGTTCGACACAATTCTTGCAATATTCCTGAAAAAAGGGTTATACTTAAACATTTCATTTCCATTATAGCCACAGATGCAAATGAGAAAATAACTTTACAGACTCACTCATCAGAGGTGAAGATGTAGCCAATGACTGTTTTAGTGCAGCCCAGCACGATACCTTCGACAAGAGCAAAGGTAGCTGCAAAAAGAAGAGATCAAAATTGATCAAACACAACTGACTGATATTACCCACAATAGGATTATTTTCATCGTATTAAATATCACAGCTTGAATTTACCTGCAAGACTGAGTGACAACTTGCTGGCAAGGATTGCCCTGGCAGTGTCTCCTGCACCCAGAGCATTACCCACACGTGCACACGCTGCAGCTTGAATTCCAAGAGGGAACTACAGATTCCAAAGAAAGGAGAAATAAAACAAATAAGTAACATATGAAAGCTTTGCCTGTGAATGCTGAGGTCAAACTACAACTATTATTTAGGAAAGCTACATTTTAACCGCCTAGAATCTGATACTTTATCAATCACTTATGTACCATGTAGGTGATGAAAGCAATCATTATCACAGCATGTTGGGCTGCCAACTCATCCTCACTTAGCATTCCTGATTATTGAAAAAAAAATAATTAGAGATGTTTTGGTTTTTATCTGAAACTGTTTTGATAGGAATGATCCGGCTGATATGGGCAGCATGGAGTAAATTACCTGCAAAGAATCCCCCAAACTCATACACCCACCATTCGAAGCAAGTCATTAACAGGCTGGGGATGGCCAGTTTCATGTAGGATCCCCACTCCTGCAGCGATTCAACAGACCAGCCTGTAGGGGGAGAGAGACACTTATTTATGCTCAGTGTATGAAGTATATCAAGCCAGATACAGTACATAAATGCAGTAACGTAAAGAACCTTAAACTGCTCACCTCCCCATGTTTTTACATGTAGCTTTTTCCACCAAATATAAGCAAACAGAAAAGCACAAATGTAAATCTGAGAGAGAGTGTTGGCTGCTGCAGAACCACTGCAAAAGATTCATATCACAGTCAGGATGGTATTAATGTGAGTAAATATTTTGGGATGTGTAAGAACACCTACACAACACCTAGACCCATCCAGTAAAGGAAGGCATAGTTTGTCACCAGGTTAAAAATGTTCGCCAAAGCAGCAGTGTACATTTGTGGCAAGATTATTCCCTAAAAATACAAGCATGCAGTTATGAGCAGCACCATATGCCAATTCAGAAAGGTTAAGGCAACAATTCTCTAAGGGAAGAAGAAGTACAACAACGTAGTTTACCTGGTTCTGCAGATAGGACACCTGAAGGTTATAAAGAAACATAGCCTAAAAGACAAGGACAGAATAAAACAGCTTTTAGACTTTAGGGGAAAAGGTTTTGCATACAGTGCCTTGCAAAAGTATTCCTAACCCCTGAGTCAGTGTGGAACAATTACAGTCTTTGAGGGTATGTCTCTAACAGTTTTCCCATCCAGAGACCGACTTGTTTTCCTATTTTACATTGCAAAATAGCTCAAGCTCAGTCAGATTGAATGGAGAACATCTGTGAACCTCAGTTTTTAAGGATTCTTAATCGGATTTACGTCTGGACATTAATTAGGTCATTTTAATACATGAATATTCTATGGTCTAAACCATTCCTGTTATAGATTTCACCCATTGTTTAGCGTTGTTGTTCTGCTGAAAGGTAATACCGGAAGAAGTTCAAGGGGTATGAATCTATGATAACAAGGCACTGTTTATTTCAAAATCATGCAAATATATGCTCAAATAGTCAAAGAAAAGTGAAAACTTACAGGTACTGCAGGAATAAAAGCTGTGATATACAGCTGGGCTACTCTAAAAACAAGAGGCCATGCTTAAAATCAAATAAATAAATTAAACGTCAGTAAAAAAAAATATCCCAGATGGCATGAGATTGTTCACTGAAATATTTTAGTACACACAGTTGGTGTTAAAGGTGAGCTTTTATTATAAGGAAATATTGTGCTGTGACTTTTACATATAGCTTAAGCTGCATGTAGTTACCTAGCCACTTCGGGTTCCTGTCCCATGGATAGCAGGATGGCTTCGGTGTTAATGAGCAGCCCCCAGCAGGGCAGACAGAACAACATCAGGATGATGATGCCCCGCTGAAGGATCACTCCCACTCGTAGCAGGTTCTTACCTCCAAACGTCTAGCAGCACCGCACAGACAGCATTAATCATTCAGTGAAGCACAGTAATGAATAGTTGGGATGTGAAGTCAGTTAAAGCCAGTCAAGAAATATTAACATGAAATAGAGAGTTATGAGCTTTCCAAACCTGGGACACCAACGTGTCACATGCCAGACCCAGACCGCATCCTGTGGCTGCTGTGGTAACATTAATGGCCTGAAATCAATTCAAAAAATTCTTCAGTGAATCTTTTGTACACATAAGGACTCCCATTTTGCCAATCTTTTTATGATCCATGATAGTTTCAATTGATTTAAACATTCGTTTTGTGAATTCAAAAAGCAATCAGCAAAATGATACATCTCCACCTGTTTTGTGTTCATGTGAGCTTCCAAAATCTATGAAGATTATAGAATATGAGGACTTACTGCAGAGGCTAATCCATAACCTGCCATCACATCATTTCCCAGGCGCCCACAGAACATTGTAACGACAAATGGAAGCAGGTAATGGAGAATTCGGGAGAGAAGCTTCAAACACAAACATGATTCATGGAACAGGTGGAACCAACACTTATATAAGGTATGGTAACATATTTTATCTAGTAGAACTCCAATTACTCTTCACAGCTTTCTTTACTAACACATTGTCTGGAAAATCCATTAAACATAGATCTATGCTGGCTGACCATGAACAAAAACGCATCATTATAACTCAACTCACTTTAAAGAAAAATCTTGATCCACTCCTTGCAAATAAGAATACATCAGTAACACCAGTTCTTACCAAAGGCCCTGTCATCCTGAGGATGTGGTAGAGCTCGTCTCTGTAGGCCATGGGAATCTTGTTGCGCACCCATCTGCAGCAGAAAAGCTTGTCACTGGTTGTATCCATGTTTGCAGCGCAATATGTTAATGCAGGTTTTTACAAATAAGCATCTGCCCTGTCTGCCATCTGCTTATGTTTGATGTTGCCCAGTGACAGTTCCCACTTCTGCTCTGAAAAGGTATTTCAACATGTTCACAGGTTACTAATTAATAAACTCAAGGTCTGTTTAACACTTTGTACGATCTTAATTTCTGGGAAAAACTAAAACAAAAAGTCATCTCACAACTGCATTGTATCGTTATTAACATATAGTTGATCCTCTTTCATTCAATAGAAACCCTCTTTAAAGTATTCATATGTTTTAAACTTGTCACATTATTGACATTTTATTAGATAGGCCAACACAAAGTCCATAATTGTAATAATGATACATTGCATTTAAATGTCTTACAAACCAAATTGAGAAAAGTTTGGCATGTCTATATATTTAGGAGTCAAAGTTTTTTTAAACAACCCTCAGTTGCAATTGCATTTTACTTTAGTGGTATGTCTTTAACAGTTTTGTACATTTGGAGAGTGAAATCTCTGAGCATTCTTCTTCTCAAAATATCCAAATGTAGTCAGATTGGATGATGCCACACTCATCTCTCACTTTGGGGATGGTGTGTTTTGAGTGATGCATAATGTTAGCTTTGTGCCACATATCGTTATGGATGCAGGCCAAAGATTACAGTATTGGTCTCCTATGACCAGTGCACCTTATTTGTCTCTTTCCTGCATCCCCTGCATGGCTTGTAGCAAACTGCAAATGTGACTTCTTTCAACAACGATTTTCTTCATGCCAGTCTTTAATTTGTGGAGTGTATGACCAATTGGTGTCCTGTCAACAAGTTCTTCCAGTTGTGAATCTTTGCAACTCCTCCAGAGTTTAAATGGGTCTTTTGGTTACTTCTCTCATTTACCTTTTACTTGAGAGTTTTGTGTGTGTCTCTCAAATTCTTCTTGGTTGAGATAATATAACATGTAAACATGTTCAAGAAAATAAGGAGAATACTTATGCCAGGCACTGTAGGTGAAAACTAGAAATTAAATTTAGAATTTTATTTCTAATTAAACACAGCTTTGATTAAATTTCGCATTTTGCTGCTATGACGTTGAAAGTGATTTAATGGCAATTAGTTGCTAGTGTGGTTAGCATACTAAATAAGGATAACTTGCCCTGTTTTCACCCTTGTTGTCGTGGATAATATGTGAACAGACAGAAGAAGTAAGTGATGCCTATCCATGAAAACCCTCTGCATTTTAATGGTTACACTAACTTCCTTTGAAGAATGTGGACAATCCTGACAAATCTCTACACTCCGGGCTGACGTGTTCATTACAGTGTTTGGGACCATAAAACATTAACATGTCAGATGGCTCAAAGTGCCTATGGAGAGCAGTGAGGTTAACCAGTCAGTTCTTTGGCAAATTCTAAAATAAGATGCAGACCTGTGCTGGTATCAAGCTACATAAAAAACACAATTGAGCTAAATGTTCCTACTCATCTTGTTAGGTTAAAAACACCTAATCCAATGCTCTGAATCTGAACAAACATCTGTTTCAGTTTTCTTAGTATATAAGACCCTACATTTATAAACATATCTGGAATAAAACTAAAAGAAGACCAAAATGCGATAACTATGTTTAATATGTAAGCCCAAACAAAGGCTTTCAGTCTTAGTTTGAAAGAAACTGTGCTCTCCTTTGTGTGCCAACAGAGAGTCCACCAGGCTTTATGTTGGCTAAATCAGTCCATCTGCTAATATAAGAGGCCCCGACACTGATTTGTATCTGTCAATTATTATTTCATCTAAAACTGCATTGTCTTTTTGGGTGTGCTGAGTCTATCAGACACATTGGGACATCATTTTTTTGTGTCTTTCTCTTGTCTTTTTCTCCCAGTTCCTTTAGCTTATTCCCTCCCAGTTCTTTCATACCCACATTATTGAAGACAAAAACTTTATATTTATTTACTGAAGGTTGAAGGGATATTTCCTTATGTGACACATTGTTCTTTAATACTCTAGGAAATCTGCGGTAAGTTTTACTTATTTTTAATGTGTCCTGTCTGGCAGATTAGCACTCAGAATTGTTGTCTGAGTGCCAACAACAGACTTGCTAGAATTAAAAAGTGAATAAGCTGGACACAAACACACCAGCAAAAATCAGACAAGATTTATAGTTTAAGTGCATGAGCTGTGAGCCGACACACACACACCTCGGCAACAACAGACTAATTAGGAAAACATGAGTGAATGAAAGCGGTTGTGTGTGCGTGGGAAGGAAATCCAAAGTTGCGGGCAGCTCCCATTGCGGGTTAAAATAAAACGGTGTGAAAAGCCTGGGGGACTGGATAAGTGTTCAGTCTGGTGATAATAAGGACTGGCCACTGAAAACAGGCTCCTGGGGGTGGATGTGTTCTGGTGCCTTGAGGGTCGATTAGAGAACCTTCAATTGGGCCGGGAACTCGGGACATAGTGTGCCATACATCCCGGTTGGCCAGAACTGAATGAGTGAATGACTGAGATAATGCATTTAAAATATATCTTTTAAAACAAAAGGATAGTAGTTGTCATAAGAATGGAAGGTGAATTTAATAGAGAAATGGATATTAGTCCAGAGAAACAGAAGGATTCATGGAAGACCATAGAGCATCAGCTCCTAATAATGAAAGCTGCTATTAAGAAATCACACGAATACAGAGAGGAGCAGAAGTTGGTTAAACGGATGGATTCTAAAATACATGCAGAATTGTCGAAAGATGGAAAAAGCAAGACAGATAGAGAGAATGTTGGCAAGTGGTTTTGGTTGAAGGTGAAGGGCGCAAAACAGGACAAAGACTTGACTGACAAACAGTGTAGAGACTGCAGATGGTTGGGCAGAGGAAAATGGCAGGAGCTTTGAGACAAAGCAGAAAAAGACGAAAAATTTTGGTCACAGATGGGTTTGCTGTGGCAAAGTAGTGACCATGCGATGACTGACAAAAGCAGACAGATTAAAGATAGCAGTACAGTTGAAATGCCGCCATCATATGAACTTCTCGCAAATCAGCCCACTTTATCACACACCATGGCCCCCACTTCTCCTCTTACTGGCTTATACCCCACGTTACAAGTTACTGGGGGACAAGTGAGCGTGTGTGATTTACCGCCAGTACAGGCTCAGCCTCCTCCTGGCTCATCACCGCCCCCCCTCTCCCCCTTAGCCCCCACCTCTCTTCTGCTCACATTCCACGGGTGGGTCTGTATTATCATTCATTTCACAGGCTCCACTAACTGACCCATTTGCTGACCGAGTATTACGGGACAAATTGCAGCCAGCTTCTGGCCCAATAAAGTGTTCCACCCCGCATATTTCCCATTCATCTAGTGATATGGAATTGGTCACACCTCTGAAACCAGATGTAATTGAGGGCTCAGTTAATATGTCAGTGTCAGGGAAATGGATAAAAGAAGAACCACTGACTGCAGTAACTTATTATGACGCTGCTATGCAGGCACCACCTATTACAGTACAGAATCAGTTACCAACTGAAAATGAGGAAGCTATGTTATCTCCCTCAACCCCAATGCCACCAGTACCTGAGGCTACTCCTCCCCTTGCTGGACATGGCTATAACATGAGACCCCGAACCCAGCCCAAACCTTCTTATATGGGTCCACTGTTCCAACAACAATTTGGAGGGAACAGATACAAGCCATTCACACTGGGAGATCTTACCACTTTGTGTGACAAATTGCCCCCGATCACAGAAGGTGCATCTATATGGTTACAGACACTGGACTCCCTGACAGCAGGCACCACGGTAGCTCTAGGTGATTACAGGGCCATTGCTGGACGATGCATGAAGCCACACAGCTGTAGGGACATAGAGCTTGTTGCGGGTACAACAACAGCACCAGATGGGCACCCATTTACTTTTTACGTGGATGACATTCTCCTCGCAACACCCACTGTGGCTGAATGCCTAGAGGCAACAGCAATTGTCCTGTCACATTTGGCTAAAAAAGGCTACAAGGTTAGCAAAGCCAAACTCCAAATCTGCAGACGCCAGGTTGACTTTCTGGGCAGAGTTGTTTCCCAATCTGGCACGGGGAATGTCCCCCAGCCCCCAATCTGCAGTTCTGTCCCCCCCAAAACCGCTCCTGGTTAAGGACATGTTGTCTTTCCTAGGACTCACAGGGTATAGCAGACCTTTTTGTGCCCGGCTACACGACCTCGCCCACCCTTAGAGATCTTGTCAAAAAACAGGGCATGAGAAACCTCACTGCCCCGCTTGAAGGGACCAGAAAACTGAAAAAGCGTTTTTAACTTAAAAAACCAGCCTCTCGCAAGCTGCACATTTTCCCCCACCAGATTACCCTCTGCCATTTCAGCTGGATGTTTCTGTAACCCCCACACACAGCAAATGGTGTACTGTTCCAGAAAAGGAGGAATAAGAACAGTGCTTATGTACATAAGTATAATGCTGGGCAACATGGAACAAAGACATCATGAGTGCACCCAAGCCGCAGGAATGGCTAAAAAAATCCAAAAAACAGCGCACGTAGTGATGGGACACCCTCTAAAATTGACATCACATGGTGTGGTGGCCTTTGTGAACTCTCAGGGTTCACACTCTCCCCCATGAGAAAAAAAACAGAGGGGAGTAAGGTGCTGGAGGCCCCAAACATCACATACACACATGAAGGAATAAACATGGCAGATAGAATAACTACCCGGTACACCACATGTCTGCGCAGAAAAAGGGAGTTTAATGAAAAAATCAGCCAGATCTACAAAGTACATCCCTAACAGACGCCCGAAACCCTTTCACAGACGGGTGCTGCTTCTAAACATGACAGAAGGGCTTAAGGCAGCATAGCGGGGGTGGAAGACACAGGGACAGATTTTTCACAGTACAGGCAGAGGAAACTGACAGATGCACAATCAGCGCAGACAGCAGAAGTTTTTCAAAAAATAGCTGCTCTGGGAATAGGAGCAGGACAGAAGGTTTTTACACAGATTCTGCATACGCTGCAGGAGCAGTACATGTAGGACTTAAACAGTGCCTGAGGACAGGATTTAAACTGCAGGACAGAAAACCCATTAAACAGAACAGGAAATAAGAAAGCTGGCTGAAGTTGTTGCTCCCTCAAGAAGTAGCCATCATTAAATGCAGAGGACATGACAGCAAAAACTAGAGTAGCACAAGGTAATCAGGCAGCTGACCAGGCTGCTAAACAGTGTGCAGGATATCAGCCCAGGCACATAATGCTGTGTTCAGAAGCAGGGGGGAACCAAACCCCCCCTTGAAGAAGTAATCAAATTCAAAAAGGGGGGCCTCTCCTGAGGAAAAATCAGTTTGGGAAGGCCTAAGGGGGCTCAGAGGATCAGAATAGGGTTTGAGAAGCACAGATGGACTCCCCTTTTTCCACCAGGTCTTACCAAAATCCCTAGAAGAAGCACACGGAGTAGGACGGGGGAACAATGCAAATGTTGAAAATCTTGAACACTGGGGGCCCCTTTTTTGAAACCAATGGCAGTGCATTGGATTAATTCATGTGAGATGTGCAGGCAGTTCAATGTTAGACCAACCTTGAAGCCAGCACCTGGAAAGTTCCCAATAGCAGGAAAAGAGGTTATCATTGATTATACAGACATGACGAGAGAGTAAATGGATTTGATATCTGTTGGTTTGTGTGGATGCATTTACTGGATGGCCGGAGGCATGGCCCAAAAAAAGGAAAACAGCAAAAATTTTGGTGAAGTTTTGATAAATCATTTAAACCCCCAACACGGTTTTCCAGCTAAAATAAGGTCTGACAATGGGAACACATTTCAAAAATTAGGAACTCAAGGAAGTGGAAAAATTTCTGGGACTGAAACACTAATTTTGGCACTGTGTACCCCCACAGTCGCAGGGGAAAGGTTGAAAGAATGAATCAACCCTTAAAACCAAATTGGCTAAAATCTGTGCACAGACCAAAATGAATTGGGTTACTGCTTTATCATTAGCTCTGATGTCTGTAAGAAGTTATGTAAATCAGAAACATGGTTTGACCCCACATGAGAGAACAGAGGAAACTCCTCTGGAGTGGAGGCGTGGTAAGGCGTATTCGTCACTTCCTATTTTGGGGCACTTGGTGGAATTTTTTTGGTGTGTGAAGGGCCTCTCTTTTTGATCTGATTTCTCTCTACGTGTTTATCTCTTACTTGTTATAAATACATAAGCGCGCTTTAAAAAAACCACATACTTTCTTTTGCTGTATTTAAATTTTTGGGGGACTCTCCGTTTTTTTACACGTTTTTTTTCCTAGTAGGGTAAGGGGGGTCGCTAGCTTAGCGTTAGCTCCCCCATGGCTACCTGTTCTGCTGTTTCTCTCTCTGAGTCTCCTCCTCTCTCCTGCTCTCTGTGTCAAAATGTTCAGTTACTCCTTCCCTCCTTTAGTGATAATGGTACGTGTAATAAATGTAGCATTTTTGTAGTTTGGAGGCGAGGGTGTCGGGGATTTGGGGGCCCTGGCTCCGCGCTGTTAAACCCCCAGCAGATAGCCGAGGCCCCTTAGCTAGCGCGGAGCCCCGGGGGGTAGCTCCCGTAGCAGTCCTCCAGCAGAGCCTTCGCAGGGGGCCGCGGCCTCAGGCCGGCTGGGTGACGGTACGTAGAAGCATAGTCAAAGATCTTAGCCCAAGGTCACCACCAACCCGTCTGCGTTTTCTAATAGATTTTCCCCGCTCAGCGACACACCCGCTGAGAAACCCAAAACTCTGGTAATTGGAAAGCCCCATAGTCAGGAAATTTGGCACCAAAGACAACCCAGCGACCATAATCAAAATGTCTGCCGGGGCCAGAAAGGGGCGACATCAAATCATACCTGAAACTGCTGGCTAAGGATAAGCGTAAATTACAGTAAGATTGTTATTCACGCTGGCAGTAATGACACCCGGGGGGTTACGTCAAGGGGGAGGTCACCAAAAAGTTAGTGGTTGCTTCGGTGTGTAAGTTTGCCAAAACAATTTTCGTACTCCGTAATTTTCTCTGGTCCCCCCCCTATCTGACCAGTGATGCCATGTTTAGCCGCATGCTGTCATTCAACCGCTGGCTGTCTAGGGGTGGTGTCCAGAAAAAAAATTGGGGGTTACATTGATAACGGGGCACCTTTTGGGGGAAAAAACCTGGTCTGATCCGGGAAAGACGGCATCCATCCCACTTTGGATGGAGCAGCTCTTTCTTCTAGGAATTTTGGCCGAATTTATTTTCAGTTCTCCCAAAAACCTGACAACCCGGGGGTTAGACCAGGAAGCAGGGTCGTAGGTTTTTAACACTCCCCCTCTGCAGCTTCTGTACTGCTACCCAACCCATTACCCTATTAAGATAGTGTTTCCCCCCCACGGCCAAAATTGAATAGATTAAAAAATTATCTAAAAAGGGGGGAAACAGGAAAATCTAAAAAAAAACAACTCAGACTAAAAAATAAAAAAAAAAAAATTTAAATGTGGCCTACTAAACATAAGAGCTCTATCTTCAAAGACTTTCCTAGTTAGTGACCTGATTTGTGACAATCAGATTGATTTATTTTGCCCCCACAGAAACCTGGCTGCAGCAAGAGGATTATGTTACTATAAATGAGTCAATTCCTACTAATTATTTAAAATTTTCACATTCCTCGAAATACTGGGCGTGGAGGAGGAGTAGCAACCATCTTTCAGTCCGATTTTTTGATTAGTCCCGGGACAATCAATAGCTACAAATTCTTTTGAATATTTAATCCTCAGTTTTCCTCATCCAAATTGCAAAGCACTAAAACCACTTCTGTTTGTTGTTTTGTACCGTCCCCCCGGGCCCCAAAATCTCATTTTTTAGGGGTTTTCAGACCTTTTTTCTGATTTAGTGTTAAATACAGATAAAGTTTTTATAGTGGGGGATTTTAAACATTCATGTTGACACTGAAAGGGATAGCTTAAATATAGCCTTTTAATGGTATCTTAGACTAATTGGCTTTACTCAAAAAAAACATAAAACCAAACCCCCCGTTTGTCTTCATTCTCTGGACCTTTGGGGCTGACATATGGCATTGAGTGTAAAGATAAAACAATATTTTCCTCACAACCCCTGTGTTTTTCTGAACCATTTTTTAATAACCTTTGATTTAAATTTAACAGAGTACTCCTGAAAGAAAATTTCTTTTTATAGTAGATCATTTATCAGACAAGGCTGTAACAACCCTTTTAAAAGAATCTGTTCCACTTTTAATTTCCTCATTATCACAGAAAAAAAACAGAGTGGAGGGGGCAAAAATTTTTTTTCCCCTTCCCTTCACAAATTTCTTTTCTTTTGGGTTCAGAGTGTTCCTTCATCATTGCGTGGTGCATTAGACAATGCAGCCCCCTTGAAAAAGAAGGAAATTTTCATTGGAGGCAGGCCCCCGGTTTAATTCAGAGCTGCGTACTTTAAAGCACAATGTTTTAAAAATTTTGGAGAAAAAAGGGGCGCTCTACACACCTAGGAGGATTCCTACTTTTAATCTCGGGAAAAAAAGCCTAGGGTTGTATAAAAAGACACTTCACAAGCTAAAACAGCTTTTTTTATTTCTCATCCTTAATAGAAAAGAAAAAAAATAACCCTAGGTTTTCTTTTAGTACAGTTGCTAAAAATTTACACAGAGTCATAGCTCTGTTGAGCCATCCATTCCCTTAGCTCCCCAAGGGGCATGACTTTATGGGATTCTTCCAAAAAAAAAAATTGATTCTATTAAGAAAAAAATCTTTTTTACATACTTCCCGAAGATGATTACTTCATCCTCAACAAGGAAAACATTGGAAGTAAGGTAGAACCTGATCTGTGTTTTAGACTGCTTTGATCCTGTGGGGCTTCCTGAGTTATCAAAAAGTTAGGGGCTTCATCAAACCTTCAACTTGTATGTTAGACCCAAATTTTTCCCAACCAAATTATTTTAAGAAGGGGTTTCCCCTGATTAAACCCCCCCATTTTAGATATGATTAAATTTTTATTTTAGTAAATGGGTATGTACCCAACAAGCTTTTAAGGTAGCTGTAATTATAACCCCTTTGCTTAAGAAATCTTCACTTGATCGAGATGACTTAATAAATTAAAAGACCGATATCCCACTCTTACATTCTTATCTAAAATTCTTTTTGGGGGAGAAAATAGTTTAAAATCAAAATTTTGGTGAGCATTTACACAGCAATGACCTTTTTTTGAAGAGTTTTCAGTCAGGTTTTCAGAGCTCGTCATAGCACTGAAACAGCTCTGCTAAAAGTCACTAATGATATTCTTTTTGCCTCAGATAATGGACTTTGGGGTCTGTAGTGGTTCTGTTAGATCTCAGTGCTGCATTTGATACAGTCGATCATAATATTCTCTTAGAAAGGCTGGAATATGCTGTAGAGATCAGGGGAACAGTGCTAGGCTGGTTTAAATCTTATTTGTCTGACAGATTCCAGTTTGTTCATGTAAATGATAAATCATCTTCAAAACCCAGGGTTAATTGTGGGGTACCCCCGGGGTTCAGTACTTGGGGGGCCAGTTTCCCCCTTACTATATATATGCTTCCAATAGGTAAAATTATCAGGCAGCATAGAATAAATTTTCACTGTTACGCTGATGACACTCAACTTTACTTATCCATAAATCCTGATGAGCCCAACCAGTTAGACTACAAGCATGTCTTGAAGACATAAAAACTTGGATGACTTTAAATTTTCTGCTTCTAAATTCAGACAAGACAGAAGTTGTCGTCTTTGGACCGGATTCTTTAAAAAGAAACTGCTTGGTCGGTCACTTAGCCTGGATGGCATTAAATTGACCTCCGATAATAAAGTAAAAAACCTTGGTGTTATTTTTGACCAGGGCATGTCATTTAAATCCCATATTAAACAGGGTTTCTAGGATTTCCTTCTTTCATCTCCGGACATTGCCAAAATTAGAAATATCCTGTCCAGGATTGATGCTGAAAAACTAGTCCATGCATTTGTTACTTCAAGGCTGGACTATTGTAATTTTTTACTATCAGGATGCCCAAAAAATGCAGTTAAAAGCCTTCAGCTGATTCAAAATGCTGCAGCAAGAGTTCTGATGAAAATTAAAAAGAGAGATCATATTTCTCCTATTTTAGCTTCCCTTCATTGGCTCCCTGTTAAATCCAGAATAAAATTTAAAATTCTCCTCCTCACATATAAAGCCCTTAATGATCTAGCTCCTTCATACATCAGAGATCTGATTGTTCCATACGTTCCTAACAGAGCACTTCGTTCTCAGACTGCAGGGAGGCAGATCCTTTAGTTATCAGGCTCCTCTCCTGTGGAACCAGCTCCCAGTTTTAGTCCGTGAGGCGGACACCCTGTCTACTTTTAAGGCTAGGGTTAAAACTTTCCTTTTTGATAAAGCTTATAGTTAGAGTGGCTTAGGTTATCCTGAGCTATCTCTGTAGTTATGCTGCTATAGGCTTAGGCTGCTGGAGGACATAATGACCACTTTCACCCTCTTCGCTACTTTCTCACACTATTCTTCAATTTTGTATTATTTGCTGTTATTTCAGCTTTTAACTTTGTTCTCTTTCTTTTCTCTTCCTAGAAGCTACACCTGGCCTGACTCTGTGTCTACCTGTAACACCTTTCTGGAGAGGGGAATCCTCAAAGCTTCTGCTGGCAACAACTTAATGCTCACCCTCTACCGATGATCCAGTTGGCCCTGTCTTTCAGTGTTTAACCCTTTCTCTCTCCTAGACATAGCTACTGACTGAGATTTTACTGTAACTAACTCTATGTGCTCTCTTCAGACTCTAAACTTGAAAACTGGCTCAGAGTTTATCTGTTCCTTCTTTCTAGGTGAAACGACTAAAGGAGCTACATCCATTAACATTTACTTTTTCCTTCCATAGAAAAGTACTCCTGGATCAGTGCTTCTTTGTTCTCTTTGTGTCTCTGCTCTGTTCTCTCTAACCCCCAGTGGGTCGTGGCAGATGGCTGCTCACACTGAGCCTGGTTCTGTTGGAGGTTTCTTCCTGTTAAAAGGGAGTTTTTCCTCTCCACTGTCGCTACATGCATGCTCAGTATGAGGGATTGCTGCAAAGTCAACACCAGTGACTGTCCACTGTCTCTACATGTTCATCCTGGAGGAGTGAATGCTGCAAGTCACTGACTCGATGCAATCTGCTGGGTTTCCTTAGATAGAAAAACTTTTTATCCAATTTGAATAAATAACAGAATCTGGCTGCACTGTTCAATGATTAAGATTAATTGGAATGTATGTACCTGACTTTTGTGAAGTGCCTTGAGACGACATGTGTTGTGAATTGGCGCTATATAAATAAATAAACTGAATTGAAATGAGTTGCAAACAGGGAGGCCATTTCCAGGCCCACAAACAAGGTTACCGTTTCTCACTGAGTGTGAACAATCTATGTCTCATCGTGATTATTACAGATCTCTCCACAGTCTTGTTACAGCTTTTCTCCAAACAGATCCCAGCAGAACCAGAGACCAGGGGTCGGAACCCACCACATCGGAAGCCGAGTGGGTCCTCCTGAAAGTCATCAAAGAAAAGTGGTCAGACCCAAGGTGGACCGGTCCCATTTTTAGGTCACAGAGAGGACAACCCCCATGCAGTCAGGCTGAAGGGGGCAAAGGCGCTACTTGGTATCACTGGAGTCAGTGTGCAGGAGCAGAACACCCCAACGATCCCTTTCTCAGGTCCAGGAGGATCTGAGCGAAAACAAAGGAAAAGACAATCTCGCTTCTCTCACCCAAGAAGGGGCAGAATAATCCCCGGGTGAGAGAAATTAGCCCAGGGTCAGTCTGCCCTGAGAGCTGAAGACAGAAGAAGAACAGCAGAAGAAGAGGCGGAAGTGATTGAGTTTCCCTCTCAACACTGTTCGGCGAATATTTTATATTTTATACTACATTTTGATTTTTTGTATCTTTTTTCAGGTTATGATTTAACTTTATATGTTTATGTTTTAAGTTTTATAAGTTTTAAGAAAAATGAGTACCCAAAGCAAGGGAACTAGACTCTCTAGGAGTCTCATCATAGGTGGAGTGTTACTCTCTGTATTAATTGTTACGTTTATCTTAGAGTATTTTTGTGAACTTCCATTCCAGACATGTTCTGAAAACCACTCCGGGAAGGTGTCCAAAAGGTCTAGGGTTACTCCATCCAAGGGCATATGCCTTAAGCATTATGGGGGATTAGAACTAAATTACACGTTAGGAGCAACTACCACTTTTCGGTTTGACCTGTGTGATGTCATGAAGTGTGGGAAGAATCTGACTGCCTGGTTGGGGTATAATGTGTATTTGTGTGCCAATCTCGACGTGTCCACCCAATGCGCTGCAGGCAGGACCATGAGTTTATATGGGGGAAACGAGCTTTGTGGAAACTGGGGTCACACAGTGGGGTACACGGGTAGCTGGACGCCTACCCTGACATATATAAATATACGGTATCGAGAAAAAGCCAAACAAATCAGCCTGGTAGGAGCGTTGACGCATAACACACTTGGGGGTGTCAATCCACTATTTTTGTCCATAAAATCGTTACAAGAAGGTTTGCATCGCACCTCTCACAAGTGGGATGAGGTGATGTATTTCACTCTAGGGGTAGAGGTAACAGGGACCGAC
This sequence comes from Crenichthys baileyi, assembly GCA_036173005.1. Lineage (NCBI taxonomy): Eukaryota > Metazoa > Chordata > Actinopteri > Cyprinodontiformes > Goodeidae > Crenichthys > Crenichthys baileyi. The sequence continues at coordinate 1,183,448 of JAHHUM010001447.1, read as the reverse complement.
CCCCAGGTACTAATCAAAGTCAATTTAAATAAACCAACTCCTCAGGTACAGGCCACCAGCACTCCTACAGTCCCAGAACCAGAAGACCAACTAGAAGGGGTGATGAAAGTAGATTACTCCACCCTGCAGCCTCTAGAAATAATCCAGATGGCCACAGGTTACATAGATGATAATCTTTGGTTACAATGGATGACCCAAACCGCAAAGGAACAAAGTAGGTCTGACTGCATTGCATGTGCATCTGCAAGGCCACACTTAACCACTGACCCAGCCCCTTTATATCCGGAAGATGCTTGGGGGTACAGTTGCATGTTACAACTAACTAAAGAAGCCGTCCCAGCCAACTGTACCACGCTAGCTAGCATCTTTCCACCCATCCCAAACAATACCAAGACAGGACCATTCACTCCCCAGAGGCTGAATGGGACATATTATTGTTTCAAGTTCACCTCAAACACCCCAAAGGTGAATGTAGGACAAATTCCCTCGGACTGGTGTAATACCACCACGTCTGGGAAAGTGATAGGACTTTGGGCACGATCAGGATTATATTACTACTGTGGAGGATATAGACTTCTCACTAATATACCAAATAAACCATAGGAGTATGTGCAATGGTCAGATTGCAGGCCCCGTTAATTTTAATTGGTCCTAATATTACTGCTGTGAAATATCAACATGATAAGGCACTGGCACTCACTCGTAGGAGAAGAAGACATATTATGAAAAGAAGCGCTTCAACCACTTTTGACCTGAGTCAGGGTTCCCCCACCTATATAGATGCAATTGGAGTTCCGCGAGGAGTCCCAAATGAGTATAAACTTGCAGAACCAAATATCAGCTGGATTTGAAAAACCATTATTATAGCTGCCTTGTTCCCAGTAACGCCCAACAAAAAACGTAGACCGCATTAATTATATTCATTATAATGATTTGCGTCTGGCCAGTCTAACTCGAGACGCTGTAGAAGGGTTTTATCTGAACAATTGGCCCCAACTTCCCTCATGGCAGTACATAATAGGATGGCATTGGATACGTTGTTAGCTGAAAAAGGGGCGTGGTGTGTGCCATGTTTGGAGATATGTGTTGTACTTTTATTCCCAAAAACACTGCATCGGAACGGTCAGTGTCCAAAGGCCTTAGAGGGACTTAAGACCCCTCTCCGCCACCAATGCATGAACATTCTAGAATTGATAATCCCCTGGGGAGTGGATGAAAGGCATGTTTGGACGCTGGAAGGGTTTTTATAATGTCTTTGATGATTTTTTATTGCAGTATTTGTTTTCCTATAATGGTGACCTGTGGATGTTGTTGTGTGCCATGCATTCGTTCTCTGATGGTGCGCCTCATCACCTCCGCAATTGAGGGAGAGGGAAACCAAGATAACGATGCCACTGTTTCAAATTGACTATGACCAGGATGAGGACTCAAAGTGTGAATTCATGGACGTAGACTAAGATGGATGCATGTTTTCTTAATGATTTTCTCGTTTTACAGGTGGTACAGTAATATTTTTGCTTATTTCTACTTATTTTTTGAAGGACATTTTAGATTGTGAACTCTTTTTGAGAGTTCAAAAGGGGATTGTAGAAATATAAAATATGTTTTGTAACTGGAATGTGCAGATGGAGGAGAGGGGAGTCAAGCTTAGGGAGTGAAGGCATAGAAAGTGCAAAGTCATAAATTGGTGAAGGACAAGGGGTTACCGGAGGGGGGGTGAAGAAGGTAAGATAAGATGAGTTTTTGTTAGAAGTAAAAATAACCAGAAGCACTCCTTATTTGGCCCTAAGGAACTGTTATGTTATACATGAGTGAAATGATATATGTAAATGTTGAACACACCCTTGAGACTGAATAAAACTAGCTGGAAGCAGGAGAAAGAGGAGAGTTGGGCTTGCAGATGTTTGGCTGGGGTTCATCTCTCCCTCTGCAGAGGCGAAAAAAAGCTGATTGTACTTTGAGTTAATTTCACTATTTTGAAACCTGTACCCAAATCAACGGACCCGGGGAAGCAGAGACGGCTTCGACACCGCCCCGGACATCTTTTCCTCAACATGGTCAGAGGTTAGGTTTGGGCAGAGTGAATAATAGAATAACAGTTAGGATGAAATGATCTAAACGTTTTTCATTTTATGAAGTTTGGTTTATTGTGTGAAAACTGCTATCTTAGTGCTAGCAGGCTATCTGCAGCAAACGTGATCAGCGTTCTGTTCTGTGTTTGTGTTTTTAAAGTTAAGACAAACTTTATTTAAAGGGTGATTTTAAACACAGAAGGTTGCTCATAACGCCCCGTCCGCGCTAATGCATTTTAAAGAAAGATTTGGCTCTTTTCCAAATATTCCCTTAATAATATTTCTTCAAATATTATTTTAATAAATAAAGGCAACTAATTAGACACCATTGAGAAATTATTCATCCAGAAGGTTGGTTTTATTCAGCAGATCATTCTTGAAAACATTAATTTTGATAAAATTATTATTTTATCTGATCTTTTCATTGGTGAATGGTTGTCTAAACGTTTGCTAAATATTGTCTAAGTTGGTTCCAAGACTAACTTAACTTCATTTCCAGATTCTTCAAGATAGTCCTTGGTTCTCAAACATAAATAACATTGCATGGTAATGTTGCATCACTCTTCTGGTCATGATTTTCAATCATCTTTAATTAACTTGTTTATATTTTACATAGTCCATTAGTCTTCCTTATTCTTTAATTCTGCTTGGTAGTTTAGTTGGATTGTTTTAGCATAGTAACGAGTTTGTTGATTGAAATATGTTTGACTTTGAGTTGACTTATTTTTGTTAATAAATTCTTGTATTTTAAGAAATTGTGTGAATTCATTCCATGTGTGTGCAGAGTTTATGCTGTTCAATAATGTCAGAGCTTGGCTCACACCTTTCAACTTTGTCCTAATACCATCGCCTTACTGGGCTGGTATTCACAGGACAACCCTTAACAGACCGAAATATTATTTAAAAAAATATAAAAATATTAATATTAAATATTAAATAATATTGTCAGATTAATAATCACAACACCATGGACCCAGACACCCCGGGTACATCACCCTCAAGCAGAGGTCCGACCAAGCCAGGGGCACAGGACCCGACTAGCAGCCACTGAGCTTAGGACCCAGCTTAGGACACCAAGAACCACCAGCACACCAGCGGACAGAGACACCAGCCACCGGAGAAGAGTGTGGCAGGGAGGAAATAGGCCCCACCTTTGATGGGGTGGTCCAAACTGATCCAGGAGAGGGAGCAGCCCAAGACCCAACCTGACACAAATATAGGCGCACACAGTCACAATCACACATTCCCGCCCTCATGGCTACACAATTAAAACACTTACACCTAAGATAAAGACACTGGACAATAGACATGATACACTCATTCACACTCCCCATACATACTCTATACTCCCAGGTCCAGGTACTGATACCCCAGAGGAGCATCCAGCCCCCGGACATAGGAGGTGATCCCCTTCCTTTCGGAGTGGAGGCAGACTGCCCCAGCACCAGCCCAGACTAGTGCCTGCACCACCCAAACCCAAACGACCCTGGCCCAGACCCTGGCCCCCCGCTCCGACCCCAGCCCCCAATGACCCCTGTCCCCATCCAGAGAGGGGGCCACAAACAAAAGAGGGGTCTACCTGCACCAAACAGGCCCGCAAACCAGAGCCGTCCCAGGACGAAACAATCCCAACCCCCCAATAAATTCCAATCTCTATCCCATGAGCTCCCGACCCCCCATGAACCCCAACATGAATTTTCCCACAGGGCCACTCACAACCAGGACACAGATTTTGAACACATGCCTCCGAACCCAAACGCCATAAATCTCCTCCCCACAGGGGCACACCCCCACAGATGAGCTCCACCCCCAAAAAGCTGACACATCCACACAGCACAAATTCCACACACGGCCCCGCTCCAAGCACCGCCACCGCATCCTGCCCTCCACCACACAGCGCCCCGAGATGGCAAGGCAAGGTAAGCCACAGCAGCCTCCGCCCACAAGAGCAACAAAGCAGACACCACCAAGCACTGTACTCACAGACCCCCTGCCTCCATACCAAGACGGGACAAACTCACCAGGCAAGAGGTCCCCGGTAGGCGGCACGCACCTGGGGCTGCTGGCCCCCACCTTGCCCCTGTAACCACATAGACACACTACATCACCGCCTCTGCAACGAAAGCCCTGGGAGAAACACCAACCAGCTTAGCCCCACCGTCACCGCTCAGCTGATCCAAATGCCGGTGATCATACATCCAAAAGAGGATACAACCTCCCAACTGTTATGATTCTGGCCCGTCTGCCTGCTCTGCTCTCACTCATGCAATTAACTCATCTGCTTCACCTGTCTGCTGCTGCGCAATCACCGTCATGCCACACACCTGTGGAGCTGCAGTTATATACAGCCCTCTGACAGGCAGACGGTGCCAGATTTTCGAAAACATTTGCGAGTAGTTATCCAGCGTTCCTTCCTGATTGATCTCTTTCCATGACCTTGCCTTTGCCTTACGGATTATTCCCTCTTGCTTGCTCCTTGTCTGACGGATTGGATTTAGGATTTCGACTCTGTTTTCTGCCTCTGGTTTATGTCTCTGCCTGCCCCTTGTCTGACGCCTCTAGCCCTGGAATTCGACCCTGTTTCTGTCCCTGGATTTACGTCTCAGCCTAGCCACTGGTTTATTCAGCCTGAGTTCGCCTGGCTCTCTAGTCTGCCTGGATTTATTGTCAAGAGGACAATCACAGCTCTCTGTGTTCCTGTCACAGCGTCAGCTGTTTCCCGAGGATTTGATCAGTCGCATCCGACTTCAGTCTGTTGGACGCTCTCCTCATTAACTGTCTGGATCCTCTTCCTCCTCTGGATTCTGTGCTTCATCACCAGACTGAGAAGGTTTAGTGGCTTTATCTAACTCCTTGCAGATCCTGAGTTTTATTCAGCCATAACTAGTCTCTCTGTTCTCAGTGGGTCCTGAAAGCTGACTGCTGTTCTTCTGCTCTCTGATCCTGAGTTTCTGAATAAACCTTTTTTACTTATCACTTTTGTGTTTGGCTGAATTTGGTTCTCTGTCTCTGGTCGTGATAGTAAAATCTGCCAAAGATGGACCCCATCGCCAGCACAGCAGTGGCACACTAATGTTGACGCACTCTATTGCCTGTCTAATTCCGGCTTGGGGGAAGTGATTTTCTATGCTGCGATCCATGACTCCTGCTTCCACGCCGGCGTCCTCACAGCCTGTTTTCCCCAGAGTTCCTGATCTTTCCGCTGTGGTAAGAGAAACTAGACTCACGCCTCCTGAACTGTTTATGGGGATATCCTGACCAGTGACGTGCTTTTCTTACTCAATGTGAGATTCATTTTGAGCTTCAGCCTTCTTCGTTCCCTTCTGAGCGGCTCTAAGGTGGCCGTTTGTTATTTCCCGCTGCTCTGGAAAGGCTAAGCAATGGGCACTGCTGAGTGGGGCAAAATGGGTTTCGATCACGTGTGCTTCTTATTCTGCATTCTCCAAGGAGCTCATTAGGCGTTTTTGATCCAGTTGTCTTCCTAGTCATGAAGCTGCCAGAGGTTTACTCTTCCATTAAACAGGGAGAGAGAACGTGTTACATCTTTTATCATTGACTTTCATTTACTGGCAGCAGACAGCCTTTGGAATGAGCATGCTAAAAATGGATGCTTTCATGCAAGGTCTGATGAGAATATTAAGGATGAACTGGCTACCCGGACTACCCTGCCTCCCTTTCACCAACATTGAGAGACCTGGCAACCCGCATCGATTTGCGGCTCACAGAAAGGAGGAGGAGACCTTTTAATAGATGGGTTATTTTCCCCTTCAGCTCACAGTCCTGTTCCCTACCTAGAACCCAAGGGTCTTCCACCCCCTTTCGATCACTGTTGTGACCCGGAGCCCATGCAGTTTGGTCGTTTCTAAGATTTCTGCGGGGCACGAGATCGACAAAGGAAGAATTACTGTGTTTTATTGTGGTGGACAGGGTCATGTTTGCATTCAAGTGTCCGTTAAAGCCCAGGCTCAGTAGAGGTGAGGAGAACTCTACTGAGCCGAAGTCAACTGTCTGTCTCCTCATGCTCATTTCCTGCAACCAATTCAAGTGTCTTCTGCTTCCTCATCAGGTGTCAGTGTTCATTTGACTCAGGGCGGACACGGAGTTTATGGATGAGTCTTTCACCAGGGACCATGACATCAAAGTCCTTCCACACGTCTGACACCCGTAATGTCCTGGCATTGATGGTCATAGTATCAACAGTTCATATTACAAGACGGAGGTAATAAAACTCACACTGGGGGCCAATCATCAGGACGAGGTCACATTCAGGATCATCAACTCTCCTAAACTACCCATTGTTTTAGGGGCCTCCTGGTTCCAAAAGCACAACCCCCATATTGATTGGCAAGCAAAGAGATTTTGGGCTGGCTAAGTCCTGCTCGGCCACTTGTCTGTCTTCTGCCTCTACAGATATTATTTCCGGAGAATGACATTGAGGAGAAATATCCTGATCTGTCTAAGGTACCACCCGAATATCATGCACTTAAGGAGGTTTTCAACAAGTCCAGGGCTACGGCACTTCCCCTCATAGACCCCTATGACTGTGGCATTGAGCTCCTACCAGGCACTTCTCCCCCTAGGGGTCGATTGTATTCATTGTCAGGAACCAGAGATAACCAAGCCATGAGGGAAGTATGTTGATGGAATCACTAAAAAGCTGGTATTATTAGGCCTTCTTCTCCAGCAGGGGCAGGCCTTCTCCTTTTGTGGGAAGAGGGACGTTTCAATTGAGCACCATGTATCGACTACAGGGGTTTAACGACATCACCGTCAAGAACGCGATAACCCCTACACTTATGAACACTGCTTTCGACCAGATTCTGGATTTGAGAAACGCTTACCACCTTGTTCCGTATCAGGAGGGGGATGAATGGAAGACGACATTTAACACTCCTACTGGTCACTATGAGTACCTTTGTAATGCCTTTTTTGTTAAAACAATGCCCCTGCAGTTTTTTCAGGCATTGGTGTGAAATGATGTCCTGAGGGATATGGTTGGACAGTTTGTTTTTGTATATCTTGATGACATTCTGATTTTATTCTCAGGATCTGAGAAACCCACAGAAATCATGTCCCGGCGCTGTCCTCCTCCGTCTTTCTCAAAAGTCATCTGTTGGTTGTCAAAGCTGAAAAGTGTGAGTTTTCACACCACTATCACTTCCATTCTCTTGGATTCATCATTTCTCCAGACCAAGTTATAGTGAGACCCCTCCAAAGTCAAGGCAGTCTTGGAATGGCCTTCTTCCCTAACGACCGCAAACAGCTTCAAGTTTCTGGGGTTTTGCTAATTTTTACAGACGGTTCATCAGGACAATAGCCTCGTTGCAGCCCTCTTAATGCTCTTCACATCATCCAAGACAAGGTTTGTTTTGCATTGAGACGGCTGAAAGAGCTTTTGTCAAGCTTAAAGGATTATTTACGTCTGCTCCTGTTCTACGGTCCCCCTAACCCAGATAAACAGTTTTTTGTGGAGGTTGACGCCTCGAACACAGGGGTGTGGAGCTGTCCTAAGCCAAGAAATTCTGATGGCCGTATTCACCCATGTGCCTTCTTTTCTAGGACTTTGTCCCAAGCAGAGCGCAATTATGATGTGGGGGACCGAGAAAAAACTGTTGGCAGTCAAGTTGGGTCTCGAGGAGTGGAGGCATTGGCTAGAGGGGGCTAAGGAACCGTTTCTTGTATGGACAGATCATAAAAAACTGGAGTACACCTGAGATCAGCGAAGCGCCTTAATCCCAGCAGGCAAGGTGGGCTCTATTTTTTGGAAGATTCAACTTCTCTTTGTCTTTCAGACCTGGAGTCAAAATGGCAAACCACGCCCTGTCCAGAATTACAGGAACCCTCCGAGTCACAGACCTCTGGGAGGATGAGTTTTTATTCTTCCGGAATCAGTGAGACTCTCTGTCACCATGTTGGAGTTGGAGGGAGAAGGTTAAAGATGCCACCAAACCTCCCTAGTCCCAACTTCATGCCCACCCTGACCGTGTTTTGTCCCGGAAGCTTCGTACCCAAGGTACTGAATTCATGCCATAATTCACGTCTGTTCTGTCATCCTGGTATCAGCAGGACGTTTACAGATGGTCCGAACTCAGTTTTGGTGGCCATCTCTTGTCAAAGATGTTCACAGATTACGTCACGGCCTGTACTCAATGTTCCCAAGGCCAAGTCTTCTCATCGCCCTCCTGCTGGACTCTTGCATCCCCTACCCATTCCTCTCGTCCCTGGTCACACATAGCCATGGACTTCGTCACAGGTTTGCCAGGTTTCTAATGGTTTTCACAGTTCTGTTAACATCATCGACAGATTTTCTAAAATGGTTCACCTAGTCCCTCTCCAAAAGGTTGCCCTCAGCCAAGGAAATGGGGGACATTTCTGGCACGTGAAGTTTTTCACGCCTTCACCGCATACCCACCAGACATTGTCTCAGACAGAGGGCCCCAGTTTTGTGTCACGTTTTCTGGAAAGAGTTTGTTTCCTTGCTGGGGATTACTGTTAGTTTGTCCTGAGGATTTTTTCACCCACAGTCGGATGGACAGACGGAGAGGGCCACCAGGAGGTGGAGACCAAACTTCGCACACTATGTGAGTCCGACGCAACCAAATGGTCTCAAATTTACCCGTGGGTTGAATATGCTGTCAACACCCTCCCGGCTAGTGCCACGGGGTTTACCCCTTTCCCAAGTTGTATTTGGTTTTTAGCCACCCTTGTTCACAGTCCAGGAAAAGAGGCTGAGGTTCCTTCTGCTCCTGCCGCGGCCCTAAGATGTCAGCGCATCTAGAGGAAGGCAAGAAGGTCTATGATCAGAATGTCGGAGGTGCAGGCACGCACAGCAAATCGTCGGAGAATCCCTGCTCCAAGCTACAAGGTGGACAGAAGGTTTGGCTATCTACCAAGGACCTCCGCTTCTGGTTGACTCCCGTAAGCTGGCACCTCGTTTTGTGGGACCCTTTCCATATCCAAGATCATCAATCCTGTGGCTGTTCGTTTACATCTGCCTCGTGCCATGAGAGTTCACCCTACCTTCCACGTGTCCCGGATCAGCCGGCCTATGTGGTGTCCCGTCTGGGGATTCCGGCACGATTCATATTGGACAAAACCCTCATCCGGGAGTTCCATCGCCCCATCCTGATCAGCCTCGGGGTCCGTCCGGAGCCGGACCTTGAGGAGGGGGTACTGTTATGATTCTGGCCCATCTGCCTGCTCTGCTCTCACTCATGCAATTAACTCATCTGCTTCACCGGTCTTCTGCTGCGCTGCTGCGCAATCACCGTCATGCCACACACCCTGTGGAGCTGCAGTTATATACAGCCCTCTGACAGGCAGACGGTGCCAGATTTTCGAAAACATTTGCGAGTAGTTATCCAGCGTTCCTTCCTGATTGATCTCTTTCCATGACCTTGCCTTTGCCTTACGGATTATTCCCTCTTGCTTGCTCCTTGTCTGACGGATTGGATTTAGGATTTCGACTCTGTTTTCTGCCTCTGGTTTTGTCTCTGCCTGCCCCTTTGTCTGACGCCTCTAGCCCTGGAATTCGACCCGGTTTCTGTCCCTGGATTTTACGTCTCAGCCTAGCCACTGGTTTATTCAGCCTGATTCCGCCTGGCTCTCTAGTCTGCCTGGATTTATTGTCAAGAGGACAATCACAGCTCTCTGTGTTCCTGTCACAGCGTCAGCTGGTTCCCCGGAGGATTTGGATCAGTCGGCAATCCGACTTCAGCTTGTCGGACGCTTCCTCATTAACTGTCTGGATCTCTTCCTCCTCTGGATTCTGTGCCTCATCACCAGACTGAGAAGGTTAGTGGCTTTATCTAACTCCTTGCAGATCCTGAGTTTTATTCAGCCACTAACTAGTCTCTCTGTTCTCAGTGGTTCCTGGAAGCTGACTGCTTTTCTTCTGCTCTCTGATCCTGAGTTTCTGAATAAACCTTTTTACTTATCACTTTGTGTTGGCTGAATTTGGGTTCTCTATCTCTGGTCGTGATAGTAAAATTTTGGCCAAAAGATGGACCCATCGCCAGCACAGCAGTGGCGCACTAATGTTGATCACTCTATTGCCCGTCTTAATTCCGGCTTGGGGGAAGTGATTTCTATGCTGCGATCCATGACTCCTGCTTCCACGCCAGCATCCTCACAGCCTGTTTCCCCCAGAGTTCCTGATCTTTCCGCTGTGGTAAGAGAAACCTAGACTCACGCCTCCTGAACTGTTTGGGGAGATCCTGACCAGTGCCGTGCTTTTCTTACTCAATGTGAGATTCATTTTGAGCTTCAGCCTTCTTCGTTCCCTTCTGAGCGCTCTAAGGTGCCGTTTGTTATTTCCCTGCTCTCTGGAAAGGCTAAGCAATGGGGCACTGCTGAGTGAAAATGGTTCGATCACATGTGCTTCTTATTCTGCATTTTCCAAAGAGCTCATCAGGGTTTTGATCCAGTTTTTCCTAGTCGTGAAGCTGCCAGAGGTTTACTCTCCATTAAACAGGGAGAGAGAAGTGTTACATCTTATCATTGACTTTCATTTACTGGCAGCTGACAGCCTTTGGAATGAGCATGCTAAAATGGATGCTTTCATGCAAGGTCTGAATGAGAACATTAAGGATGAACTGGCTACCCGGGACTACCCTGCCTCCCTTCACCAACTTGAGGACCTGGCAACCCGCATCGATTTGCGGCTCACAGAAAGGAGGAGGGAGAGGCTTCATAGACGGGTTAATTCCCCTTCAGCTCACAGTCCTGTTCCCCACCTAGAACCCAAGGGTCTTCCACCCCCTTCTGATCACTGTTGTGACCTGGAGCTCATGCAGTTGGGTCGTTCTAAGATTTCTGCGGGGGAACGAGATCGACGAAGGAAGAATAACTTGTGTTTTTATTGTGGTGGACAGGGTCATGTTGCATTCAAGTGTCCGTTAAAAGCCCAGGCTCAGTAGAGGTGAGGAGAACTCTACTGAGCCGAAGTCAACTGTCTGTCTCCTCATGCTCATTTCCTGCAACTATTCAAGTGTCTTCTACTTCTTATCAAGTGTCAGTATTCATTGACTCAGGGGCGGACACGGAGTTTATGGATGAGTCGTTCGCCAGGGACCATGACATTAAGCTCCTTCCCACGTCTGACACCCGTAATGTCCTGGCTTTGGATGGTCATAGTATCAACAGTTCATACTACAAGACGGAGGTAATAAAACTCACACTGGGGGGCAATCATCAGGACGAGATCACATTCAGGATTATCAACTCTCCTAAACTACCCATTGTTTTAGGGGCCTCCTGGTTACAAAAGCACAATCCCCATATTGACTGGCAAGCCAAAGAGATTTTGGGGCTAGGCTAAGTCCTGCTTGGCCACTTGCCTGTCTTCTGCCTCTACAGATATTTTTTCCCGGGAGAATGACACTGAGGAGACATATCCTGATCTGTCTAAGGTACCACCCGAATATCATGCACTTAAGGAGGTTTTCAACAAGTCCAGGGCTACGGCACTTCCACCTCATAGACCCTATGACTGTGCCATTGAGCTCCTACCAGGCACTTCTCCCCCTAGGGGTCGATTGTATTCATTGTCAGGACCAGAGAACCAAGCCATGAGGAAGTATGTTGATGAGTCACTAAAAGCTGTATCAGACCTTCTTCTTCTCCAGCAGGGCAGGCTTCTTTGTGGGAAAGAAGGATGGTTCTTGAGACCATGTATCGACTACGGGGGTTTTTAAACGACATCACCGTCAAGAACGATACCCTCTACCACTTTTTGAACACTGCTTTCGACCAGATTCAGGGCGCCAAGATCTTCTCTAAGTTGCATTTGAGAAACGCTTACCACCTTGTTCCGTATCAAGGAGGGGGATGAATGGAAGACGGCATTTAACACTCCTACTGGTCACTATGAGTACCTGTAATGCCTTTTGGTTTAACCAATTCCCCTGCAGTTTTCAGGCATTGGTGAATGATGTCCTGAGGGATATGGTTGGGACAGTTTGTTTTTGTATACCTTGATGACATTCTGATTTATTCTCAGGATCTGGAAACCCACAGAAATCATGTCCGGGCTGTCCTCCTCCGTCTTCTTCAAATCATCTGTTTGTCAAAGCTGAAAAGTGTGAGTTTCACACCACTATCCACTTCATTCCTTGGATTCATCATTTCTCCAGACCAAGTTATAGTGGACCCCTCCAAAGTCAAGGCAGTCTTGGAATGGCCTTCTCCTAACGACCGCAAAAAATCTTCAAAGGTTCTGGGGTTTGCTAGTTTTACAGACGGTTCATCAGGAACTATAGCCTCGTTGCAGCCCCTCTTAATGCTCTCACATCATCCAAGACAAGGTTTGTTTTGGAATGAGACGGCTGAAGAGCTTTTGTCAAGCTTAAAGGATTATTTACGTCTGCTCCTGTTCTACGGTCCCCTAACCCAGATAAACAGTTTATTGTGGAGGTTGACACCTCAAACACAGGGGTTGGAGCTGTCCTAGCCAAAGAAATTCTGATGGCCGTATTCACCCATGTGCCTTCTTTTCTAGGATTTGTCCCAAGCAGAGCGCAATTATGATGTGGGGGACCGAGAACTGTTGGCAGTCAAGTTGGCTCTCGAGGAGTGGAGGCATTGGCTAGAGGGGGCTAAGGAACCGTTCTTGTATGGACAGATCATAAGAACCTGGAGTAACCTGAGATCAGCGAAGCGCCTTAATCCCAGGCAGGCAAGGGGGGCTCTATTTTTTTGGAAGATTCAACTTCTCTTTGTCTTTCAGACCTGGAGTCTAAAAATGGCAACCAGATGCCCTGTCCAGAATACAGGAACCCTCCGAGTCACAGACCTCTGGGGAGGATGAGTTTATTCTTCCGGAATCAGTGAGACTCTCTGTCACCATGTTGGAGTTGGAGGGAGAGGTTAAAGATGCCACCAAAGACCTCCTTATCCCAACTTCATGCCCACCTGACCGGTGTTTTGTCCCGGAACGCCTCGTACCCAAGGTACTGAATTCATGCCATAATTCACGTCTGTTCTGTCATCCTGGTATCAGCAGGACGTTACAGATGGTCCGAACTCAGTTTTGGTGGCCATCTCTTGTCAAAGATGTCCCAGATTACGTCACGGCCTGTAGTCAATGTTCCCAAGCCAAGTCTTCTCATCGCCCTCCTGCTGGACTCTTGCATCCCCTACCCATTCCTCCTCGTCCCTGGTCACACATAGCCATGGACTTCGTCACAGGTTTGCCAGTTTCTAATGGTGTCACAGTTCTGTTAACCATCATCGACAGATTTTCTAAAATGGTTCACCTAGTCCCTCTCAAAAAGTTTCCCTCAGCCAAGGAAATAGGGGAAATTCTGGCACGTGAGGTTTTTCGCCTTCACGGCATACCCACAGACATTGTCTCAGACAGAGGGCCCCAGTTTGTGTCACGTTTCTGGAAAGAGTTTTGTTCCTTGCTGGGGATTACTGTTAGTTTGTCCTCAGGATTTCACCCACAGTCGGATGGACAGACAGAGAGGGCCAACCAGGAGGTGGAGACCAAACTTCGCACACTATGTGTAGTCCGACGCAACCAAAAACGTCTCAAAATTTTACCCTGGTTGAATATGCTGTCAACACCCTCCCGGCTAGTGCCCGGGGTTATCCCCTTTCCAAGTTGTGTTTTTGGTTTCAGCCACCCTTGTTCACTGTCCAGGAGAAAGAGGCTGAGGTTCCTTCTGCTCAGGCCGCGGCCCCCAAGATGTCAGCGCATCTGGAGGAAGGCAAGAAGGTCTATGATCAGAATGTCGGGGGGTGCAGGCACGCACAGCAAATCGTCGGAGAATCCCTGCTCCAAGCTACAAGGTGGGACAGAAGGTTTGGCTATCCACCAAGGACCCCCCGCTTCTGGTTTTACTCCCGTAAGCTGGCACCTTTGTTTTGTGGGACCCTTTCCCATATCCAAGATCATCAATCCTGTGGCTGTTCGTTTACGTCTGCCTCGTGCCATGAGCGTTCACCCTACCTTCCACGTGTCCCGGATCAAGCCCTATGTGGTGTCCCGTCTCGGGCCCACCTCAGGTCCCCTCCACCCGCCCGGCTTCTTGCTGATGGCCCAGTCTACACTGTCCGGCGCATCATCCGGTCCAGACGGCAGGGACGTGGCATACGTTACCTGGTGGACTGGGAGGCTATGGGGCCTGAGGAGAGGTCCCTGGATTCTGGCACGATTCATAGTGGACAAAACCCTCATCGGGAGTTCCATCGCCTCCATCCTGATCAGCCTCGGGGTCCGTTCCCGGAGCCGGACCTTGAGGAGGGGGTACTGTTATGATTCTGGCCCGTCTGCCTGCTCTGCTCTCACTCATGCAATTAAACTCATCTGCTTCACCTGTCTGCTGTCTGCGCTGCTGCGCAATCACCGTCATGCCACACACCTGTGGAGCTGCAGTTATATACAGCCCTCTGACAGGCAGACGGTGCCAGATTTTTGAAAACATTTGTGAGTAGTTATCCAGCGTTCCTTCCTGATTGATCTCGTTCCATGACCTTGCCTTGCCTAACGGATTATTCCCTCTTGCTTGCTCCTTGTCTGACGGATTGGATTTTGGATTTTGACTCTGTTTTCTGCCTATGGTTTATGTCTCTGCCTGCCCCTTGTCTGACGCCTCTAGCCCTGGAATTCGACCCTGTTTCTGTCCCTGGATTTACGTCTCAGCCTAGCCACTGGTTTATTCAGCCTGAGTTCGCCTGGCTCTCTAGTCTGGCCTGGATTTATTGTCAAGACGACAATCACAGCTCTCTGTGGTTCCTGTCCCCAACGTCAGCTGGGTTCCCCGGAGGATTGGATCAGTCGGCAATCCGACTTTAGTCTGTTGGACGCTTCCTCATTAACTGTCTGGATCTCTTCCTCCTCTGGATTCTGTGCCTCATCACCAGACTGAGAAGGTTAGTGGCTTTATCTAACTCCTTGCAGATCCTGAGTTTTATTCAGCCACTAACTAGTCTCTCTGTTCTCAGTGGTTCCTGGAAGCTGACTGCTGATCTTCTGCTCTCTGATCCTGAGTTTCTGAATAAACCTTTTTATTTATCACTTTGTGTTTGGCTTAATTTGGGTTCTCTGTCTCTGGTCGTGATAATTTCTTTGGTCTCTTACAAAATGTGAGTAGTCAGTAGTCATTTGTACAATGCATAATTAAATCCAGTCAGTTTGCTATGGTCTAGGGTAAATTTTGAATGAAACAAGTGCAACTCTGTCATTCTATTCGCTGGAACAGTTCAAAGGCAGCGTAAGCACTTCGATCTATCAGAGAACAAGAATCCACAAGCAGACAGGATGGACCCAAGCGAGAAGGTTTCACCCAAGCAGGAAGAAGGTTTGAGAAGAAGGAGAACTTATTTGTAGGACAAGAATTCAGTCTGAATTCAAAACCATAGTTTTGAGGGAGAGCAAAGCATATTTGATATCAAGCAAGATTTTGTTTGATATCAAATATGCTTTGTGTGTGAGGACAGAGGTCTGAGAAAGAAGAGAGTTAAAATAATAAGAAAAACTACTCCCTATTTAAAATGTATGCTCTTAATTAAGGAGAGATATGGACCTGAACGCATGGCTGGACATGATCCCATCTCTTATTCACCACTACTCCTTCCTTGGACAACCTTTGATAGACACTGACCACTGCAGAAAGAAAATACCCCACAGTTTTATCTATACCACCCAGTTATTTAACCATCACTATTTGGCAGTTATCAAATTCACTTAAATCTTTACGCGTGGACATTTTTCCTGCTACTAACACATCAATCCAGAAGACAAAATGTTCACATGCAACACGTATCCAAGTTTGATCAAAAGATTTAATTGAACATGATTCATCCACTTAGCCTTACACTGTCATACTGAGGAAGGAATCTAATCCTCCATTAGTTTGTGTGTATTTCATTGAATACGATTTTTGTGTTTGTAGCTAAAAATGGAAAAATAAGATATGCTCTAAACCTCTCTCTCTCTTTCTTTGCCTTTTTTCCTGCTTTAATCATAAATCTTCCACTACGTCTATTAATCAAGAGCTGTCTTTAGGCCCAGAGGTCAATATTCTGCTCTCCTATTGGTCAGCTCTCACCTGAGGGCCATGGACAGGAGTTATGCTGCCTTCACATCCCATGGGAAAGGATGGAAATATGAGCTCCCTGCTGGCAGCTTTCTTCCTGCTCTCTTTAATGTGGCACACATCCTATATAAATGAACAAAAAAACGTCTGTTCAGGTATATAAATTCTAGTGATAAATGACTTCCATGCTGTGACTTGCAACAGTATCCATATACCTTTGAACCTATTCACACGTTGTCACAATACTACCACAAACCTCATCCTGTTTTATTGAGATTCATTTGATATGCTAACCTAAAACACAGTGGAAGTAGCTGTAGTTTCTGAGCTATTTTAAATAGAATAATGTGCAAATAATGTGAAAACATTTAGATTCAGAAACTGGTACAGGTCACCTCAGAACACTTACAGCCGCAACCAGGGTGAGGATAGACTCAGAAGGGCTAAATGTCATGATCTGCACCTGTTTGGGTTTCTGCTGATTGCACTCACCTGTTTTCTCATGTAGTTTTTTCATCTCAATATATTTAGGTTCCTGTTTTCCTTGTCAGTGCCTTAGTTTAATTGTAAATTGTCTTTACTGAAAGTCTCAAAGTTTTGATTAAAATGAGTCTGAACACCCACACTGAAATAGGACTGATTGACTTTGATTTCGACTCCCTGCAGCCAAAGCTGTAATTTTAGCCTAGCACACAGTTATGTGGCTTCACCAATTTCACCAGTACTTCCATCAACAAAGTTAGAAGGAGCTAAATTGATTTGATCCATTCTTAGGCTTTATTGTCTTATATAAAGGGTGTTGTTATTGAATATTTGAATGTGGACTGTAGGAGGGATTTCCAGAATGTAGCAGCTGCATTTTACGATTAAACTACTCGCCAAATGTTGGCTTCAGCTAAAAAATTGGCTTCTTTTCAAGATGCTAATGCAGGATGACCAGTCTTTGCTGAAGGTCAAACTTCTGCAAACAATCAAGCATGCAAACAAGGACCATTTTTGGTGTTCTGTTTGCTAGATGTGCAAATTTTACCGTGGCAATCAATAAGCCTTGCATTGCTTGTAATCATGCAGCTTTTATCTGTTACAGTTTTCGTTGTCCGATGAGCTAACCCCTCCCTCCTACTTCCCTATGTCTAAGGGGATTGCTCAATCCAGCTCTCCATCCAACGGGTCCAGACTTCCCTAAACCTGAAAACTCATACTAAGCAGGTTCTCTGAAAGTTCTGTTTAAGTTGGTGTCGGGAAATGACTTGCCTAGCCTCTGACAGCCTTCATCCAGAAGTCTCGCCCTTCTTCAACCAGAGGTCTGGACGACTGAGTAGCCAACCGCAGTCATTCACAGTCCAACAGTCACTTCTGTTAACGGCTGCTCATTCCCTAATATTACAACTGGTATATGGGCTAGGTTAATTTTAGTGACTCGGCACTAATTTCTAATTTCTTAGAACCAGGCAACAAGACTTTTTACCACCAATGAAAAACCACAAATACGGTGACTCAAATAATTGAATGTCCACGATTTAACTAGAATTTTATATGCTTTCTTTAATTAGTAACGCAGGGGTCAGTAACAGCTTAAATTCAGCAACACAATAAATTAAATAATAGAAATAAATCAATCAACTCAACCTGTCTTTCCCTGATGCTGAAACTAGTGAGTTTGGAGAAGCTTTGAAGACGGAGGCTCGTCCATGCACCCGATGGGGCTGTTCCTTAGGGTAACAACGAGTGGTTTCTTGAGGGGAATACGACTTAATCTTCAGTTTTCTTCCTTTAAGTGGCAGGCACTGATGCTCCAGGCTTCGATGGTTTAAAAAACAGAACTTTGTTGTCATATGTCTCAGAAGACAATAGCTTTCCAGAGGCTGAAGAGTTAAGGGAAAACCCCCGGGGACATAAATTGAGGTTGATTCAGGACTTCCAGAAGCCTGAAACTTAGAGCAATCAGCTGTTCACCGATCAAGTTCACTTCTGTTGTCTGGATAAAAGGCTGTAGATTAAATCAGGTTCTTAATCTTGAGGCACAGTCCTTCTAGGGCATATGGGTTGATCCTCTTTGTAGTGCAGTCGATCAGCTGGGCTGTGTCTCTGATCCTTTTTCATCTGAGTGTCTTTCCTGTGTCCGATCTTGTTCGCTGGTCTTCTGCGAGGAAACAACCCCGTCCCTTGCTTCAGCATTGTTTTTATAGTGCTTGATGCTTTCACCAGTCAGCTCCTTATTAGGCGTCCAGTTATTGCTCAATCTATTCAGCTCAACTTCGTGGTTATTGCGCAATACTTTAGTCATGGTCATTGTGACCTACTGGTTCCTGCTTTTCGGCCTTGGAGATGCCGGTAATAGCCACGCAGCTGGCTGTAGTCGCATCTTCCCTTCCTCCCTTGGCTTTTAAAGGTTCGCTGTCAGCATACAGCCGGCTCTCGTCACTCTTAGTTTCCCGCACTTCTCCCTAATCTGCTCAGTCTTAAACTTTA
The DNA here is from genome assembly GCA_036173005.1 of Crenichthys baileyi. Taxonomy (NCBI): domain Eukaryota; kingdom Metazoa; phylum Chordata; class Actinopteri; order Cyprinodontiformes; family Goodeidae; genus Crenichthys; species Crenichthys baileyi. The sequence goes on along the minus strand of JAHHUM010001447.1, from coordinate 1,164,862 downwards.
CACAGTATCACACATTCCATTCTCAGCTTTATACATTTACTTTTAAGACAGTTATAAAATCATCACTACATTCTTTTTATTCATACATCACTAATAATCAACATTATATCTTTCATACATGGTTTTATTGGAATTTTAAAACCTTAATATTTTGTATTTATTTTTAGTTCTCAATCATATTTCAATCATATTTTTCTAACTTGAAATCAAAAGATTTCCGTTTTATTTATTTTTTGTAAAAAAACGGAAAATCATAATACATCATTTCTTTTGATACACTTGTTTACATTTCTGCAAAAGATAAGAGAGTTAATATGTATCTCCCCCCACAGGCCTCTCCAGTCTTCTCAGTTCCAAAAATGAGAACATGCTTTTTTTCACTCCCCTGCTTTCAACTGTATATTTTAATAATTGTTTGCATGGATTACACAGAAATATATCTATTGTGATTTTTTGGATTTAACTGTGAGTACTTAATGAATGCTGCATGGATTACATGGAAAGATCTCACCTTATTTTGACACAGTCTTTATCATTTTTATACCTCAGGGATTCCGACTTATTATGCTTGTGATAAAAAAGAGCACTCTGTGGTGTGCAAGTGTCAGAGCCGTCCTCTATCAGTTTTAGTTCACTCTCGACTGTCGAGGCAAACACAAAATGATCTTGTAGCTACATAAGTGGAGCTTTTTATGTAAATGTGCTCATTTGTTTCCATTGGTAAATATGCAGAAAATAACTTGTTTGCGAAAAGATTTCATGATGGAAAGACTATATTCATGCAAGAAATTAGTTTATTGCCAAAAGCCACAGCTGAGTGGAGAAATAAACACTTTACTGGTGTTCATATTAGCCAGTAAACCCGTCATTGTGACACAGTGCTAAATATCCCATTTTCTCACTTTTTTCCTGCTTCACAGATTCTCGTATGTTTTTTTTGCACAAGCTTCTGCTGTTCTCTCCCATCTTCAGTAGAAAGTCTGATCATAGGGTGAAATCTAAGGTCTAAAAGTGAGATGAGAGGCAGACAAACAAAAGATGAATGTTGGAATAAAATGAAGCTGTAAAGTAGCGGGTAAAAAAGACAAAAAGAGTTGGTAGATTGGAGAAGGAGAAGAGTGATGGAGATACTTAGAACAGTATGTTCTGGCTTGCTGACACTCTTATTGACTGTTAGGATTAAAGTAGCATCTTATTTTTCTCATGTTCAACTTCTCTTTCCCACTTTCACACCCTCATAGTCTCTCTTGCTATAAGTGTCCTCCCTGTCTTATTTTCCCCTGTCATTTTTTCCTCCTCCCTCTCCTCCTCCTGTCTTGCACTGCGATCATCACATTAATCTGTCCTCTCAGTCTGCTGCTTTATTTTCTCAATACGGTCGCTGTGAAATCAAGTGGAAACTGCATCCCACATTGTTTGAAAAGCCTCTGCTTAATTTGCCTTGTCTGCAATCCAGATTGGATGGACCTTATCTTCGTCTTTTCCATTTTTTTATCCAAAGAACATGACAGTGACAGAGCTGTTTGAGGCGCATTAATATTTTGCAGATGATGTTCAGATCAGTTCAAAACTTCCATACAAGATTTAAAATTGTTCTTGCATTCCGTATTGTTTTCACAAGCGCAGCATTCAACAGTAATCTCTTAATTGCATGTTTTCCTGATATCCTGCAACCTTAATCTGAGCTGTGCAGAGTGTAAAACTACAAAAAATTTAGGTTCCCTTGTACTTAAGTGCTTTATTCATGGTTAGGTAGGTTTTTAGGTACGCCTCAAGAGAAATAAATGAAAATGTATTTTGTCTGTACTTTGGTCAGCAGTAAACAACTGACCACTCAAAGCACTTTACACTAGAGCGGCATGCAATTTGATGTTAACTGCCTTGCCTAGGGGCACATCGACATGTTGCAGGAGGAAGCTGGAATTGAACCCACGGGGCAGCTGATAAGATGACATGAGTGCATCATACATTGTTGTCAGGTTGCGAATCGTCTGGGAAGTAGTGTGGGCTGAGATTGCACTTAGACACAGTTCATCAGTGATATTCTGGCTGACAGAACCCTGTGTCTGTACTCTAAAACTCCTTCCCTACGACTGTTAATAGTTTGACTGCACAACCGTGATCAAACTGATTTAAAATATGATTTTTATGGGTGTCAGACTATATATATATATATATACTCTTGGAATTTTGTTGATGAGCTTCAAGAGGTAGTCACCTGAAATGGTTTTCACTTCACAGGTGTGCCCTGTCAGGTTTAATAAGTGGGATTTCAAGCCTTTTAAATGGAGGTGGGACCATCAGTTGTGTTGTGCAGGAGGTGGATGCAGTACACAGCTGATAGTCCTACTGAATAGACTGTTAGAATTTGTATCATGGCAAGAAAAAAGCAGCTAAGTAAAGAAAAACGAGTGGCCATCATTACTCTAAGAAATGATGGTCAGTCAGTCCGAACATTGGGGAAAAATTTGAAAGTGTCCCCCAAGTGCAGTCACAAAAACCATCAAGCGCTAAAGAAACTGGCTCACATGAGGACCGCCCCAGGAAAGGAAACCAAGAGTCACCTCTGCTGCGGACGATAATTCATCCGAGTCACCAGCCTCAGAAATCTCGGTTTAAGCAGCTCAGATTAGAGAACAGGTTCAATGCCACACAGAGTTCTAGCAGCAGACACATCTCTAGAACAACTTTTAAGTGGAGACTGTGTGAATCAGGCCTTCATGGTAAAATAGCTGCTAGAAACCCATGCTGAGGACAGGCAACAAGCAGAAAAGATTTTTTTTGTGCAAAAAAAAAAAAGGAATGTACATTAGACCAGTGGAAATCTGTGCTTTGGTCTGATGAGTCCAAGTTTGAGATCTTTGGTTCCAACCACCGTGTTTTGTGCAGCGCAGAAGAGGGGAAGGAGGACTCTCATGCCTGGTTCCCACCGTGAAGCATGGGGGAGGGGTGACGGTGTGGGGGGGCTTTGCTGGTGACACTGTTGGGGGTTTTTTTCAAAATTGAAGGCATACTGAAACCCCATGGCTACCACAGCAAAATTTTTGGGGCGGCGTGTACTATTCGGTTTGCGTTTAGTTGGACCATCATTTATTTTTCAACAGGACAATGACCCCCAAACACCCCTCCAGGCTGTGTAAGGGGTATTTGACCAAGAAAGGGGATGATGGGGTGCCCGGCCAGACCTGGCCTCCAGAGTCACCGGCCCTGGACCCAATCGAGATGGTTTGGGGTGAGCTGGACCGCAGAGTGAAGGCAAAAAGGGCCAACAAGTGCTAAGCATCTCTGGAACTCCTTCAAGACTTTTGGAAAAACCATTTTTCAGGGGACTACCTCTTGAAGTCTCAACAGAATGCCAAGAGTTTACGTAGCATAATAAAAGCAAAAGGTGGCTACTTTGAAAAAACCTGAAAATATAAGACATATTTTTCGTTGTTTCACACTTTTTTTTTTCAGTATAAAATCCATAGGGTTTTTAATTCAGAGTTTTGATGCCTTCAGTGTGAAGCTATATTCATAGTCATGAAAATTAAGAAAACCTTTTTGAAGAAAAAAGTGTGTCCCAAACTTTTGGTCTGTACTGTATGATATATGATATATATTTATATAATTATATATATATATTATATATATATAATATTATATATTATATATACCGGGGGTTGAAAATGAAAACTGAAACACCTGTCATATTAGTGGGGGGTTTTCTGGCAAATTCGACCAGCCTGGGAGCCAGTCTTCATTGATTGCACATTGCACCCATAAAAAAGCAGCGTTAAAGGTTCAATTAGCAGGGTAAGAGCACAGTTTTTGCTCAAAAATATTGAAATGCACAAAATTATGGGTGACGTACCAGAGTTCAAAAGAGGACAAATTGTTGGTGCATGTCTTGCTGGCCCATCTGTGCCAAGACAGCATGTCTTTGTGATGTATCAAGAGCCACGGTATCCAGGGTAATGTCAGCATACCCCCAAGAAAGGACGAACCACACCAACAGGATTAACTGTGGACGCAAAAAAGGAGTCTGTCTGAAAGGGGGTTTCGGGGCTAACCCGGATTTTTATCCAAAAAACATAAAACCACGGCTGCCCAAATCACGGCAGAATTAAATGTCCCACCTCAACTCTCCTTTTTCCACCAGAACTTTCCGTCGGGAGCTCCACAGGGTCAATATACACGGCCGGGCTGCTATAGCCAAACCTTTGGTCAACTCATGCCAATGCCAAACGTCGGTTTTTCAAGGGTGCAAGGAGCGCAAATCTGGGCTGTGGACAATGTTGGAAACATGTATTGTTCTCTGATGAGTCCACCTTTTACTGTTTTCCCCACATCCGGGAGAGTTACGGTGTGGAGAAGCCCCAAAGAAGCGTACCACCCAGACTGTTGCATGTCCAGAGTGAAGCATGGGGGTGGATCAGTGATGGTTTGGGCTGTCATATCATGGCATTCCCTTGGCCCAATACTTGTGCTAGATGGGCACGTCACTGCCAAGGACTACCGAACAGTTCTTGAGGACCATGTGCATCCAATGTTTCAAACATTGTATCCTGAAGGCGGTGCCGTGTATCAGGATGACAATGCACCAATACACACAGCAAGACTGGTGAAAGATTGGTTTGATGAACATGAAAGTGAGGTTTAACATCTCCCATGGCCTGCACAGTCACCAGATCTAAATATTATTGAGCCACTTTGGGGTGTTTTATCGAGGAGCGAATCAGGAAACGTTTTCCTCCACCAGTATCACGTAGTGACCTGGCCACTATCCTGCAAGAAGAATTGCTTAAAATCCCTCTGACCACTGTGCAGGACTTGTATATGTCATTCCAAGACGAACTGACGCTGTATTGGGCCGCAAAAGGAGGCCCTACACCATACTAATAAATTATTGTGGTCTAAAACCAGGTGTTTCAGTTTCATTGTCCAACCCCTGTACATACCAGTTGCGATTGCCCTGAGACTGCAAGGGAAGCTCAGCTTCCCCTAAAATGTCAAAAAATAAGTGATCAAATATATACTGTTGTGTGTACATGTCATTGACTAAATATGCACTACAATGTGCTCAACTTTTGTTCAGAATCAGCTTCTTATCACTGGTAACGATGCGGCTTTCCTCTCACTCATTCCCGCAGCTTCACAGTGCTTTAAACAGTGAGTTCAATAGCGAAGCAAAAATGCTGGGCTTTGTCCCGCCCATCAGACGCTCAGCGTCTCTGGGGGTCTATGGGGCAGTGGGCTGGCCTCGGCTGACCCGGACGCTCAGCTTCTGCATGATGATTGGATGATCTGTCTGAGGCTGAAGCCCTTTTTGATTGACAGCGAAATGAGCGAATCAGCGATCTTGAAATTGAGCCTCTCCTCCTTGAAAGACCAGCATCCGCCACTGATATATATTATATATATATATATGTATACAGGGCTGCATGGGTGCAGTTGGTAGCACTATTGCCTTGCAGCAAGAAGGTCCTGGGTCCGATTCCCGGCCGGGGGTCTTTCTGCATGGAGTTTGCATGGGTTCTTACCGGATACTCCGGCTTCCTCCCACAGTCCAAAGACATGACTGTTAGGTTAGTTGGTCTCTCTAAATTGCCCTTAGGTGTATGAACGAGTGTGTGCATGGTTGTTTGTGTGTTGCACTGCGATGGACTGGCGACCTGTCCAGGGTGTACCCCACCTCTTGCCCATAGACTGCTGGAGATAGGCACCAGCTTCCCCGCGACCGTCAATGGAATAAGCAGTAGAAAATGACTGACTGGCTGACTGACTATATATATATATATATATATATATATATATATATATATATATATATATATATATACCCCACATGAATGTTCCACTTAATAAAGTCAACGAAATGTGTTTTCAACAGCTCAGTGCCATGAAGACTGTCTGTCCTGTCTGGGGACTCCCGACCACTGTGAGAGCTGCAGAGACCCCAAAGCTTTTCTCCATCATGGTCGTTGCCTGTCGGTCTGTCCAGGGGGTTACTATGCTGAAGAACAAGTGTGTTCAGGTAAGATTTTCACTTTTAAATTAAGACATGCATTTTAAAAAAAGAATACAGTAAAGAAAAAATCTAAATTTGGAGTTCTTAGAAGTTTAAATGGTAATTCCACTTATCCATTTGGTCATGTTGGTAACAGGTTTAGGGATACTCTCCAACTCATTCTGGGGGATCCCAAGGTGTTTCCAGGTCAGAAGAGAAATATCGTCCTTCCAGCATGTTCTGGGTCTGGCCTGGGCTCTCCTCCCAGTGGGATGTGCCCAGAAAACCTCCAAAGGGAGGTGCCCAGGAGACATCCTGATCAGATGTGAAATGCAAAAATTACAGTCCAGGCTAAATGTTTTTTCATATTTTGGTTTTTGTGACCTCAGGGGTTTTAGACATTTTTTCATGTTTTTATGATAGACAGAAAGAGATCTTCTGTAATTGTCTCTGGCATACTGGGTATCATCTTCATGACCAAATTCAGACTGATGTGACCAGTTCTTGTCTTCTTAGCACTTGGAGTTGTTCAAAGTCTGCTGGGTTTAGTCTTACCACCTGCTTTTTGGAAACTGACCACATATTCTCTGAAATGTCAATATTCTGACCACTTTACTATTGCTTTTGCCTTCGGACATTGTGCTCCATCATGCCTGAAAATCCACAGATCATTACTAAACTGTCTACAGACTGTTGAAGGGCTTTTAATTCAGCTTTTTATACATGACAGTGTTGTGATTATGAATATGAATATATTATTTAATATTTAATATTAATACTTTAATATTTTATTAAATAATATTTCGGTCTGTTAAGGGTTTTCCTGTGAATACCAGCCCAATAAGGCGGTGGTATTAGGACAAAATTGAAAGGGATGAGCCAAGCTCTGGCTTTATTGAACACACACAGAATGAATTCACACAATTTCTTAAAATACAAGAATTTATTAACAAAAATAAGTCAACTCAAAGTCAAACATATTTCAATCAACAAACTCTTTACTATACTAGAACAATCCAACTAAACTACCAAGCAGAATGAAAGAATAAGGAAGACTAATGGGCTATGTACAATATAAACAAGTTGATCAAAGATGGTTGAAAACCATGACCGCAAGAGTGATGCAACATTATCATGCAATGTTTATGTTTGAGAACCAAGGATTATCTTGAAGAATCTGGAATTGAAGTTTCCATTCACAATGCAAGATCAGATAAAAAATTATTTCAATAAAATAATATTTTAAAGAATGATTTGCTGAATGAAACCAACCTTTTGGATCACCAATTCTCAACAGTGTTTAATTAGCTGCCTGTATTTATTAAAATAATATTTAAAGAAATATTATTAAGAAATAGTAAAATAATATTTAAGGAATCTTGTTCTGTCGGCCGGCCAAACTGCACGTTACAGCTGTAACCACGGTGATGCGGTCCCGTTGTCCTTCCTTCAGACCGGGAAAAACTGCTCCACTCAGTGTTGTAGAGACAGGGTCTCTGCTGGGAACTTTCTGGAACACAGTTTGCTTCTGCAGACCTCAGAGAGAAAAGTCAAGCAACGCTTGTACCTTAATTACCCCCGTTCATGATGAATACCGGATACACAAACAGCAAATCATTCCTACTTAACTTAGTGCATATGATCGCGTGATCGTATGACACTCTTGGATCCAGTTTGAAGAGTTATGTCTCTTTGCTGGCAAAGCGCTGTGTGTGCGCTGTGTCCCTCCGTCCAGTTCCTCTGGGGACCTGCGTGGAAGAGGTCAGTCTGTTGCAAAAGCTGGGTTTTTATTCAAACAGTGATGTCACGGGAAGTCCGCTGTTATTCCCTTCTTGGCTGTGCTGGAAGTAGGTTTGTGCGATTTATTTTGAAAGTTCCAGAAAAGTTCTTACTGGCCTTTCCTGTTGTAACCCATGGCTGGGGTCCAACAGTATTTTCGAACTGGAAGAAAAACCCACTGCCTTGGATGAGAAGCAATCCTAAAAGTGGATTGGATCAGAATGCTTTTCCAGATGTCTTCAAACAGTCAAAAATTTATCAGAGTTTTCTGTGGTCCATCCTTGTACTTCCTGAAGTAATGATGGAAACATGTTTTTCGTTGGAGATAATCATTGCTGATGCAGGAAGACAATGACTTCTGTCAGTTTATTTAATAGATTGATAGAAAAAAAAGTACAGTGACAATATGTTTGTTATAAAGTAGACAGTTTAAGCTAATACAGCTTTTTGCAGTGTTTATTATATACATCTGATAATCAGAAAATAAGATGAAAGTTGCATATTACTTGCTTTAAACCAAAACCTTTGGCCATGCCTGTCATCTTTAAGCTGCAGGCATCTGTGTTTAAGTGCAGTAGATGATAACCATAAACTGTCACTCTGAATATTAATGATATAATGATATAATGATTAATGATATAGGTAAATATATGGAAACAAACATGGCTGCTTAAATTTAATCACAATAGCAGCTGCTAAGCAAACCTGCAACATCTCACCTATCATATAATTAAATGTAGGGTGAACCTATTTACTGCTACAAGCAACAACATAACACCTCTGGAAATGTGTAAATTACCTACAGATAGACACACAAACTCACCAATGTGTTGAATAACCCCATCAACCAACATCTTTCTGTGCTGAAAAGATAAAAATAAAGCCCATAGGTATCTGAATTAAACTGTGATCAGAAAAAATATTATTATTTTACTTATGACTGAATTATTCAAGTGAGTTGAACCCTACACAAATACACTGAACATACTTTAAACCAAGACTCAGTGTGGGTGTAGCCGTGTTTCTGTTTATATTTGTTATTAAGCAACAGTTGCTATAATCTTCGATTTAGTCTGCCTGTTCTCTGGATGAGCGAGATGTTTGCCACCCACAGCTTTTATATGCAGATGTGAAACACAGCGTGGAGTGATAAAATACTCACATCACCAACTATAGGTGTTAATGCTTGTTGGTAAACTTGAGACTTCCTGTTATTTTGTTAAAAATATTAGAAGCAGTGATGAGAATTTTAATGGATGTATTGTGTTCAACTGTGGGAAATGGTATACTAATAAAGTATGAACTAGAAAAGTGACTGGCTGTCATTAAAAAGTGACCTTCTGAAAAGGAACCTGAAATGATCTTAGGTGATGCTCTATAAAATTATTTAGTGTTAAAATAAAACAAAATGTAAACAATGAGCCAAGAGACAATATGAATCTTAAAGTCTGGAACCAGTCAGGGTTTGATATGATCATTTGATTTTAAATCAAGTCACAGAGGCACCAAATCCATGATGGGAAACTCGTCCTTCTTTTTAACGACATTCTGCTGATTTGTATCCTCAGCAAAAGGGACGTTGGCTCCTCGAGCAAATGGTGGATCTGCCCCGGGGTTTCTTCCTGGTAGGATATGCTTGGCAAACGTCTTCATGGATGTATCCTAATCTGATGACCTCAATAGAATCCTTTCAATGTTAAGAAGCAGCAGCTCTTAAAGTATGAGCTCATTTGAGCTTCTTGTATCAGGATTTCTATTTTGGCTGTGATCCATATCTCATCGACAAAGGAGTGTTGGAAAATAAATGTACCAGTAATTGGAAAGCTTTGTATTTCCTCCCAGGTCCTTCTTCACCATGACAAACCGGAGTAAAGATTCTCATTACCAGACAGAAAGCCCCAATTCGTCTGTCTATCTCCTACTTTATCCTGCCACAACTTGATTTAAAAACACTAAGATAATTAAACCTCTCATTTTAAACTGGTGGCTATTTCTGACCTGCAGTTTAAAGGTACAGTCAAGAATCAGACCAAGCTTTGTTGAGAACTCATAACAGTAAGAACTTAAAGGGACAAAAACACTTTAGCAACTATTTAGAAGATTTAATTTCCCCCTATAATATCTCCATCCATTAATGCATGTTTCAAGGACCTTTAAAGAAACCCTAAATAGAAGCAAATTTGGATCCAGTTTAGGCAGAATTGAACATAATCAGCAAATCATTGAAAAGTGATCTCACTGATCCCAAATAAAGCAAGTATAACAAGAAGAGAATGGGGCTGACGGTGGAGCCTTGAGTTACCCCTCGTATCCTGAATAGTTTCCAATATGAAAATTCAATTCAGAAATACTTTATTAATCCCAAAGGGAAATTAAATGTTGTTGTAGGTGTTGTAGGCTTCTTCAAAGAGCTGTTGTAGATGCTGATGTCTGTGGGCAGGAAGGATCCCTTGTAGCGGTCTGTCTTACAGCAGATCTGAAGATGCCTCTGACTGAAGACACTCTGTTGTTGTACAACAATCTGATGAAGAGGATGCTCAGGGTTCTCCATAATGTTCTTCATTTTATGAAGAATCCTTCTTTGCACAATGATCTCCAGAGTTTCCAGAGGAGTCCCCAGAACAGAACCAGCCTTCTTTATCAGCTTTTTGAGCTTTTTGAGGTCCCTGGCTCTTATGCTGCTACCCCAGCAGATGATGGCAGAAGAGATCACACTCTCCACAACAGACTTATAGAAAATATGCATCATCTTGCTGCAAACACCAAAGGACCTAAGCTTCCTCAAGAAGTACAGTCTGCCCTGTCCCTTCTTGTAGATGGCTTCACAGTTGCATCTCCACTCCAGTCTGTTGTCCAGGTGAACACCGAGGTATTTATACTCCTCTACCACCTCCACTTCTTCTCCTATGATGGAAATAGTGTCTGAACTATTCTTGTTTGTCTTAAAATCTACAATCATCTCCTTTGTTTTAGTCACGTTCAAGATGAGATGATTGTTTCCACACCATGCCACAAAGTGGTCCACCACCTTCCTGTACTCATCTTCTTGTCCATCTCTGATCCACCCCACAACTGCAGAATCATCAGAGTATTTCTGCAGATGACAGGAGTCTGTCTTGTACTGGAAGTTTGAGGTGTACAGAGTGAAGAGGAATGGTGAGAGTACCGTCCCCTGTGGTGCTCCTGTGCTGCTGACACCTGGTTAGACATACAACCCTTCAGTCTCACAAACTGTGGTCTGTTTGTCAGGTAGTCTTTGATCCAGGAGATTGTTGAGGTCTCCACCTGAGTCTCCTGGAGCTTCTGACAAAGCAAATCAGGTTGGATTGTGTTAATTTTTATGATCTTCACAGTGCTGCTGGCTTTGTCCAGATGACAGTGGGTTTGTTGAAGCAGGTGTATGATGGCATCTTCAACTCCAACTCCACAGCGATAAGCAAACTGAAGGAGCTCCTGATAGTTTATTGTTTGCTTAGTCAGGTGGGCCAAGAGTCTCTCTAGGACCTTAATGATGTGGGATGTCAGGGCAACAGGTCTATAGTCATTGAGGACTGATGGGTGAGTTTTCTTTGGTACCAGAACAAGACGGGAGGTCTTCCACACTGGAACCTAGAAAGGGGGCATCAGCATCTTCTGATATGGTTGAAGGTAAACATGTAGAAGCAGACGGGTCTATGGCTGAGGTGGAAGGTAAAACATTTGAGGTGTTACTGGACAGCTGTGGATCCTGTGGGTCAAAGGAGGGTGGGATGTCTGTTTGGCTGTGAGCAGGAGAGGAGGATGCTGAGCTTGTTTCTGAACTGAACCTATTGAAGAATGTGTTCAGTTCATTGGCTCTATCCAGACCTCCATCGGTCTGATCATCCTTCTGCTTGAAGCCTGTGATCTTCTCCATCCCTGACCACACATCTTTGATATTGTTTGGCTGGAGCTTGCTCTCCAGCTTCCTCTTGTACACCTCCTTGCTGTCTCTTATCTTGACTTCAAGTTGATTGTGTATACTCCTCAATAATTCTCTGTCTCCCTCTCTGAAGGCTCTTTTTTTCTTGTTCAGCAGGTCCTTCAGGTCACCGGTGATCCAGGGTTTGTTATTGGGGAAGCATCTCACGGTTCTGGTGGGGATGATGTTATCCACACAGAAGTTTATTTAGTTGGTTACACACTCGGTCGTGGCATTGATGTCCTCTCCGTGTGGCTGGCACAGTGCGTCCCAGTCTGTAGCTGTAAAAGAAAATATGTTATCAGATGGATTAGATAGCATTTCCAGAAATCTAAATCTGAATCTTTAGAATAGGGGATTGGGACAAATTATGGGCCTAAATGATATTTGAAATCAGATATTAGTTAATTAGGCCAAACTAAAGGTTTTAACAAAAACTAAGCTAAAGGTTTCTTGTTAAAAATGGTCCTCTAAAGTGATAATAAAAGTTGCACTGATTCAGTTTATCACAGTGTGTGTATGTAAGTTGAGGTACTCTCGTTGAAGATCAACACGTCCTTGTTAGAAGCATTGTTCATTAAATTTTGTAGCAGCTATGTGGCAAAAATGCCTTTTATTAAGGGGTGGGAAATATAACACCTCTAAATATTGATGTTTTTGTTTCTGAGCTGATGTGGGCGAACATACAACGATGAGGCAGAGCTTCATATTTCTAATGAGATAAATTCTATCCCCCTTTAAATTTATCATCATGTTACCCAAGGGCGTTCATTTTCCGTTTTTCCTCTCATGTTTTTTTCTCTAATCTGTATTTATCCTCCATCGTCATGACTTTCCACTGTCTCCATCTCGTCTTGTCTCCCCCGTCCCCTCCACACAGGTATTGGTTTCTGTGTGGGTGGCTGTTTGGTTTAAAGGGGATTTAGTTTGGTGTTCTACTTTAAAAAGCAACTTTTTCCATTTCTTTCCTCCTACATGTCCTCAAGTCAATATTATATTCAAGAAGATATTTTGTGAGATAATTTATTGCACTAACGAACCGAACTTTTTCTGCAGTGTAAACTACAGAGGTTGGACAATGAAACTGAAACACCTGTCATTGTATTGTGGGACGTTTCATGGCTAAATTGGACCAGCCTGGTAGCCAGTCTTCATTGATTACACATTGCACCAGTAAGAGCAGAGTGTCAAGGTTCAATTAGCAGGGTAAGAGCACAGTTTTGCTCAAAATATTGAAATGCACACAACATTATGGGTGACATACCAGAGTTCAAAAGAGGACAAATTGTTGGTGCACGTCTTGCTGGCGCATCTGTGACCAAGACAGCAAGTCTTTGTGATGTATCAAGAGCCACAGTATCCAGGTTAATGTCAGCATACCACCAAGAAGGACGAACCACATCCAACAGGATTAACTGTGAACGCAAGAGGAAGCTGTCTGAAAGGGATGTTCGGGTGCTAACCCGGATTGTATCCAAAAAACATAAAACCACGGCTGCCCAAATCATGGCAGAATTAAATGTGCACCTCAACTCTCCTGTTTCCACCAGAACTGTCCGTCGGGAGCTCCACAGGGTCAATATGCATGGCCGGGCTGCTATAGCCAAACCTTTGGTCACTCATGCCAATGCCAAACGTCGGTTTCAATGATGCAAGGAGCGCAAATTTTGGGCTGTGGACAATGTGAAACATGTATTGTCCTCTGATGAGTCCACCTTTACTGTTTTCCCCACATCCGGGAGAGTTACGGCGTGGAGAAGCCCCAAAGAAGCGTACCACCCAGACTGTTGCATGCCCAGAGTGAAGCATGGGGGTGGATCAGTGATGGTTTGGGCTGCCATATCATGGCATTCCCTTGGCCCAATACTTGTGCTAGATGGGCGCGTCACTGCCAAGGACTACTGAACCATTCTTGAGGACCATGTGCATCCAATGGTTCAAACATTGTATCCTGAAGGCGGTGCCATGTATCAGGATGACAATGCACCAATACACACAGCAAGACTGGTGAAAGATTGGTTTGATGAACATGAAAGTGAAGTTGAACATCTCCCATGGCCTGCACAGTCACCAGATCTAAATATTATTGAGCCACTTTGGGGTGTTTTGAAGGAGCGAGTCAGGAAACGTTTTCCTCCACCAGTATCACGTAGTGACCTGGCCACTATCCTGCAAGAAGAATGGCTTAAAATCCCTCTGACCACTGTGCAGGACTTGTATATGTCATTCCCAAGATGAATTGACGCTGTATTGGCCGCAAAAGGAGGCCCTACACCGTACTAATAAATTATTGTGGTCTAAAACCAGGTGTTTCAGTTTCATTGTCCAACCCCTGTACTGTAGCTCATTGGTTGGATCTCACCAAAGAAAACAACCTTTGCTCCCCACATGGGTCCGTGAGTCTTGGGCACCCAAGTCACCACTAGAGTTCACCACTGAATCAGGGTGACACACTATATAGCTATATTAACACCGCAAAGGACTGTTTGGAATGCAGTAATTGTTGCCTAATATATTCCAAGCATTACAAACTCAGATTTTGCATGGTGTAATTTAGCCTGTTGGACTCAGTATTACAGCTGTAGATGGTTTTACACCTGACACATATGAGGGTACCTAAGATGCTAAAAGTCACAGAGAGTTTTTAAAGCACTATTGATAGAGACAAATGGAAAGATAATGTGCCTAAATTGCAACTGATTCCAGTTTTGCTATGTTTAGCAACAAATCTTGCCGTTGCATGATTTTCTGATGACATGTCGCCCAATGCTCAGCCTTCCTTGGACCACTTTCACATTTTTCCTACTTCTGACACTTCATCTTTAAAGACAAACTGCTAACTTGCTGCATAATTTGTCCTGATCAGCAACAGGTCGCATAATGAATATATAAAGAGTGTTTTTCTCTTCACCTGTCAGGTAAGAAGCAAATGTCTTATCAATATATTGCAATGAATGCAATATCAGATCAAATGGATAATGGAGGTAGCAGCACAGGAACATTAATGGTACCATATACCCAGCATGTGGCGCCACCTCAGGCATGGACAAACATGGTGATTTTGCGTGGAAGAGTCATACATCTGGTGCATCCTCTTCTTCAGCAAGTCATTCCACAAGTGTTGTAACTTGCCCTCAAGATCCAACAGATCCAACTTGAACTGGGTGAGAGTTGATATCTAAACTGATCCTGCACATGTTTGACTGGGGGACAATGAGGGAAATTCATGATCCCAGTCTCCACAACATTGCCAGTATTGCTGCTTTATGAATGTCTAATGGTCTTCTATGGTGATGCAAGATGCTTCGCCAAACATGATACATCACCATTTTTCTTCAGTCCATATCTGCTGGTTCCAAAAAAGCTCCAAATGCACCCATCCCTGCTCTGGTTTTAATGGCAACATTTGTTTGGGACGGTAAATCCGTAGTCCGGCTGATGACAGTCACTGAGAGATGTTGCAGGCTGACAAGAGTTGTTGTGAACAGCGTTGTGTCAGTATCCAGTTTGCAAGCACAGAAGTTGTGGAAAGCCTTGCACACCATTAGGCGAGCCTTCTTCTAGTGCGCCTAACCAGAGCTTTCACATTGTGTGTGAGTGGTCTCAAGAACTTATTGGTTCCAACATTAAACAACTATAACACATGTACACCCCACATTTTGGGTAGCTGCACAGTATGACCTTCCATCCTTAGTGAAACCCATGATGTGACCTGTATGAAAATGAGTTCCAGGCTGTCTGCTGCCTGATGCATCAACCAGGAATCTGTGTCTGCTGACCGTCTCTCACCGTTTGGGTTGTAACACATTGTCTTGCTAATGATGCCACCACTTCTGCTTTCTGCTGCCTGTTCTGGACATGTCAGTGCAAGTCATTTACATCCCCATCACTGGTTTGCATGTGAAGCAAATTATATCCGAGTCAAAGATTTCCTTCTGGTTGTGATTTTATTTTTTTTGTCAATTATTGTATTAATGTGTGCACAACAGTGCAAACAAGGTTTCTAGTTTTGTTGGATTAAGCAGATGTTTCATGTTTGGAGGTTTTTGCCTTTGAAGCCACGACCTGCAGAGCTGCACTAAAGTTACAAAAGGAAAATGTGCAACATAAAACTTAAATCCCCCAGCAGAGAAATGTGCTTCTCTTTTAGGGCTGGTCTTGCTTTATTCTCTCACAGCAAACACTAAATTCACATTTTAGTTTGCTGCTTTTCTCCGGATATTAGGGGAAACTGTGTTCACTTGGATTTATGCTGAGGTCTTGAGTTTTTGCTTACATACCCCCTTTAATAATGTGACAACCCTCCAGCATACTTGGGATTTAAAGAGCCTCATGGGATTTGTCTGTGTACAATTTACAACCTGCTTTCTGTTTCAGTCCTGTAACAATTTCCAGAGCTCAGCTCTGCTCAGAAAAAAAATATTTCTAAGGCAACTTATTTGATCACATCCCTTCTTCTTCCCTTCAGCCTGCCCAGAATCCTGTGCCACATGTTCTAGTAGATGGGAATGCCAGTCCTGTGAGTCCCAGCTGCCTTTACTGGGCTCAGACAGAGACCAGTGCCTGGGTTCCTGTCCCCCTGGTTCCTACCAGCACGACCACTCACATTGTCGCCGTAAGTATCGCAAGATCTGATCTGACAAATTTTCCCCTTTGTCAAATTTACCCTCCAACATTATTGATAACAAAGTGAAGTCAAGTTTTTATTCCTCTCAAAACTTTTCTGAACTTTAGGGAGAATTAAGGAAGTTTTCGTTAAATATTTGCATGACTATTCTTTACTTTTGTTGTATGGAATAAAAAATGTATTTTATAGTTAAAGTGTGCATGTTAAAAAATCAAGATATCATTTGCCCATCAATGCTGCCAAAAGCCTAAAACATCAGGACCAAAAAAACTTTATGATACGCATCGATTAATGGCTAATATCCCACTGTAGTCTGTCTTATGTAGCATTTATTGCCCAGAGAAAATATTAACACCCCATGAACTTTTCCACATTTTTTGACATTACAGCTTTTTAACTGGACTTTTGTGTTAGACCAAGATTAAGTGGTGCATAATTGGGATGTCCAAAGGAAAAGGATATCTAGTTTTCTTTTTTTTCCTTCTCCAAATAAATATTTGCAGAATGTGGCATGTATTTTTATCCAACCCTCCTGATTTAATACTTTGTAGAACCAACCTTTGCTGCACGTCTTTTGGGGTGTCTCTACCAGCGTTACATATCTTGAGATGCTTCAGGTTCCTAATGTATAAATAAATCTTGATTCTCAATGATTCTCACTTGGATTTAATTCAATAAAATTTATTTCTACAGTGTCAATTCACAACACATGTTGTCTCAAGGCACTTTACAAACTCAGTTCAATGGAATCATACAGATTCCAAATCAAATACATCAATTCCAATTGATCCTAATTATTAAGCCTTGCAGTTATGTTCAGTTTAAATAGTTGAATTGGTTAAATAGTTTTTCTATCTAAGGAAACCCAGCAGATTGCATTCAGTCAGTGACTTGCAGCATTCACTCCTCCTGGATGAGCATGTAGAGACATTGAACAGCCACTTTGACTATGTTGTGATTATGAATATGAATATATTATTTAATATTAATACTTTAATATTTTATTAAATAATATTTCAGTCTGTTAAGGGTTGTCCTGTGAATACCAGCCCAGTAAGGCGATGGTATTAGGACAAAGTTGAAAGGTGTGAGCCAAGCTCTGACATTATTGAACAGCATAAACTCTGTACACACATGGAATGAATTCACACAATTTCTTAAAATACAAGAATTTATTAACAAAAATAAGTCAACTCAAAGTCAAACATATTTCAATCAACAAAATCTTTACTATGCTAAAACAATCCAACTAAACTACCAAGCAGAACGAAAGAATAAGGAAGACTAATGGGCTATGTACAATATAAACAAGTTGATTAAAGATGATTGAAAACCATGACCAAAAGAGCGATGCAACATTACCATGCAATGTTTATGTCTGAGAACCAAGGATTATCTAGAAGAATCTGGAAATGAAGTTAAGTTAGTCTTGGAACCAACTTAGGCAATAATTGGTTTACCTTTAAACAACCATTCACAATGCAAGATCAGATAAAACATTATTTTAATAAAATAACATTTTAAAGAATGATTTCTTCTCTTTTCTCATCTAGCTAAATGTGTGATTGCATTACTTTTCATAGATTTTCAGATTTCTCAGAAGGACTACCAGCGAAAGCCAAATATTATTAGTATTTGAAAATTTGGACTATTTTTACACCAATGACCAGAGAATTTTTGATTTCTTAAAAGGATTGTATTAAAACTATATCATACCAGTGACAGCCAAACATTGTTAGTATTTAAAAATTTTGGACTAAAACTGTTTTATACCACTGACCCAGCTTATTTGAATGATGGGACCACAACTGCCTCATACCAGCGACCTCAAGGATTAATATTATCATTTTTCTTCTAGTACCAGATGTATTCCTTACCACAGAGGACTTAATGGTCTAATTACCTCTATTAGAAAGATTGGATTAGAACCAGATCTTACCAGTAAACTCCCTAAGATTATTAATGTCATTTGATTTGTTTTTCTGTGTTTGATTTTCTGTATCATTGTAATGTTTCTCCTCATGTACAGCGCTTTGCTTGCCTTGTTGCTGAAAAGCGCAATATAAATAAACTTGACTTTATTTGACTTTGCTGAATAAAACCAACCTTCTGGATGACCAATTATCAATGGTGTATAATTAGCTGCCTTTATATAGTACAATAATATCTAAAGAAATATTATTAAGGAAATATTAAAATAATATTTAAGGAAATATTATTTTGAATAAGAACCAAACCTTTGGATAAATGGGGCTTAATTGTGTTTAATTAGTTAACACGTTTAGTAAAATAATATTTAAGGAGAAATTACTTCCTAAATTGGAAACTAACAACCTTTTTGGGTAAATGATCTTCAGCTGACTCATAAAGTGTGCAAGAATGTGTTCTTAGCTGTTAGCGGTTGGAGCTAACAAAAGAAGCTTATAGCTGGTTACCAGAATCAAACACATACCTTTAAAATACCACTAATAAAAGTGTTGAAATGCATATGCGTGGATGGCGTGTTATGGCCAATCTGTGTTTAAAAACCACCCTTTATATAAAGTTTGCCTTAACTTTAAACTTTAACATAAAACACATCCTTGGCTGAGTGCTAGCACTTACTGTAGCTGAGTTTCTCAACACAAACAAAAACAAACGTCATTAAACGAACATTATTTAGATTATTTACTTCTAAACTAATCTTTTCTGCCTACACTCTACCTCTTACGTGAACCGTGCTGAGGAGAAGTTGTCCGGGGCAACGAAGTTGAGGAAAGCATCCACAGTGAACAAAGGGTTAACTTGCAGCTAACCTCCATAGATGTGGGAAAGGGGCGGCTCGTTCTGCCGCCCGGCCAAACTGCACGCAGAGCGGCGTGCTGTGTTGCGGTACCTTTGTCCTTCTTTCAGACCGGGAAAAACTCGGCGTTGTAGAGACAGGGTCTCTGCTGGGAACTCTCTGGAACACAGTTTGCTTCTGTAGACCTCAGAAAGAAAACTCAAGCCACGTTTGCACCCTAATTACCCTCTTGTGTGAATGAATACCGGATACACAAACGGCAATTCATTCCTACTTAACTTAGTGGATATAATGGCGTGATTGTATGACACTCTTGGATCCAGTTTGAAGAATTATGTCTGTTTAATGTTGTAAACCATGGCTGGGTACCAACAACTAGGTCATTCTAATATATGAATATCCTTTAATCTAAACCTCTCATTTGCAGCTCTGGCTGTATGTTTAGGATTGTCCTGTTGGAAGGTGAACCTCTGCCGTAGTGTCAAATCTTTTGCAGTCCCTGACAGATTTTGTTCCAGGATTGTCCTTTGTTTAGCTCCATCCATCTTCCTATGTATTCTGACATTCCATCTTCCTGCTAATAAATATTCTAACAGCATGATGCTGCCACCACCAAAATTCACCCTGGGGATGGCTTGTTTAGGGTGATGTGCAGTGTTAGTTTTTCGCACACGCAGCTTTTGCATGAAGGCCAAAAAGGCTAATTTTGGACTCATCTGACCTCAGCGCCTTCCTCTGGATGTCTGTGAGGTGCCCTACATCATTGGTTCCCAACCCTGCTCCTCAGGGTCCCCTGTCCTGTATGTTATATTTCTCTGCTTTAACACACCCGATTCAGGTGATTGCAGTTCAGCAATAGCCTGCTAATCAGCCATCAATTGAAATCAGGTGTGCTGAAGCAGGGAAACACCTAAAACATACAGGACATGGGGCCTTGAGGAGCAGGGTTGGGAACCACTGCCCTACATGGCTTGTGGTAAATTTCAGTGGCTTCTTATGGCTTTCTTTTAATAATAGTTATCTTTTTGCCAATCTTCCATAATGTTGTAAGAGTTAAGCAGCGCTAATGGACTAATGGTGGTCGTCTTGACAGACTCTCTCACCTGAGCTGTGAATTTCTTCAGCTCCTCCAACCTTTCCCATGTTCCTCTTGGCTGCTTCTTTGATTAATGCCCTCCTCACTCCACCTGTCAGTTTAGGTGAACGTCCATGTCTTGGTAGGTTTGTACTTGGTCCATCCTCCCATGTTGGATGGATTGAACGGAGCTCTGCGAGATGTTCAAAGCTTGGGATATTGCTTTAGAACATAACTCTGCTTTAAATTTCTCCAGAACTTTCTCCCTGAACTTTACTGCTAAGAGAGAAATGCACTCAAAGTCTACAGATTTTAATTCGTAAAAATGGGAATTCTCCTCCCACCTGACAATTATTCAGTAATCTGTGTTGGTCTCCAACATAAAACCCTAATAAAATCAAATAAACGGGTTGTGGTTTTAACGTGACAGATTGTAAAAGGTTAGGGGTGTTAAAACATTTGCATGGCACAGTAATTTGTGCAAACTGTGGTGAAAATTGTTTGGGGCTGACTGAATTCACACAGTAAATGACTGTATTTTTACACTTCTGTGCTGCTAAATCAGATCAGCATCTCAGAGTTAAGCCATCCGGCATCATCCCTGCAGACCTCCCTAATAAGACTACACATCAACCTTTCAGTAACATCTTGTGTTCTAATGGCCTCAGTCCTGATAAGGAGAGCAGTAAAGATAGTGTTTCAGTCAGAGGGCCATCGGATTTTCTCAAATATTATTCTTGCCTTCTGACATTTCATGCAAATATTAATTTCTAACTGTTGCTTTTTAAAAGCATCGGGGAGGCTGTATGTAATTTTGCATTTTTGTTGCCTTGAACGAACTCTGTAAGACTTCTATTCAGTAGACGGGTTATTAGAATAGCTCTGAATATTTCACAAAGCGATGGAGGGCAAAGCTCCCTCTAGGGTCCAAGTATTATTGCTTTCGTATTGTGCAGATTTAAGAAGTTATACTTTTTAAGCCTTGGCCCACAGGGTTCTTGCTGCACCTTGGCCCCAACGATCCCCGTAGTAACTTATTCAAGATTTCATTTGTGCTGCAAAAGAACAGAAAAAAACACTTAAAACAGTTTGCAGAAAATAGTTTTTTGTTTCTTTTGGCTTTTTTGTTTTTGACTTCTTTATGCCTTGCATTTCCCTTTCCAGCTTTCTTAAAAATAATATCACCCTGAATTGTGGTCATTTATTATGAACATTTTTGTCTAAAGACGTTTTTTAAAAAAAACTGTCAATATGACAACTTACATTCTGTGTCATGACTATTTGGCTAACCTCCTCACTACCGGATAAAAAAAGACTTAAAAGACGGCTCTATAGGACCAAAACGATACCACCTTCATTACAGCTTAATAACTAGATGATATCATTTGTGTAAAAGGTTAGTTTACTTATTTTTTTATTTATGTACCATTAAGGCATGTCTGATATAGTCCAAGTTCTGTCATGTTTCGTTATAAAGGACTCGAGTACAGAGCTGAACAGAAGTTAGGTCGAGTACTTTTATGATAAAATCAAAGAACTTACAAAAATGGTCTTGGAAGCACAGGAACAGAACCGGGCATGGAGTGGTTGTAAAATAAAGAGATAGGGAGTACGGCAAAAAGTGGAGGCAACAGAAGAAATCAGCGGGGAACAAAGAGAATGCAGGAGCTTATATATTGAGGCAGGGGTGGAAAAATGATAAGCCAGCCAGAAGAGCATTCAGAGGAGCTGTGGAGCAGCTGTGGCAGAGGGAAGGCAGAGCAGCTGAAGGAAGGAGACTTAATAACAAAGATGAGCTGAACACAAATGCAAGGGGATTCCAAATCAAGGGGGGAAAGATAAACAGTGATCTAAGAGGAATAATACTAAATGTAAAAAGACCTAATAACTAACAAGGAAAATACCTACAAATGTCCTTATTCAGACCAAAGTGTAACTGAAACCAAATTCCTTGTTTGTGTGCACAAACTTGGCAAAAAAAAAGCAGATTCTGGTTTTGATGTTATGCTGTAATTATGTTTCTTTATTGTTTATTTGCATGGGGACAAGCATTAAGTATAAACAAATACTGAACGCTATAACATTTATAGTCTTTGCTAATTTGCAATACATGTCCCCAGATGGGGCTTTAACAACATAAAACTGTTTAAAACACAGAAAACAGCATGGCAATATTAAATATACATATGTATTTGCTTTTATCAATGATCAATCAATACTGCTGTAATGAAAAGCCTTTTTACAAGCCATCAGTTAACATTCAGCTAGCTAATTTTAATTTAGACATAGCAGCAGCAGGAATATTTTCTAAATACTAACAGATTTCAGCTGGTTTCTTGGCTTTTTACGCCTTTGTGCACATCCTTTCCTTCAATACTTATTCTCTGTGTCATTCCATTCTTTTGCCCATAACTTTACTTTATGGGTAAAAGAATGGATTTAAAATCGAAAGGATCGAAAATCGAAAGAATCGATTAAAAAATTATTATTTTATTATTATTATTTTTACCATTTATTATTTTATTATTATTTTTCTATTTTTTAAGTGGCTTTTGGGGGGGCTAAATATTTATGAAAACTCAACAAACTTTGCACAAAATTGACCCCAAATAAAAATTTGGGGAAATTTTTATGAAAATGGGTGTGGCCAAACGGCTTTACAGCGCCCCCTAAAGTGAGATAGGCCAACTGGTAAGACCTAGAGATTTGAAATTTGGTACACAGGTAGATCTCTTAAAATGAAGAAAAAAGGTCTTATGGAGGTATGTCCTAAAATAAACAGGAAGTCAGCCTTTTGGGTCAAAGGGTCATTTTTGGGCATTTTTGACGTTTCATACATGTCAAACTGTCACAAACTCCTCCAAGGGATTTTGACCTATTGTCAGTGTGTCTTTAAGGCATTTGAGATTAAAAGTTATCAAAATCCTGAGTTTATGATCATGTTTAGGGGGCGTGGCCAGATCACAAACCTCACTGGGTCACCAAAAAATTCAAACAGCTGCAACTTTGACAGAAAGGCTGAATGAGACCAAACTTGGTATGATTGATTGATGCTGACATCATCAAAGCCCCACCCTCTGAGAATAGCAAGTCCCATTTTCACTTGAAACAGTCCCTCTCTGACCCTCTAATCAACTTGAAATTGTGTCAGAAGACAGATAACAAGTTGGTCTGCCTTGGTTTGGAACACAGAGGCTGTACTCTAGAAGGTAAGGTATAGGTGCATGGCCAAGTGCGGCATAACGCCGTGTTCATGCGATTGGCTCTAATTTCCACATATATCATATGATCTGCACCAAATTCAACATGATCGATCTTAGTCCAGCTCCCAAAAGATATCCAATTAAATATTTGGAGGGCGTGGCCTAATTCCTCACCAGCGCCCCCTATAATATTTTGAAAAATCAGGCCCAAGCAATACTTTGAGGATTATGACATTTGGTACACATATGTAACTTCCCAGGACCTTAAAAAAGTCTCTTGGAGCCGTGGTCAAAACCCCACAGGAAGTTGGCCATGTTGGATCAAAGCCACCATTTTCTCTCGTTTACGCATGTCGTATCTGAACAAACTCCTCCTACAGCTTTTGACTTGCAGACTTTAAAAGGACTCAGTTTACTCTAAAGGCATTGGGGATCAAAATTTATGAAAAGTTTTTTGCTACATGAAAGTGTGCGGGCGTGGCAGCGTGCCAAAATTCGATATCTTGCAATTTGCATACGGTTAGCTGTTAATCACACATGCATGATCTGATTTGATTTCAACTAGATATGAATGATCTGTGCTAATCTACAAACAGCTGAGTGTGATCAGGCTTTTTCTGCATCAAAGCATGTGGCCAAGAGTCAATATCTGACTTCTCGCAATAAAATAGGAATCTGGTGTATTTCCATGGAATCGAGAGACAAGATCACCAGGGGGCATGGCGGCGGCAACGCGTCACCCCCACATTTGCGACACAAGCTGAAATGGTGGTGAGCTGGGAGGGCTGCCAACGCTGCTTTAATTTATTTAGATTCCTTTCTATGTTTGGATTGCTCGGGTTGTTACTGACATCTGCAGTGAATTCCATGACAACAGAAATAGTAGAAAAATATTTACACAGGAAAACGTTGAGCTGTTCAATACAAAGTTTGGCCTAAATGCTACAAAGAACCTCACTCAAATATGGGCAAACTGGGACATGGCATTTTGCTCAGTAGGGCTGTTTTAATTTCAGATCTTTCAGATTGCTATTTGAGAATTAGACAACATACTAATTGTTGTTTACCCACATGTAGCATGCTTTTATACATTTACCACAGAGAGGTGTGCATGTTTATGTACAGGAAGCAGTTTAGTTGAGTGTTGGAGACCTACTGCTTTCCCTACAGATAATGGGTAGTTATAAAATGGCCCAGAGAGAAGGTGGGTTGGTGAGCAAAAAACAACCATATTGTGATTTCAGTGGTTTGCAGCTCCTTTAACTCCTTAATGACTACAGCCTTCTCAGTGCACATGCTCAATAATCAGCCTTACATTGGTTGGACCACAGCAGCTAATGCAGAAACTCTGGCTAATACTCCATAACTAGATGGATGGCAGAATTATGCAAACTCTCAGTGGACACTCTGAGTGATGCTACCTCTGTCCTGCTTTTGTGGAATCCATTGTAGGATTCACCCATGAAGCATAAATCATATCTACTACAGGCCAAATGAATGTGTTACTCTCGGATGTAGCACAGCAAATCAAGTGGATGCAAGTTGTTGTGCAAGAAGTCCACTCCTGCACCTACTTTGCATTAATCCAGATTTAATACTGTAAATCAGCCAGTTTTCATAATTTAAACCAGTTGTGGGATTCATACAACCAGTCAGCCATCCGATTCTTTTTAATCTTCCAACAGGCTTTAATGGGAACAAAATCCCTTGTTTTCTTTACCTCCCACAAATATCTCTAGAGGATAGAGCTGCAGTGGAAAGAGGGACTAACAATCACTGTGACTGCAAATCAGCAGCTGCTTCGGTGAAACGCATTAGGCCTGATTCTGCCTGAGTGGAGTTCTTGTTGCAGAAAATGGAAGGAGGGACTAAGGATGGAGGCAGAGGAGATGGGAGCTGACATGTGTAATGAGCTCGTGAGGTGTTTCGCCAGATCGTAACTTTCCTTGGCAGAAGACCTGGACCACCCAGAAAAGCACTCTGCTTCTGCAAACCTTCACTTTCCAAACACCTCGAGTTTCTGGGAGCTGTAGTTTATCTGCATGTGTTTAGTTAAGTTGACTTGTGAAGAATTAAGGGGGCTTTGTGTCAGATCTTCTCCTCTGTTGTTTACAGCTGCTGGAACACATTCATCTCTTCTCTCTCACTGCTTTTGTCGAATGCGTTAAAATGGATTCCTTGGTTCTGTGGGCTATTTCTGGTGTAGAACATATTTTTTCCAAAGTTCCTTTTTATTTTTAACATGTTTAAACATACTAGCAGTGTTAAGCTCTCCTGAATGTTTCAAAAACAAGCTTCTTGTTCAGATACAAACCTTTAAAATCATTTATCATGATCTTATTTTATTACATCACTAAAGCCTGGTATCTAAACAGGGGTGTGAACATTTTTTAAATAGCTTGAATGGAAAAAAAAGCCAGTTTCTCTCGTTTTTTTCGTTTATAACAATCTCGACTAAACTGAAACTAGTTTGATTTTACATACAGCTTATTGCACT
The DNA here is from genome assembly GCA_036173005.1 of Crenichthys baileyi. Taxonomy (NCBI): domain Eukaryota; kingdom Metazoa; phylum Chordata; class Actinopteri; order Cyprinodontiformes; family Goodeidae; genus Crenichthys; species Crenichthys baileyi. The sequence continues at coordinate 1,138,970 of JAHHUM010001447.1, read as the reverse complement.
CCTGAATTCTTCCTCAGCTGACTCGGTTCAGGCTGTCAGTAAGAAATATGAAAAATGTGTTGTGGCAGATTTCTGTTTTGTTGCTATAAATTAGATTCATGAAACCTAATTTAAGTTGAATTAAAAAAAAGATAATTTCACTTCCTAGTTCGTCCTAACAATAGATTTTCAGATGGAGCTATGCATTTTGTTTTATCTTTCCAAATCTGCTTTCTCCACACTTAGTTTAATTGCTGAATATCTCATCTCATCTGGTTTTATCACTGGACGTTTGGGAGATGTGAACCGCTTCGGCAGCGTGGTAATTGTGTCCCCGTTCGGCTCCGCGGGGACGCAGAACGAAGATTATCCACTCCACCGTGTGACCGTGCATCCATCCAAACCTGCCCCTGTTCATGCAGATGAGGGGGGAGGTTTTTTTGGCAACTGGCCTTCCAGGATTACATTTGCTGATAACTTTACGCTTCAGGCTGCCCGTAAAAATAAATTGCTTTTCTGAGAGGAACAAGGTAAAGGACGTGTAATCCTCTTGTTGGCTGTAACCGTTTTTGGAGGAATAGTTTCCATAATATCTCTGGGTGAGTGGGATATTAAAAGGATTTTTATGGTATTTAAAAACCTAGAGAGCATATCATGAACCCTCCTCTTCATCTTATGCACACTGGACAGAGGTGGTTTCACTTGAGGAAAAAGAACTGAGTCACACAGAAACACAAAGAAAAAGTGAAATGGCCAAAATGAGGAGGTGGAAAGAAAAGCCCAAGATAGAGATCGTCATGGGAGGAGGAAGTTAAAGAGGTGCAGAAGTTCAAAAACAGAGAGATGTCCTCAGATAATGGGGAAAACACAGGAGCTGAATCCATTTCACCTGTTAATCTATAGGTCACTGCAGAGGTTTGTTTCTTTTTTTCTTTGCAACTCCTTCAGAAAGAAAGTTTCCCATTTTTAACCATTCATGTCCAGTGGCTTTTGCTTTTTTGCCATTGATTACAATTCTGTAATCCTTAAATAAATAAAAAATTCTTTCATCTAGAATGAAATAGTTGACTACCTTCCGTTTATCTCAACTTCATTTAAAGCTTTTGAAGATTATTTTTTCAACCCCACCCCTGAAGCCAGTTGTGGAACAACATGAAAATTAACTTGCAAGGATTCCTGAAGTTTACTGCAAAAGGTAGTCAGTTTGCTGTACTTGATTTTAATCCTCACCGAGATCTTCTTCCTAATGTCCTGAAAGCTGCAGCGTGTCAACTGATTCACAGCTGCACTGATTATCAAACCACAGATTCAGAAGAACCAGTGTTGCTTCTGTTCTGGCCCTGGAAAAGTGGATCTTGTCTTTGCACTTACAGAATTGCTGATGAGATCCTGGGAGATTGGTTGTCCAATCCACTTGATCCGAAGAAGGTTTATGAAGGTTTTCTTTGGAGTACTGGGTACCTGCATGGCTTTTAAAGGCTGTCAGGTCCTCCTAAACCCAAATCAAGATCTGGACTGTATTCTTGGTACAAAGTTGAGCTTGTTGTCAGTGTGGATTGGACTCGGCCAGGTCTCCCACTTGTAATGGATCTTTTTTGTGGGGTAAATGCACTGAAACCCAAGCTGTAGTCGTGGAAGGAGGGTTCTGATCTAGGAATCTATAGATATCCTCTTTGCTTTTTCCAGAAGATGTGGTTGTTTTGGCATCTGGAGCGGTTCACGGTTGAGTGTAAAAAAGCTGAGATGGAAGTGAGCTCCTCCAAGTCTGAAGTCATAGTTCTTACCAAGGGAAAAAGACATGTTGCTCCATCAGGACCAGGACTCGGTTTCTGCCTCAAGCAAAGGAGTTCCAGTATCTCTTTCATGAGTTATGGTACAATGGAGTAGGAGAGGAAAGGACAGATTGGGATCTCATTCCCAGTAATGTGAGCAGTGCTGTCGTGGTGAAGAACTAGCTGAAGAAAGAGCTGACCCAAAAAGCGAAGCTCTCCATTAACGGTTGGTCTATGTTCCAACCCTCACCTTCTGTTATCAGATACAGCTCATGACCGAAAGAGAAAATCCTGGATACAAGCTGCTGAAAAGAGTTTCATTCACAGAGTGTCTGGACTTGGCCCTAAAAAAGGGTGAGGAGGAACATCTGGGGTGAGTTTAAAGTAGACGTACTGCTCCTCACAGTCAAAATTTAGCAGTTGAGGTGATTTGGGCATCTGATCAAAGTAGCTCTGAGATGTCTCCCTTTTCAGGATTTCCAGGCAAGCCCTACTAGGAGGGGGACTCTGGGCAGACTCAGAACCTACTTGAGGGACTAAATATCCCGTTCCTGCATTGGAGCGCCTTGTAATCCCCCAGAATGAGCTGGAAAGAGTTGCTCTGAAATCTGTGGCTTTCCCTCATGTTACCTTGCAGGCTGATCTTGGATCATCAATAGACAATGGATGATGTCCTTGAGATGCTCTTCTACATGCCCACAATGTTTGATACATCAGTGATACCTTCCCATAATGATCCTTTCACCTTGATCACACCACATCCTGGGCATCCTGCAGCTTCTCAGGATGACTTTGGAAATGTTAATGAAAATGAAGTAGATATTCTTACTCCAGCCTCATAACGTCCTGCTGCATATATTTCTCAATTATTGACAACATTCTGGTTAAACTTGGACTTTTCTCAGGTCAGGCTTCCCGATGGGAGGGATATGCATGTTCTCTCTTCTTTACACTTTTGAACTGAAGACATCCAGCTTGGATCCAAATGTTGTCAGTTATTAAATAATGTCTGCAGCAAGGACAAAGTGGGCAGAGATGTGTTTGCTTTTACCAAAAGTTTGCATGGCCTTGCGTTTTCATCTGTTTGGTATACTAACTCCTATCTTGTTCCTTTTTGGGAATGCACCTGAAGTTTCCAACAAACTGCAATCAAAAAAACAAGAATTATACAGCTGTTAGGAGAACAAGAAAGCTGTTGAGTTTTCATCTAACAATGTTTTTAAGGTGGTCGAAGAAAAGTTTCAGTTGGGTGGGGTGTATTTCCAAGAACACAACTAAGAAGTGTGTGAATTTTGTTCCCTGAGGACAGTTGGCACAGAGCAGCAGGGATCGGATGATTTATTTCACTCCCCTGTCTAATAACTTCTCAGATATGTATTGGCCTCTGTTCTGGAATCTCAGATTAATTAAGATTTTTATCAGCTGTTCTTATGACACTGATTAAATTAATTATACTCTCCTTGGGTGAATTTCCCTGTGCCTCTTTGAGTTTCTCTCGCTTATTATGGCTCCTAAGTTTCACTCTCTGCTCCTGTTATTCCTTTTATCCTCAGATTTTAACCTATATTTCACCTTTAATCCCATCGAGTTGGCGCTCATTTCTTTAGATTTTCTGCCTAACATCCAAACTTTCATGTAATTATTTAAAATGTTTTTCATCAATAGTTCTTTAGTCTTTCTGAAGAGATTAAAAATGAGAGAAAAACTGCCAAAGTCTTCACTTCATAAAACATTTGATAAAGCTTGGAGATCTGTTGTTCGAACCCAGTGTATATAAAGTGTTACTGGGAATTTAGCTGCATTTTTATCTGAGGAAGAAAACTTTTGTTCATTCTAGCTTGTCTTGATTTGGTGGAGCGTTATCTTCTGCAGGACAGCAGCAGAACAAAAACATGCAACGTGAGGCGTCAGGAAGGAAAAATGTAAGGTGTCTTCCTTTAAGTTTGCCTTATTTTTGTTGGTTTTATTGTTGCATTTGCCCTTATTGGTGGACTGCTGGGAAATGACAGTTGCAGCTATATCACACAGATGATAAATTATTCATTTATTTATATCCCGGCAATAAAAAGCCAAGTGTGAGACAGGTTATATTGTTGCTTCTCTGTGTCACAAACAGCGCTGCTCTTTACGAATACGATGCTTTTTGCCCTGACTGGGATTTTCATAAATGTCTCTGGAAAAAAATGGATGACTGTTCCTTAAAAAATGATTGCTTAATGCATCATTTAAATGTCTGCCCTGTCAGTGGACAAAGGTTAATGAAGGTTCATCGCTGAGATTCTTAGTATCACAAAGCTTACCTCAATCTGTAACTATGGCAACTGATACTGGTAGCTAAACATGTTCTAGAGGTCATTATGATTTCAAATGAGAGATTATTTCACATAGAAAGCTCTGAAACAAAAAAATACACCAGTGTGTGACTGCAGTGAGCCTTCCCTGTTTTTAAACTGTTCTTTCGCTTTTTCCTGAAAATTTATTTTTAGGAGAAAAATGTCAGCAATAACAAAAGCTTTTAATTCCTAAAGCCAGAGTTGATTACTATGTTAATGTTAAGGAACAAAATTAAATTATTTTTATTAATTACATGATAATCATTTGCCTACAACTAAAACTCTTATAATTTAAAAACAACATGTTTTTCCCTTTGTCTAACTAAATCAGTTTAGCAATAAAAGTAACATTTAAACAGGAATTTTGGTATAAGCTTTTAGGATTAAAGCACCAAGGCGCACATGCACAAAGTCATGTGTCGGTGCTAAATGTTTGAAACCCTAACTTTGCACGTGCTTCCAATTCTGAGACTACAGGAAAAAGCAGATATTCTCCCAAAATAGCTTCACTGAGCCAACAGTATCTCTGCGATGACACAGTTTTCACACATTTAAAGGAGGCATTTTACATGTGTTTGAGGGAAGGCCCCGTCCAAATTATTTTTATTTATGTGAATCATAACCAGGCCAACTTGTTTTGGTCAGAGCCGTTTGCTTTGCACACCTTGCATGGAAAAGTACAGTCTATTCGGTACGGTGGTGTTAATTTGGTTGTAGGAGGAAAAAAGTGGTGAAGAGTGACCTCCTGGACTGCTGGCCTTACAAAAACAGATCAGTGTTGTTACAGAAACTAGAACTGATCCCCTCTTCCGGTAAGGTGTCCCTGATATTTTTGTAAATATTGATTTTTAACTTCAATCAATGCTTTTGACCTCAGCTAAAGGCATGTGTCACTACCCTCTCCTACTTTCTGCAGCATCGCTTATTGGTTCAGAAACATCACTGCAATGTTTTTCCTCCAGTCAGATGTTGTTAAAGTTTTGAGGAACGTCTCTTCATGTTATTTCTGTTGTTTTATAACAATGAAAAAATGAAATATTTTCTCTGTCTCTTTGGACACCTCTGCTTTAAGATCCCCTGAATTTCTTTTTAATAGTAGCTTTGATTGTACTAAACTCTTACTTTACTGTACAGGCTTCTTTGTGTTATTAGTTTTGAAGGTTAATTTAAAAGCCCAGCCAGGATCTGGTCCGGGAATCAGCCTTTTGTTAGAGGACCTATAGACAGGACAATAGTTTCTTTTATACTTATTATTGTTTTATGTCTTATCCTTGATTAAATACATTTGAAATAAATAAACAGTTTATATTCCAGCATGCTGATGCTTAATATCTTTCCTAATTTGACCAACTAGACTCTCTGATAATCTTCATTTGTCTGCCATGAATCTGGATTCAGGTGGGTATGACTGCTTCCTCCTGGGTTGATGGTCAGTCTTCTCCTTGAACGAAGGAGTTATTGTATGTTTTCTGTCTTGTTCATCGCTGATGGACGGACAGATGGGGCCTAATGTGCTGAATGCGCCCACTACGCTGGTATGTCATGAAGAAAGAGCTGATTCAAAAAGTAAAGCTTTCGATTGCGCTCGGCTCTATGTTAAAATCAGCTCAAGGCAGCCTATTTCTTACAATATCCAATATCATATCAAACTGTATTTTTGTCATTTTACCCTAACTGCTCTATCATATAAAGATTAACTCCATGTTTGGCTGTACAGCCCTTTGTTACTTGTTTTCTGCCTTTTTGGAAGAACATGCACCACCATAACAAAGAACTTCTGTCTTCTCCACCATCCAGGTTGTCACGGTTCATGTTCTGAATGCCGCGGACCGACTCAGCAGGAGTGCCTGTCATGTTCCGACCCCGCCGCTTCGCTTAAAGATGGAGTTTGTGTCTTTGACTGTGGAGCAGGATACTACAACCAGGAAGGAATCTGTTACGGTAAAACTGACACATTTTTTATGTTGCATTATTTTAACCTACAGCATGTTGTCAGGAAAGTTCTCCACTTTTTAATTCCCTCGCTCCTTATGAAGGTAGTCTCTCGAGCCATTTTAAATTAAGAGAAACATCTATATGAGGTGTTTGGACATGAAGCGATGTCCAAACAATGCCACAAAATATTAAGGAAAGCTAAAATATACATTCAATTTGGATTTACACACCTGCCTAGAACTTACAATTTCTTTGCCAAATTCAAAGCTGCCAATATGAATTACTCGTACTCGTACTCATCGTCTTCCGCTTCATCCGGGACCGGGTTGCGGGGGCAGCAGACTCAGCAGAGACGCCCAGACATCCCTCTCCCCAGACACCTCCTTCAGCTCCTCCAGGCGGAGCCCAAGGCGTTCCCAGGCCAGCCGAGAGACATAGTCCCTCCAACATCCCCTGGGCCTCTTCCCGGTGGGACATGCCTGGAACACCTCCAGAGGAAGGCACTGAATATGAATGAATTCATATTAATTTCTCAGTTTTTTTGTTTGAAGACCTTATTCTTCAGTTTGCTAATTAAATCATCATGCCGTATTTGTAATCTGATTTCTGTTTGTGTTACGACCTGTTAAGACTGTTTTTAATCATAGCCATTTTTAAAGAACTACAAAGCCGGTACTCTGCTTTAAAAACAACGTTTTAGACATTTTTCTTTTAGCACAGCTGAGAAAAGCTTCACTGACTATATTAAAAAACTATTTGAGGTTATTTGAGGTGTGTTCTTCAGAAGCCAAAAAAGGTGGTCGCTGCTATATACAAGGTTCAAATTCTCCTGTTCATCACAAATATTCTCATTATCCCGAAAAGAAAACCAATAAACAAAAAAAAAACTTATTTATAGCAGGGATGGCCGTGTAAACACAATGAAATCAACACAATCATACTAAGTTTTAGTAAAGTGTTAACATTATATGGGTTTTTATAACCTGAACTGAACTCTCTCTGGCAACAAAAAATGGTGTTTTATATAGGAGGGAAGGGCTGCTGTAAACTAAGACATTTAGTCTATCTAATGCAGAAAAAAAAAAGCTGCCAATGTTTCCTTTTAAGGGCAGGAGCTGACAAATAAAGTGTATATTTATCTAAAATCTAAAATCTGTGGAAATCTGTTGAATAACATTAAAACTGTATACCACTTCTAGGTGCCACTGCTACACAATTTACGTGTTTGCAATTTAAGTGTTACTTAAATGTTGCAGCAATGACCTCATTATACCATTTCTCATGCTATGCTAGGCAGACTGATGAGATATTAATTCAAGTTCAAAATTGTTTTAAAAATAATCAAGTTTAACTGTTCTGTTAAAGAAAAACCTCGTACTCATACTTGTCGTCTTCCGCTTCATCCGTGACTGGGTCACGGGGGCAGCAGACTCAGTAGAGACACCCAGACGTCCCTCTCCCTAGACACCTCCTCCAGGTCCCAAGGCGTTCCCAGGTCAGCCGAGAGACACAGTCCCTCCAACATCCCCTGGGCCGTCCCCTGGACCTCCCCCCGTGGGGACGTGCCTGGAACACCTCCCGAGGGAGTCTTTTAGGAGGCATCCATTATAGATGCCTGAGCCACCTCAACTGGCTCCTCTCGATGTGGAGGAGCAGCGGCTCTACTCCGAGCTCCTCCCGGATAGCCGAGCTCCTCACCCTATCTCTAAGCTCATTTCAGCCGCTTGTATCCGGGATCTCGTTCTTTCGGTCATGACCCAAAGTTCATGGCCATAGGTGAGGGTAGGAACGTAGACTGACCGGTAAATCGAGAGCTTTGCTTTTCGGCTCAGCTCTCTCTTCACCACAACGGACCGGCACAGCGCCTCCATTACTGCAGCAGCTGCACCGATCTGTCTGCAGATCTCCCGCTCCATTCTCCCCTCACTCGTGAGCAAGACCCCAAGATACTTGAACTCCTCCACTTGAGGCAGGAACTCCCCTCCAACCTGAAGAGGGTAGGCCACCCTTTTCTGGTCGAGAACCATGGCCTCGGACTTGGTGGATCTGATTTTCAACCCAGCCGCTTCACTCTCGGCTGCGAACTGCCCTAGTGCATGCTGTAGGTCTTGGCTAGAGGGGGGCAGCAGAACCACGTTATCTGCAAAAAGAAGAGACGAGATCCACTGGTCCCCAAACCAGACCCCCTCCGGCCCTTCGATGCGCCTAGAAATCCTGTCCATAAAAGTTATGAACAGGACCGGTGACAAAGCGTAGCCCTGCCGGAGTCCAACATGCACCAGGAACAGGTCCCACTTTTGGCAATGCGGACCAAACTCCCGCTCCGCTTGTACAGAGACCGGATGGCCCCTAATAAAGGGCCCCCAACTCCGTACTCCTGGAGCACCCCCACAGGGCAGCACGAGGGACACAGTCAAATGCCTTCTCCAGGTCCACAAAACACATGTGGACCGGTTGGGCAAACTCCCATGAACCCTCAAGTACCCTGTAGAGGGTATAGAGCTGGTCCAGTGTTCCACGGCCGGGACGAAAACCATACTGCTCCTCCTGAAGCCGAGGTTCAACTATTGACTGGACTCTCCTCTCCAATACCCTGGCGTAGGCCTTACCAGCAAGCCTGAGGAGTGTGATCCCCCTATAGTTGGAACACACCCTCCAGTCACCCTTCCTATGAAGGGGGACCACCACCCCGGTCTGCCAGTCCAGAGGCACTGTCCTCGACCGCCACGCAATGTTGAAGAGACATGTCAACCCTGACAGCCCCACAACATCCAGAGACTTGAGGTACTCAAGGCGGATCTCGTCCACCCCCGAAGCCCTGCCACCGTGGAGCTTTTTAACCATCTCGGTGACTTCAGCCTTGGTGATGAAAGTGTCCAGCCGCGGCACGCTTGGCCTCACGGTACCCGTTAGCCGCCTCAGGAGTCTCACAGGCCAACCACAGCCGATAGGACTCCTTCTTCAGCTTGACAGCATCCCTTACTGCCGGTGTCCACCAAAGCATCGACAATAGACTCGGAGAACATGGTCCACTCGGACTCTATGTTTCCAACCTCCCCCGGAATCTGGTCAAAGCTTGCCAGGAGGTGGGAGTTGAATACATCCCTGGCTTAGGGCTCCGCCAGACATTCCCAGCAGACCCTCACTATACGCTTGGGCCTGTCAAGTCTGTCAGGCCTTCTCCTTTTCCAGCAGGTCCAACTCACCACCAGGTTGTGATCAGTGGACAGCTCAGCCCCTCTCTTCACCCGAGTGTCCAAAACATGTGGCCGAAGGTCTGAAGACACGACAACAAAGTCGATCATTGACCTCCTGCCTAGGGTGTCCTGGCGCCAATCTGTGACTAGCACAGAAGTCTAATACTGAAACACCACTCGGATTCAGATCGGGGAGGCCATTCCTCCCAATCACGCCTCTCATGGTGTCACTGTCGTTTCCCACATGGGCGTTGAAGTCCCCCAGCAGAAATTCAGCAGTGCTGCTGAATTTAGCTGATTCTAAAGGTTTTCCTGAACACTGGACCACAGCTCTTTTTTCCTTTTTCCTTATTAGATTAAGGTTAAGTAATATAAGTCAGCTTCTGGTAATTCCTAGATTTTTAACTAGGTAATTATTAGTGATTTGAGTGTTCATTTCCCGGTCTTTAGGTCTTTCTTTAATGCTTAGCATGTGAATTAAAATTAGCATTTGTTCCCTAGGGCTTTATGTTCTATTTTATTTGTTTTCTTCGTAGGTTAATGGGTTTTAAACTGGTTCTGGCTGATTAATAACACATGTAATTTGAAATAGAAAGTTATTTTTTGCATGTATTTTAGAGCAATTGTGAATCCTGAGAAACAAATGTACTCATCCGGCTTGTTTTTAAGTGCAGTAGAGATCAGGATTTCGACTTGCTTCACACTTTAAAACAGGTGTGATTGCATCTCCATCTTTAATCTTCAATAACAAACAACCTAACAGTGTTTCCAGTAGATGATTTTGTAATTTAGTAAATTTAGTTTTTTTAAGGTTGTGTCATCTGATAATTCATGCCCAATTTTAACCAGAATATTCTTCGACTGCTTCTGTTAAATAAACCACATTTATAAGTTGATGCCAACAGCTTTTTTAAGTGAACAAGAATCATGCTGCACACAAGCAAAGGCTGTTAATTAAGTGTGTTCTGCTTTATTCTGTTATTTTTTCAGTACAGCAGTTTAAACCTGATTAAAATTGCTCACATTACTGCACATAAATCTACTGTTAAAGGTAAAGCTTCACCACAGAATACATATCTTTTTCTAAAAGCCTCCAAAATGTCATTCTTCATTGTTTCCCAAAGATTTAACAAGCAGTTTGTAATGCACGGTTTGTTTAATTTTTCCTCTGGCGAGTCAAAGTGGATATTTTATTAGAAAAATTAGATGTCAAACAATGTGCCTGTCCTGAATAAAATCAAGTGAAAACAGCATTTCAGGCAGTAAAAGCTTTATTGGTAGCATTAGCCTTCAGGTGATGGTTTGCTTGGGTTTATTTCTTTGCATCTCTGTGGAGCTTAAAGGATTAGTCAGCTAGAGACAAAGTAAAAAACAATACTTACCAGGTCCTTTGTGCACTAATGAGGATTCAGAATAAATAGATCCTGTATGAATATGGATAGCTTCTATTTTTAATGGGTGGGATGATAATATAGGCCAGAAATAAGCTTCCCTGAGGGTAACTGAGAACTTGGTAGCTCATTGCTAAGTTCTTTCTGTAGTCGAAACCACCCAGAGGAGTGTTGAAGGAGCTCTTCTTTTCCTGTTGCTCTTATAGAGGTCTTAACCTTGGTGAGCTTTCCTCTTTCAGAAAATGTCAGAACCGGGGGAGCCTTCAGGGGAAAAAGGTCAAAACCATATGAACCAGTTCCTGCTTTGAGCTCGGGTTGGAAATGTCAACTTCCTGAGCGAAATGAAGGGGATTTACCTTCTTGATTTCAATCCAGCAGACCTCTTGAAACAGATGGATTGGATGATGGATATTTTATTTTATGTATTTGTGTTATGTGGTATATAATTGACATTAACTAACATTTTTGTTTGTTTTGCTCTCGACAGCAAATAGGACACCAATTGTTATTTAGCGCTTGTTTGCTGAATGAGTTGCGCTGGCTTTACCCTGTCCTGACAAGACTTATGTACATTTATTTTGCATTAAAGGGTAAAGTGATTAAACAGATGCATCTCAATAAATTATGACATATAGTATATCAAATTTTTACACATCTTTGCTTATTTTGATTAGGAGTAGTGGTTAAGTTCTCTTAAAATTAAAATGTAACATGAGATCAATTCAAAAATCATGTTTAATACAGAAGGTTTATGGCCTGCACAAACATAGGGGAGACTGCTGACTCAATAGTTGTCCAGAAGACAGTGACTGGCACAAAAGGTCTTTGGTAAAGAAGCTGGTTGTGTATGTATCCAAACATATTTATAGAAAGTTGAGTGGAAAGAAAAAGTATGGTACAAAATTATGCACAGAGATTATGGATACTCACCGCCTTCAGGGGATTGTGAAGCAAAGCCCATTGAAGAATTTGCAGGGCAGGGATTCTGCAGACATGGACTTCAGCTGGACTCAGAGCTTCAAGAGCCACCACCCACAAATGTATCCAGGACTGCTTTCTTACCTGTGTTAAGCTACTCCTTAACCACAGTGTCAGAAGTATCTTACCTGGGCTAAGGAGATAAAGAACTGGTCTGTTGGTCCAAAGTCCTTTTTTCAGAAAAACCCTAAGTTTGCATTTAATTTGGAAGTCAAGGTCCCAGAGTCTGGAGGAAGAGTGGAGAGGCACATAATCCATGTTGCCTGAAGTCCAGTGTGAAGTTTCCACAGTCAGTGATGATTTGGGGTGTCATGTCATCTGCTGGTTCTGGTCCACTTGGTGTTCTGAAGTCCCCAGTCAACGCCGCCATCTACCTGGAACTTTTAGAGATTCATGCTTCCTTCTGACAAGCTTTATGGAGATGCTGATTTCATTTCCCAGCAGGACCTGGTACTGACCCACACTGCCAAAGGTACCAAAAGCTGGTCCAATGGTGTTACTTTGCTTGATTGGTTAGTAAAATGGCCTGACCAGAACCCCAATAGAGAATCTGTGGAGCATTGTCAAGAGGAAGATGAGAGACACCAGACCCAACAATGAAGATGACCTGAAGGCCGCTATCAAAGCTACCTCAGCAGAACCACCAGGTTGATCGCCTCCATGCCACGCCGCATTGATGCAGTAATTCATGCAAAAGGAGCCCCAACCAGGCATTGAGTGCAGATACTGTACAATGCACGAACATTATTTTCTGTAGATCCACATTTCTGTATAAAATAATTTTCTAAATGATTTTTATTGATCTCAAGTAATATTCTGTTTTTTTATTGAATTGCTGAAACAAATGAACTTGATCTAATATATTGAGATGCTCTTGTATGTCGGTCCTTTCCTTCAGCTGCTGAACCTGATGTGTTTTCATCATGTGTTTTTTTTACATCTACAATATGTGCATTTGGCCATTTGACCAAAGTCTGATTAAGTACTTCTTATGGCTCTGTTTTAAAAATGCAGTGCATTTTGGATCTCGGCGGCTTAAAATATTTTCTTTCCCCTTGTAAAACAGTATTAATTTTAATGGACTACAAGCCTTTTATATGATTCCAACATTAAGCCATTAAATTTTACTTGCTTTGGTTCACAGCTTGTGATTCGTCCTGCGCTTCCTGTTTCCCTGACAACCCCAAATGTATGAGCTGTCCCGCCGGGACTGCTTTACATCATGGGAAGTGTATTACTCAGTGTCCAGTTCAGCATTACGTGGACAACCACAGTAGATGCAGAGGTGGGTGAAGTATTTGTCTGCACTTATACATGTTAAACTGTATGGATCAATGGACATTCAGGAATAATGCACATAAAGAATCTTTATCCTATTTGTTCTTGCAGCCTGCCACAGCACCTGTGCTTCATGCTGGGGCCCCTCGGTGTCCCATTGCATCTCTTGTCCATCTGGACTTCTGCTCCACCAGGGTCAGTGTGTGGAGGCCTGCGGAGAGGGCCTGTACCCTCAGGACAGCACCTGCCACAGTGAGGATTGACGCTTAAATAATATATAATTATGGTGAGAGCGTTCCGTTGTCTGTTGATTTGATCCATCTATCTTCTCAGACTGTCATCCCTCCTGCCGTTCCTGTGTTGGACCTCTGGCCTCAGACTGCCTTCGCTGCCTGAAACCAGAGGAGGTTCTCCTGCCGCAGCATATTCACCTTCGACATGGCATCTGCACATCTGGATGTCCTGAACACAGCTGTCTGGACAACTTGCAGACGTGCAGAGGTAAGTGCAACTTCCCTTCTGTTGCTTTCTGTTGTCCATAACTTCACCTAGGATGAGGAATTATTACCATCCAAATGTGGTAAGGATTCTTCAGGTTCTTGGCTTTCTTTCCCCAACAGATTTAAAGACCCATGTGAACAATAAGGAAGACATGTGGTGATCATAGTGAAATGGAAATCTGGGTTGTTCCCATCCATGTTTCATGGAATCTTGTGAAAAGACTTAATACAACACCAGAGAGCAGAAGCTCAGTCGTCCCTCATAAAAACCACTTTAAATCATGTTTGGATATAACACAGTTAGCAGCAGTCTGAGTGAGCTAAGTTTAAAGAATCAAGCAGAAATTCTCATGGAGAAGTCAACCTAACTACTTACAGAAGGAGTCATACAGTTTCAACAAACTGAACTGAATCATCAGTTCCTCTGCTCTAATAAAACCCGGTTCCCATGAGGTAAAGACAGAATAAGACTGACTATAGTTAGATAACGGTGAGTGAAAAAGAAAGTTCACTTTAATTACATTCCCTTTGTTTCCTCATTCTTTTCGTCCCTTAATCCTTCCTACTATAGTTCGTTCTCTCCTTCTTTCCTTCCTTTTTTTATTGTGCCTTTACTCCTATCCCTCCTTGTGTCTCTTCTTGTGTCCTACCTCCATTCTGTCCCCCCTCTTTCCTTCCTTGTGTCCATGTTTTAATTTCCTTTCCCATGGTCTGTTTTTTTCCAGGTTGCTACACACTGTAGAAATGTTTTTCATAAAATCCTAGTCAGCTTTGGTATTTAAGGTATTAAAATTGACCTAAATGTCCGTGAAAAGTTGAGTCTGGAAAAATCTCAAATTTTTACATGAAAAATGTGCAGTAACCTTGTTTCTAACTGGAAACTTGACCCCCATGTTCAAAGACAGCCTTCTGTATGGGCGTACATAAATGTTACGTGTCATTAACTTTGTTCAGTCTTTAAACATTATATAGACGTTTGGTTTGATGTTGCAATTAAAAAATGTGGGAAATTGTGTGTGTAAAGACCTTGTGGGCGTGTTACTCTTTAGGAAAGGAAGAGACTTTGAAGAGGCGACTCGCTGGGATATTTGCGAGTGTGTAATTGTGTGGATAATTGGCTAATTTTGAAGTTCACTTTAAGGGTTGATGGGTTATTCTCCTTCCAGCACAAAGCAACAAAAACCTGCTTCACTGAAAATCGTCTTCTGGCCAGAATGACAAAAAGCACTGCTTGTCTTTTTATTATTTCTGTAGCAAAACAAGGCTGATATAAGGAGAGACAACAAGACCATAATCAATTTTCCCCACATCCTTTGTTTGTTTGAAGATGAAAATTGGAATTTCATTGGTTTGCCACATACCAATTTTCTTTCCCTGCTCAGTTTTGAGGATCTGATCATACTGCAGACAGTCCGGCAGGAAGCAGCTTTTTGTTTCAAGCTGCTGCCTTCCTGAATTAAAGTCATTTGGCTGCATGAAGATTTCCCTGAGCTCTACCATCCCTTCTGCTGCCATTGTCCCTGCAGAAGCAGCTTCGACTTTATCTGCGAGTCAGAAAAAGCACATGTTGTGGGCTAAAAGCAGCTGCTATCATAAAGATTGAATTTAAAATATATCTTTGATGGAAAGGATGGAAAATACCCAAGAATTTTGTCTTTTAATTAATCATTTCTTTAGAATAGCTGATATAAATCACAGATTATTTAGGCAACAGTTTAATTTCTCTCCTAATAGCCATCATTAGGCCCAGAGCAGCCAAACACCTGAGATTTTTTGTTTACCTTACCTAGGAATGAAAAACCATTAGCTGTATTGGAATTCCTTTTATCATCCCGGGAGAGACCATTACCAATCGATAAGTAGCACGACTCACCCACAGAGTCTCCTCAACACGTCCGTCTATTTGTTTGGTTCTTCTGGAGAGCGGCACCGGGCCAGTAACGGACCTGGAGTGGATTTAAGTCAAACATGGCTCAGTAGAAATTATGTTTGCTGTAAAAGTAAGAGAAGCACTATTTATTTTTTAACATATTTTTACTCAAGTAAAAGTAAAAATTAGTCATCTAAGAAATTACGGTAAAATTCAGGCAAAAAAAGCACTTTTGCAAACCAATTTTTCAACATTCAGCTTATAACACCAATACTTACAGAAGGGGAAGTACGTATGTTAAAATAGGGTAAAGTACCTCCAGTGACAGTATCTACTGTGTACCTCAATATACCACAGCGGGCTCAGCAGATAGAAAGTAACATTAAAACTGCAAAGCTTGTGTAAACAAACAAGAATACTCACTTTGACAGAAACTTTAACTCACTGTCTGGTACATTTTTCATTAAATCAAGCTTGTTCATTCAGGGGAGTTACTCGTAGTGGGTTAATTAGCAAGACATTTCACTCAGGTAAAGATAATTCTTAATAACATTACTAATGTAAAAGTAAAAAGTATGGTGCAATAAAACTACTTGTAAAAGTAATTTTTTACAAAATGTTACTCAAATAAATGTAACTAGTTACTTTCCACCTCTGCATATGATGCATTATGTAGTTTTTTTCTTTAAGAGCAATGATTTTATGCAGGGAAATCAGAATAAAATTATGATTTTTACTGTAAAAACTGTGAGATGTTATTCCTTCTGATTTGTGCTTTTCATGCAAACTACTGATGTTAATACAGCATTGAGCTGCCAGAGTCACTGATTCTTTTCTTCTTTGTGTGAATTACCTGAATGAGATTTGCATATATTTGTTTTATTTGAATCATGTTTTTCTTTCACCTAAAAGTTGAATACCTTCTTTACCTACATGATGTTGCAAACTAAACTTCTTCTGAAGAGCTCAGTTTTTATCTCAGCTAGGAGCTGAACTCCACTAATATTTCAGTCTGACTGTTATTATCTGCTTTTCTTTGTTGAGGCTGTCTGAGTCAATGCAGCTGGTGAATGTGATCAACGAAACATCAGTACAGCTCTATTCATGGTGATGTGTACAAGTTGTTCCAGTCTTCGACTCGTCTGAGCAACAAAAGCTTTTGACTCGGCGGCATGTCGGCGGGTTCAGGTGTTTGTGTGTGAACAATGGAGCCTTTCGTCCGACTCTGTGCTTCGTTAGATGACGAGGCCTCCCCAGCAGGCCCTGTCCTGAAGCAGAGCAGGATGTGTTAGCGTGCATCGGACTCGCAGTATTCACACACACACACACACACACACACACTTTTTGTTGAACACCTCCAAGGCAGCCTGAGCTGGTGAGCGGTCGGATGTCCCTGCATTCAGCCGCCCCCTGTGCAGACGGACACAGTAGGAGTGGAGGACGTTTTATGCTCCTTGAAGACGTGCCCTGTTTACCAAATCATTTTTGCTATCTGAGGTTATAGTTTTAGTTTTAAGGAATGTTTTTGTACTCTTGGTTTGAGATAACCAAGAAAATCAGGTTGGATTAAGTTGAAATAAAGGACAGGTCTTCCAAGATTTTTGTAATTATGTTTAATAATAAATTCACGATGCATTGTTCCCTCATGGCTCCTCCTAAAGGATGGTAGTACAGGAGGGTGGTCCCACGTGGCTCGTTGGGGCTGTGACTAACTGGACCACTTGTTTAAAGACCAGGCCATCAGGTGCTGCTGATGAGCCTCATCCCAGAGAAACTGTTCTTCGTCTTTGAGGGACTAGTCCAAGTCACGTCTCTAATTACTGAAATAAACATTTTTTCTATCAAGTCTATGTTATTTAGTCGGCCACAGTGGTGTAATCTATAGTTCAGAGGACTGAAAAACAAGCATTCACCTGTGCGTCTGTCGTGCAGGAAGCAGATCTCTTTTGTATGATGATGAGCCCTGCACTGTACCGGGAGGATCATTTATGGAGCGCATTAAGGAGCACTCACAACCCCAAACTAAATCAAAACCTCATCGACTGCGCCCACCTCAAATTATGACCCTATCAGCACAAAACAAAGTAATGAATTTGATTCTGGGTGCTGCTGCACCACATTATGTGTGGTGAGAAGGCCCGTGAATTTGGGTCCTACAGGAATCAATATGCACTCTTCGCCTCACAACTAATTAGATATCCAAGCTGCAAAAAGAGTGAGAAGCCTCAGATCATTCTTATTCTTTGTGTTTAATAATGAAACATGTCTGTGGATCTGCTTTTCACTGAGTCTTTAAACGGAGGTGAACATTTTGTGCATGACCTAAGCGTCTGACAGACCCCCAGCCATGTTTGTGGGTGTAGAGCTCCATGTTCTGGCATGTTTGACGTGGCAGAAGCATAAAAGGTGGGCGTTGATTGGACGTTACGTTGGCATTTCAGCTCTGACGCCTGTAACTTTTATAAAGTCCTTGCTGATTGACTCCCAGAGGGTAAACATTTTTGCACAAACACACACAAATCATTGCCTTGGCTCAGGTGGATTACCCATCTGCTCTTGTCAGGATCCATCATGGGTTTTGTAAACAAGTCTGGGGTTGCAGCTGACAGCGCTCTCAAAGAACCCAGGAAAAGCCTGATTGTAAACATAAATACTTCAGGGCAAATATACCATAAAAAGAAAGGTAGTTGTGTACATGTGCATGCACACTCCCTCGGCTTCCAGCCGCTTGTTGACAGGCCTTTTGTCTGTCGTTCCGACCGCAAGCAGCAGCGTGAACCAGTCAGTCTGTGACTTGGCCCTGCTGCCTGGGCTGATAGTGTTGCTCAGCTATTTGTCTCTGTGCTGCCAAAGCAGACATCAAAGGCTGCGATGAGGAAAGGCCAGTTTCAGGGCTGCTGTTGTGTTTGGTGAAGGGTGTGGAGTAAATGTTGCAGAAAGAGTAACTTAAAGCATAAAAAGCTGCAAGGTTTGGGAACTTTTTTTATTATAATTAATCTAAATAAATATCCAACATTTCCTGGTACCTGGTATCTGGTACAAACAGGATATCAGGGCATAGTCAGCTGAAGGAGGTTGCCTGGTTGGACAACCTTCTATAACTTCTGTTGGAATCTTCAAGCCATGGCCTTTAATATTACTGGAAGCGGTTCAAGCAAAGCAGCCTCAGTGAGTTAACTCCTCGAGTGAAGGTAGGATGGAGCAGGAAATGGACAGACGGATTGGGACTTTGCCTGCATTAATTTGGGCAATGCTCCGGTCTATCGGGGGGGAGACCCAAAGCTGTAGATTTATTGGTCCATCTATGTCTTGAGTTTCACTTATGACCGTGAGAAATGTATCCTGACCAAAATAACAGAATCCCAGATAAAAGCAGCTGAAATTAGCTTTTAAATGCTGGACTCAGCCTTAAAGATAAGGTGAGGAACTTCACCATCAAGGCTTGAAGTAGAGCCACTGTTCCTCCACATCGAGAGGAGTCAGTTGAGATGGTTCATGCATCTGATCAGGATGCTTCCTGCACACCTTCCTCTGGGGCTTTTCTGAACACCGATCTTCACCAGTTTTACTTGGTCTGAGGGGGTGCAACCTACAAAGATGTCTCTGCTCCAACATGGACACATTTGAGTTTGAATTAAACCAGCCAAACGCCTCCTGTAGATTTGACCACAGGAAGATTGTGAGAATGGGTCAAGGTGAAGCTATCAAACTGTTACAATACTGTAACAAGTGTCAATCATGGTGGTGGTAGCACCATGCTGTGGGGTTCTTTTGGCATCAGTGGTTGTGGTTGCACAAATTAAATGATGAAGGTGAGCTTTAACTCATCTCAGCAGCTTCAAGTCTGGACATATTTGGATCGTTCCAACAGAACTCTGGTCCCAGACACATTTCTAGACTGACTTTGGATAAAGCAGGCTAACTTGTATTACATCAAGTTTTTATATGCACCTGTTGTGCGCCTAGGCAGTAAATAGCTTTTTTCAAACCTTTTCTAGGTTTTCAGATTTTTCATTTTTTATCAGCTGGTTTTTATAGAATCTGATCGCTCTGTCATCCACAGTCAGTGAGCCCAAATTACACGTTGGCTGGGCATAGAAGGTCCTCAGAGGCAGCTTGTCTCAGGTGCTTCTCAGATGGAAGGCAGAAGACCATAAACCCAAGCTGTAAAGTTTTAAAATGAATAAATGTTTATGTTTTTGATGCATGAAAGGAATTGCTGAGTTTTTTGTGTTTTTCTTCCTTCTCCCTGACAAGAGATCTGGGCGTATTAAGAAAACATTTTTTTTGCAGCCATAGCTGCTCATGTCTGAACAAACTTTGCTTTTGTCCTAACCTAGCTATTGCACCAAATAAAAGAGTGCGTAACAACGGTGCAATCCCCACTAACGATTAATACTGATTCTCTTTAAACAAGTGACGGTGCTGCTGTCAGTCTATAACGTCACTGCATCCCAGTCGCAACTGGCCTGCAATGGAGCCTTGACAATGCCAGGATGGGCAAAGGGTTTAACGTTGTAGCCAAGTTGCAAAGACCATATCTCCTCTAAGTAATCTGTTTTTCCCAATAGACATTCTGTCCTTCGATTGCTTTGAGTTTTTATGTTGCAGCTAAATGTTGCTTCCTTCTGCTCTAAATCAGAGCACTTCTTCAGTTTGAATATCTCCATTCTTTTACAAGAGTGGCCCCTCTTTTAGGCGGAGGATAAGTGAACTTGAAGAGAGTTTGTATAAAAGCTTGGATCTCAGAAACATAGGAGATGGCCTTGTTTTTGGAGGTATAAAGACATTGTTGTCTGACTGATTACATCTGCAGCTCCTGCTTAAAATAAAAGCCTAAAAGAGGTTTTTAATTTATTTTTTTCTATGTGCCTGTAACAAAAGGTGAAGATTATTCTGTTTTCTTTTTTCTAACAAAAGCTGCTTCTGTTCCCTGATATGGTTCTTACTCCATGAACCTTTTTAAACTCTTCCAGCTTCAACATTGTTTTTCTGTCACATGTAAATCTTGCAGGAAAGATCCTTCACAAAGATGTATGTCTTATTATCTTTAAATCTTAAAACTTCACCTTCAATCACCTGCTAGATTACCAAAACTGGGATACAAATGCGTACTGTCGATATGCAGCTTGCTAAGGGAAATTTCTCCAAATATTAGAGGGTATGTTTGTAGGAAGGAAAAACACAAAGAGTCGTACTGCTGGTTTGTTTCTTGTTTAATCCTTCTACCCTGCAAACGAATAGGTCAAATAAATAAACAGATTTTCTAGATGTTTATGATGAGTGGACATAAACCTCTCACAGGAATAGCTTGCACATATTTATACACCCTTTTTTCTTATCACTGCCAATTACATGCGCCTTTTTGCCAATAAACGTCAAGGACGCACTCAAAGCAGAATTTACGTCCTTGGATGCGCCTCATGCTTTGAATGGGCTTCAGAAGACCATCAGCCTTGAAGCACTTGTGTCCTTACTCATCATCAGCGGTTTGTACACCTTTTTTTTACAAGAAATTACGTAAAATTAGTTCAAATAAGATAAAATTAACCAAATTTTTAGAGGAAGAGATTGCGCTCCTCAGTGAGAAGGTTCTGGTTGACAAAGGATGAACAAATATTAAAATAGAAGATCAAAACGGGGATCCATGAGTTTGCTATAGATGTGATTCTGGTACAAATAGATTTATGCCTTGAAGTCACAGAGGAAAACGCTACATAAGATTTTTTTCTGTTTTTAACAAATACAAAACAACAGTTACACCACTTCGTAAGTACAAGTGCACAGATTGTTATTCTGTTAGTCCCCCAAGTATTAGGGCAGGATTTTATAGTTTGTGAAACAGAATCTGTGTAGCTGCACTGAAGGATTTGTGAAGGCATTTGAAAAGGAGTTTTGTGTCTTGGTAACAAAGAAAGTTATTTATGTTCCTACACATGTATGTGGATGTAATTTGCACCTTCCTGTTGTCGCATTTTACGGTTTAAATGATCACAGCTTCACAGATTATTTAGTTTTTTTTTTTGATAAAACATAAGTTTATCTTCATCTGTCTTTTCCCTGTTGCTACGATCCTGCATTTGGCTTCACCATTTGTTCAGTTTTTATAGTTTTTGTGGTAAATATGAAAACTTTCCGTGTCCTTTTTCCAGATTGTCATCCCTCCTGCCAGCACTGTACTGGTCCATCTGCAGAAAACTGCTCGTCCTGTTTGTCCCCGTCCAGCCTGTTTGAGGGTCGGTGTGTTCCCACATGCCCACAGGGCTTCTTCACCCGGGACAACCAATGCCAAGGTGAGAAACACATAATTGTGCCTCCGTACTCCACACTGACTGCGACAATGCGCTCCCAAGGCTTTAATTATAACCTCAGCTGTAAACTCTGAGCTCTGACACAGCGTTTTGAAGAGGCGAGGACTCTACTGAGTGTCCACCTTTTCCAAAGATGCTCTTATTCTCCAGGGTTGGAAGCTTCTCAGCAAATGGAAACAATTTACTTTAAAACTTGAGTTTTCTGTTTAGGCAGAGTCATGGAAACCGTTTTAACTCATTAGTTGGTAAGCTTCAGAATGTTTCAAAAATAGGAGTGTATATTATTTGCATCACAGTTATGTTTTATGGAAAAAAGATGAAGGCTTTTAAGAGTATCAGGTTAAAATATGTTAATTCACTTTAGCTTCAGTTAAAAGATTTTTGCAAATATTGGCTTTTGTTGCTGCAGCATTTTAAGAATTTGGCCTTTTCATTTTTCTATGGTTTACTGAAAAAATTTTCAGTTTTATGAACAGAAATATTAAATACAGATTTAGTGTTGGTATTTACGGTGCTGAATCTTCTTCCTTTAGACCTTTATAATTATCTGTGATGAGGTGGAGATCAGCTTCTGGACCAAATCCTGATTGATGATGACCCATTCTTGTCATCTTAGTGCTTTCAGAGAACCGACCCCAGGTTCTCAGTAGGGTTCTGATCCACACAACAGTTCAAAATTCCTCCGTTCTGATCTTTATCAGGTTTGCCTTCTGCCACTGGGCTCATCAAGCTAAAGGGAAGAATTATCTCTTGGAGCAACATCTAATCGGCTCTTGAGTTCTTCGGCAGACAGGTTGGGTTTACACATGGATTGGATCAAGACTGTTCACTGCTGGCTTTATACAGGATTCATGGTAGCAACTAAATACATTTGCACCAGTCTTTTGAGGGAAAACATGGTAGTTTCTGCAGAACTTCAGTCTGTGCAGCCCTTCTTACCCAAAGTATCTGTCCTGCTGAGCATGCAGGCACACATACAAATACCAGCTGCCTTTGTTGGGCAAGCAGTGTCCTTCATGACACTGATAACTGCAGGAGGACATGAACACCTTCACCTGTGCTAATAAGATGAAGTAAGCTGGTCATTTTTATGAAGGAAATCTTTAAGATAAGGAAGCTTTTTGCAAAAAGTTTTTGAATCTGATCAATCTGCACAACGATCTAAGAAACCAGGGGAAACTGTCGCCAAAAACAAATGAAGCCACAAAGTTTACAAACCATCACATTTGTGGCCATCATTTTTATCAGTACTTTTTAATGGTTCGCTCATATTCAAATTCTACTTGCAATTGATTTAAAATACATCCCCAGTATGAGGGTGCACCATTGTCACACTGACTCCTGTTGGACATCAGAAACCCCATTAAATGATATTACGCGTGTATTAGCACAATAGCATGTTAACAACTGGAGAGAGCTCAGCAGGTCTTTTCATTGTGTTTGTCCACCTCCTCCTTAATGAAAATCCATTTGCTTTAATCTATCGTTCATTACCTCGGCTGCTTTACCGACTCTGACCTCATTTGCAGCAATCTGACCCTCCCTGTCTCACATTAAGTAGCTCCGTCCACTGGTCCTTTTCAGAACGGTGAATTTCGCTTCTAATCTTAGGAAGAATAAAATAAAACTGTGCTAAATAGGGCATTTCTCTTACTGCTTTCAGTCCAAAGCCCTGCTTGAGGAATTAAAAGTGCAAATTAGGAAAGATAGAGGCAGTTAAGAAATATGTTCTGTGATTATGTTTGGTTCTGGGACACCAGAATTAATGGGTTCTGTTTGCCTACTTTGTATCCCTCAGTGTTGATTTGCTCATTAGACGCTATCATTGTGAGACCAAAGTTTAGAGAAAGCTGTCATGGAGTTGGGAGTTTCTTTTTGTTTAAAGAGAAATCTCTCCATTGATCCAATTTCAATTGTGACTCCAGTAACTGTTTGGTTCAGTTAAATCGAAGTCAGTTTAGCTTAATTTATTGCGGTACATTTCAAATCAAATTCAGTTCAGTTCATGAGGATCTCGTGATGAAGGATGATCAGGTAGAGGTGTACTCACCAACCATAGACCAGGTTTTAGGGGCAGGTAGGGAGCAAAAAGCTTAAACATTAACAATTCAGAAATTGCAAGACATGTATGAAAAGCCAACTGACCAGGAAATCAAGGCATTAAGCTGTGACCCTTGTTTGAATCCAGCTTTGTCTGAATCGAATTTCGCTATGAGGAACAGTGCTGTAATTAGATAACAGCTGAATTTCGATGTGTTTTAACCATCCTCTATGTTCTGCTCTTTCCTAGCATGTCATCCGTCCTGCCAGACCTGCTCCGGCTCCTCCCAGGCAGACTGCGCCTCATGCCCACCGCAGGCCTCCCTGCAGAGCGGCTACTGCACGACGGGCTGCCAGGAGGGTCGTTTCCTCAGCGCCGTCACCGGAGAGTGTCTCAGTAAGTCAGCTTTCAGTGCTGCCCGTTTTAATGTGCCGTTTTCATGAAATATGCTGCCAGGACGGGTTGTTTGTGCAACGGTACTGAACTCTACTGGGAAATAAATCTCCAACTCTTCCAGGAATTGTGCCTTGCTCTGCCCCCTGAGCTTTGCATGATGACATAGACAGACATACCAAGACATACCATTTCTTCTGCAGGTTTTAAGAAACCTGCATCATTTCATGGAAACAACGACCATCTCAATCAGATTTACATTTTTTTATCTGGTCTTTCCTTACTTTTTCTCTTAACCCTTTACCTGCTGAGGCTAATACTATTCTGGACAAAGAAAACAGGCACATATGGCAGTAGGAAAATGGTTTAATTGGTGTGCATATTTTAATCTTTGAAGATAAAACTAAGAAGTAAGATCATTTTGACTTTTTGTTTGTTATTGTTCTAAGTGGTTTCTTTCCTTTGTTTTGTAGGCTCAGGGCTTCATACAAAGGATTAATTTTATTTTAAATCTCTTGTCAAAACTTTTAATTATCGAGCTTTTGATTATATTTTGAGAGCATTTTCCAACTTAGATCAAAGAAAAATAACAAAAAGATCTAATTTGTGTCAAATCTGAGAATAAAGATTAAAAACCTAAAACGTGACCTGTTAACGCAAGAGGAATAAAGCAGCAACATCTCAACTCCAAACAGTGATTAAACCGACAGCTTAGAAACCTGAACCTTGTTAATACACTGTAGTTGTATTTAAATATTAGTTCTGATCCAATACCCAGACTGATCCGGTCCATCCAACATAACGTGGTGCAGTGAGGATCACATGAACATGTCTGCTAAAAGGTACTCAATCTATATTTATTGAAGTAAAATAATTATTATTTTATGAAGTCAGTCGTCACTCTCACAAGTAGTGAATTATGGTTGTTTCAGTTATCCATCCATCCATCCATCCATCCATCCATCCATCCATCCCATCCATCCATCCATCCATCCATTTCACTCTTTTTCAAAAATGCTATAACATTAGGGAAAGGCCCAAAGTTAACAACGTAATGCTGTTTATTTTAAGCAAGACTCAGTGGTGCTTTTTTTCTACCATGAACCAATGTACTGAACCAAATCAGCATTTGCTGTTCTCGATGCCCTTTTATTCAACTTTTAAACCCAAATCTAAGAAATATTACAGAAAAATATCAAGATGAGTCAAATCAAAACCAGTCAGAGAGCAGCAAAATAAAAAAAATCATGAGTATGTGAAAGTTTTTTTACCTGAACCTGTAATTACCTGTTACAACTAAACCAAAGAGCACACGACACTCAGAGGAAACGGAAAAGAAGAAAAAAGGAGATCATAGAAATCGATTCATTTTGAAACCAATTTGAAGTCTGTGCTCTTTGAGAAGCTCTGCTAACAGCACCATGTGCCTTCAAAGTGCATCTGATTTCTCGGCCGCATCCGTTACTCATTGAACTTTAGCTGAGCTAGTCTGTTCTGTTGCACTTAGACTCATTACGTTTTCAATGATAAACCATGTTTTCTGCAACTCTAAAGCCTCTTTGCGATATTATACATTTTGAAGCTTCCTCCCTTCTCTTTTAAGTGCAACTTAGCAGGTGCTGGATGAATGTGCACCACATGAAGTGAGCTTGAATAATTGCCTATTTTACTTCAACCAAATTTCCCTTTCATTGAGAAAAGTTAAAAGGAACCAACAAGCGACTGAGTTGGTTCATCACATTATCAGAGAGCTTTGGGTTTCAGTTGATCTCCGGCTAGGAATAGCTAAAATGCTGACAGCTTCTCCATGACTTTATTTTCCTAACTTATTATTTATTTGTTATATTGTGACCTGTAAAGGCAGTTGGTTGGGGGCTGAAAACAAATGGATGCCACAGTTTTTAGACTTTTACTTATAAATACTTTGAGGGATCCTTTTTCCTTCACCTTACAATCATGTACTGTGTTTTGTTGGTCTGAAGGGCTAAAATCACAGTATAATGCTTTACTTTGAAGTTTATCGTTAAATGTGATTAAGAGCAAAAATAACTATAAGTCATGCAATCCACAAATCTGGCCTCTGTGGACGTGAGGCAGGATTGTTCAGTTGTTAAAAGAAAAAATCATGTGAAACACTTTGTTAGCTGGAAAACTAAGGCTGTGCACTTTCCATACCCACAGTGAAAAATGGTGGCAGCATCATGCTGTGGGGATGCTTTCCTTTAGCAGTGACAGAGCAACTGTTCGAGTCGATGGGAAGGTGGATGGAGCTAAATGTTAATTGATTCTGGGAGTAAACCTGTTATTGGCTGCAGAAGACTTGAGACTTAGAGGATGATTCACCTTCCAGCAGGAGAACAACCCTCCATATACAACCAGAGCTACAATCATAACCATAAGTTAGAATGGCCCAGTCAAGTCCAGACCTAATTCTGAATAAGAATCTTGGTCAAGACTTGATGTTTACAGATGGTCTCCATCCTGAGCTTGAGCTATTATAAAAGAAGAGAATGTGGAAAGATTTTTCTCTAGGTGTGTAAAACTGGTAGAGGCATTCACCAAGATTGTTTTCTGTCTTCTTTGCAATTATGAACAACTTATTTTGTTTGGGTCTATCACATAAGATTGTCAAAAAACACATGAAGCATGTAATGTATGCTTAAACTTGGCTTAAACTTAAAATGTGAAAGTTTTAGGAGCATGAAAACCTGAAATGCCTCTGTCTACTCTTGTGTGTGTTGCTTCGTGGTGTCACAGTTAGCGGCTATATATCGATTTGGTATAATTTTAATAGAACAGTTTTTTATGCCTGGCATGTCTTAGGCGTTTCCTGGCTTCAATAAATGAATGATTAACAGGCTTCTGCACCACTTATTGGCTGATTAGGTAATACAGTAATTTTATTTGTCCATAAGACACATCATCACTCCATATATGGTCATGCGGACCCCACTTTATAAAAGCCTTTCTGCAGAGACATGCACTTTACTGCTACTTTTCTGCTTGGAAAGCAGCAGAAAGGCTAAATTGTGATTTATTTATGTTGTTAAGTTATGTTGGTACTATCAAGATCAGAAGGTTTTCTGTCACCAAAATTTGCTGAAATACGCCCTATAAATGTTGTCCTTCATGAAGCACGTAGCTGCAGGAGTAATGACTTCTACAACCTTTTGGTTCCAAATCGAGGCAGGACTCCATCCTCAAGGGATTATTTGGGTCAGCAAACATGGATTTTTTTTTGGCTTGACCTTATTAAATTTATTGAGATTCTTTAAGAAAGTCCCAGCAGTGCTGCTGAGCACGCTCAGAGTAAGCTGAGAGACCTGCCTGGTCCAGCAGCGCTGCTTCTGCATGTATTGATTTCCTGCTACAGAGCAATTTTGGATTCCAGCACAAGTTTCCACAGTGATAGACTCAGAAGAAGAAGTAAAGTCACATCGTGAGCCTGAAGACGAAGACTTTAACTGGAAATTGCCTCTCTAAGCCACTAATCCTGCTTCGTGCTACAGATGCCAGAATAGCTTGTTAAACTCTCATGGTTGTTTGCAAACACGCACACTGATCTGAAATCAGTTCTGCTAAACCAACATAGTTAATGAAAGTACTCCAAAGCCATTCTGGGCCAGAGAAATACTCTGGTCATAATTTTAATCCACGGTCAGGGCTCAAAACACACGAACCCACAGTTTAAATCTGTTAACATGATGCTTCCTGTTGAACTCTGGCAAATTCTTCAAGTTCCTGTTTCCTTTCACATCCAGATGATCAGAGTCTGGGATTTCCATCTGTGCCGTCGCTCTTGCATAACTCAACAAGGCACTGAGGCTGTCACTCTCAGTCTTCAGTTTGTATGAGAACATCCATCAGAGGCAGCTGTCTCACTGTATGCTGTCTCCTCTTACCTTCTCTCTGTCCATCATTCCCTCACACTCACTCTGTTTCTTCCTGTCAGTAGCTTTCACCTCCATCATTTGTCCTTTCAGACTTTCTTCAGATTTAAAAAGCAATATTTCCGTGTTGACAGAGCTGATAGTCAGTCGGGCTGCTAAAATTAGGGAAAGGTCACAAGGCAGAGCTAACTCCGTCAAACTGCTTTCATTTCTTAAGACATTTTTGTAATTTTGTAAAATTGCAAATAAAATTTGAACCTTTTAATTTAATTTGTTTCCATAAATATTAGTTAGGTGGTATGTCTTGGCCTTTTTTTATTTAGGTATTATTTGGTAAATCCAGCTAAAAAATTGAGAAAAGAAAAAAATTTGAAAAAACAAAAATGATATTGACTGATATTAAAATAAAAATAAATAAATCTGAATCTCACACATCAATTAGAATCAGCAGGCTTCATTTTTCCACACTTTTTGAAAGCTTTGTATTTTTGTGAAATCCTGCAGGGGAAATTATACTTCTTTGTCCAGCTCTGTTGTATTAATGTTGTGCATTTGTGACAATACACCACTGACTGATAAATTTAAAAACATTGACAAAACCTGAAAATTCAAGTCCACGCAAAGAGATAATAGTTGTGAATGCATTTAAAAGATTTTTCACGTATTGTAGGGACACCTACTTTCTGGTATTAAACCCTAAAAACTTGATTGTATCACACAAATATCAGTGAGCTGGTGCTTCTACCCTTTCGTCAAATTTACATGGCAATATTTCAGCCAGCTGTAAAAAACTAATAATGTGACAGTGCTGAATAAAGATGTGGTCTTTTCTTAAAAAGCCCATTGACAGCAGTGACTGGATACAGTGAAGCGTGTAACTTGGAAAAGATTTTTAGTGGTATTGTCAAAACCAAGAAATCTGTATAAAAAATTAAAAAGAATAATTGAGGTTTCCTCATAAACTATCCATCATGGCATTCTATCCTTCCACTGACAAGTTACTCCCTTATTTAAATTCTTAAAATTAAAAAAGGGAGTTTTCCCCCTTTTCAGGAATAAACAAAAATGGGTCTGGTTTTTCCAAGGGTTTCCAAAAGTGTTTAAAACTAACCCCCCAAGGGGTAAAAAAAACACTACAAACTCCAAAATTTTCATTATTTATTTAAACCTACGGGGGAGGGGGAGCGTTTTTAAAACATCACAACAGCGCATCTTTTTAATCGAAAAGAGGCCCCATAGCTCTGATGGCGGGCCGTGCACCTTTTTATCGAGAGCCTTGAACGCAGCACGGGGAGCAGTAAAAAAACGCCCCCCCGCACCCCAAACTTTTTTCGCTCCGGCCGCAAAAAAATTTCGCTCTCTCGCCCTGTTTTAGTGGGGTTATTTTGTCATTTGGGGGGCAGGAAACCCCTTGGGTTGATCTGATTGGCCCGGGGTTTTTTCACCTCATATCGGTTCCCCATCCAGCACAAAATTTCTTATAGGAGAAAGAAGAGCCCGCGAACGTGTGCCCCCTTTGGGTTTAAAAGCGTTTTAAAGGGAAAACCAAAAATAAATTAAAAAAAGGGAAAGGAAAAGGAAAAACTGTTGGTTTTTGATTGCCAAAAACTTTTTTTTCTGGGGAAAATTTTTCCAAAAAGAAATCAAGTTCTTACAGATGTTTAAGAGTGGTGTGAGACTCCCCTTTTTCCCCAAATCTTCACCAAAAAAAACGCTTCAGTGCTGTCCCCCCAAAAGGTAAAAAACAAGAAATGTCAATAAAACGGTTAATATAATCAGCACCCGATTTTAGAGAAAACCCCCTCTCAGAGACAAAACTGTTAGTGTTAGATTTTTGACATCTAGAAATTGTTTCAGGCTAATTAAATTTTTAAAAAACCCCCGCTAAAACCCATTTTCTAAAAAAGTAAAATTTTAATAAATTTAAAAATCTTTACTGTCATTATGAGACCATAATAAAAAATTTTGCTGAGACAAACCGGCTCAGAAGCAAAATAGGATAAAACAATCAGAAATTTTTTAAAAAACTTAGAAAAAAACATAGAAAAAGAAAAAAAAGCATCCTTAAGGATAATTTTAAATATAAATATAAATAAAAAAAAATTGTCCCGGTAAAAAAAAAAAGTGTTTTTTTAATCAACTACCAGCTTTTTCCCTTTCCCCTTTCCCTTCTTATTTTTTTCCTCGTTTTTTTCAAAACTTTGAAATCCACGTCACGTTCCCTGCTCTTCTTTTTCTCCTAAAAAAACCCCCAATGGTTTTTTTTTTTGTTTTTTTTTTTTTTTTCAAATTTTTTGAAGTATAAAAATGTAAAACAGTAAAAGGAGATACATTTACATACAAACCCCCCTAAGGGGTTCAGATGGAGACAATGTTTTTTTAGTCACATAATACACAAAATATTGAAAATGGTTTTCATAAGGTGCAAGTTGTAATCGCTTTAAACCTTGGGGGAAATTTCTCAAAGTTTTTAATGTAATTTTTTTGTTTTTAACTCATTTTCAAAAAAGAAAAGAAGGGGGTTTTTTGGTTTGGTTAAAAACGACATTTATGGAAAAACCCTTTAGCTAAGTATTAATAAAGGGTTTTTTATAAATAGGAATTTTGGGGGTTTTTTTGGCTATTGAAAAGTCAGTTTATCCAAAAAAACATGTTTAAAAGCAAAAAAGGAAAAAGATTCGGCTCAATTTGTGTAAAAATCAAAGTGGAAATTCTTTTCCCAAAAATTGAGTAGAAAATGGGGCAAGACCCGAATAAATGATATAGGGTCTTCCTTTTCCGGGTTTTTTCACAGAATGAGCAAAACCCAAAACTAATTTTTTTTCCCAAAGCGCTGTAAAAAAAAAATTTGTTGGGTAATTTCCGTGAATAATTTTTGAACGAAAAATTCTTTGTCCCTGATTTGTCATGTCAGCCCCTGCCCGAATTTTTTCCCCCCCTGTTTTATTTGCCGCAGGGAGCGACTGCGTAAAATTTACGCACTGGAAGCCTTTTACGCGTTTCTTTTAAAGAAAACTGGGGTTTCTAAACCCCCAGATTTTTATGAGAGTAGGCACAGCCCTTTAAGGTTTTGGGGTTTACTGGTTCCCCAAAAAAATCTTTTTGGGAACCGTTTTTTTTCCCCGGTCTCAACATTTATACTGAGACCCGGGGGGAGCCCCCCTTAACCCCGGTAACCTGTGGCAAAGTGAGCCGACAGTCAAAAACGCCCGGGGTCACCCCAGCCAACACTAGCTCCCTCTACAAGATTAGCTTTGTGCATACAAAGTGCACTTACGGTAATGGAGCAGAAAGGACCAGAATTTCCCGGGCAACGGTTTAAAAAAAAATTAAAGGGAATACAGAAAAGAAACTTTGAAGATTTTTTTTAATTACATTTTTTTTAAACCCTTTCACATACATGTTTTTTTTGTAAAAAAAATTATTTTAAAAAATTTTTTAAATTGTAGAGTTTGGGGGAAATAACGGGTTTAAAAGTACCTACTAATGCCCCATCCAGGGGTATATGCTTTTTTCCCCTTTCCACTTTCAGCAATTTTTTTTCCCAAAAACCATGAGAGTTGACAGCACACTCTTTCGAATTTTTTTAAAAGGTCATCTATACTATAACCAAAAAATATTTTATAATTTTACTGTAGGGTTTGGAGAAAAAAACGGGGGCATACATAGAGAAGAGCATGTTCAGTCCCCCGGACCTCCAGTCTGGGGGCCAAACTACATATTTTTTAGGGGATGCGAAAAGTTCCCCCCGGTTTTAACATGTTTTGACATTTAAAAATTTTTTACATTCCGTGACTTTGGCACTTGCCCCTTTTTCAAAAATTAGCATCAAAT
This sequence comes from Crenichthys baileyi, assembly GCA_036173005.1. Classification (NCBI taxonomy): domain Eukaryota; kingdom Metazoa; phylum Chordata; class Actinopteri; order Cyprinodontiformes; family Goodeidae; genus Crenichthys; species Crenichthys baileyi. The sequence goes on along the minus strand of JAHHUM010001447.1, from coordinate 1,107,268 downwards.
GAAATAGACCGTGCCACACTGTTTTTAAAGAGAAAACATGGCTAACTGGGGACAAGCGCCCTTTCTCCAATTTTTAACGCAAAAGGTATTTTTTTTTGATGAGCTTGAGGCTTGCTAAATGATCTCTTTGCAGATGCAACTGTCAGAGGCATAGTTAAAAAAAAACTCCAAAGGGGTTTACTGTCAAAATTTTGGGAAAAAACCAATCAAGGGTTTTCTTTTGAATGAGGAAAATTTTAACTTTCCTAGAGCAAAAGAGGGCTTGCGGGTATATTTTTTGAAGAAAATCTCTTGGGAAAAATCACAGTTTTTTCAGGGGGTTTTGTGGGGCCAACTGATTTTCCTCCAGCCCCAGCTTTTAGTCATGTTGGGCCCCCATTTTAGTGATGAATTAAATTTTTCAGACCCCAAGTGGAAAATTGGAAAAAACCTCTCGAAAACCTTTAAAAGTTTTTTCCCAAAAAATAACATTAAAACCATGCACCCTGAAAAAGTGCCTTGTGGGTTTTTTTCATGATGACCAGTGCATAATTGTCATCGGGAAATTTTTTGCTTCTAAGTCGTTTCTCTTTGAATTCAGGAGAAGGCATCCATTTCGATGGCCATCCCCTTTCCCCCAGTGTCAAGTGACTTCTGAAAAACCCTTTCTCTATACTTGAAAAATTTTCCAGGGGGTGCACGGGGGGCATTTGGTAGTACTTTTCCTTGCAGAAAAGGTCCTGGGTTCTTTCCCCCAGCGGGGGTCTTTCTGCATGGAGTTTGCATGTTCTCCCCGGCATGCCCGGGGGTTCTCACCGGGTACTCCGGCTTCCTCCCAAAAGTCCAAAGCACCCTGTTAGGTTAATTGGTCACTCTAAATTGCCCTTAGGTGTATGAATGAGTGTGTGCATGGTTGTTTGTGTGTTGCCCTTGCGATGGATGGGCCCTGTCCAGGGTGTACCCCGCCTCTCGCCCATAGACTGCTGGAGTTTGGCACCAGCTCCCCCGCGACCCACTATGGAATAAGCGGTAGAAAATGACTGACTGACTGAGGATTTCCTTACTGAGAATTTTTCCCCCTTAGTGGCAAGTTTCTCTCTGCAAGGAAGAGTATGCAGTCAATAACTCGAGTCAACACACTTCTCCAGTGTGCTTTTTTAGCTGCCATGGTTCTCTGCAGTAACATGGGTCACCATCCGTTTTGAGTCTAAGGGCTATAGTGATCTGGACTAATTTGTCTGATACACACATAAACTTGTACAACTCAATTAATTAATTAAAGAATCAATAATAATAAATATGCATATGAGTGAATAAATTGCAGCCTAGAGGGCTAAGTGTTGGACTATAGCTGGGCACTGGCGCCACTGCCTCCGGTAATCCACTGACCACCACTGTCAGATGTTGGATACTGGATGAGCATTTTGAGGTACTTTGACCCGTTATTTCTCCAAAACTCTACAGTAAAATTATGAAATATTTATTCTGGTTATAGTATAGATGACCCCCTAATATAATCTGAAGAGATTGTGTTGTCACCTCTCATGAGTTTGGAGAAATACATTCCTGAAAGTGACACAAATGCCTATACTAGTGAGCATTAGTAGGTATTATTTCACCAAACATCCTCAGTGAAATTATTATTGGGTTTTTTTTTTATATATAAAACATGTATGTGAAAGTTGTAAAAAATCAGTCAGTCAGTCATAATGTTCTTAAGTTTACTTTACTGTTTTCCTCTTATTTTCTCAACCGTCGCCAGGTTCGGGTCCTTTCTGCTCCATTACCGTAATGCACCTTGAATGCGCGAAGCTAATCTTTTAGAGAGAGCTGGCGTCAGCTGGCGTGACCGCGTATTTCTGACTGTCGGCTCACTTGACCGCGGTAGCAGGTAGCAGGAGGAATAAACATAGTGGAAAAATACATAAACAGAGACTTTAAAGTGCAACTTTTAAAGAGAAAACAGGAGGAAGGAGGGTTCTGGCTAAAGCCCCCAATATATCAAGACCCTAAAACCCCCTTAATTACCCCCAAAATTATAGTGTTTTCCCCCCACCTCTAAAATGAATCCGGGCGCCCTGAACGATGAAACATCTTTCTGAAAAAGGAACGTATACGACGGTTGCAGTTACGAATGAGGAAAAAAATTTTTGACCCATTTCGAGTTATTTGGATCAAAAGGGGGAATAGAGTGAGATTCTGTCCTGCAGTATTTTTAAGTAAAAGACTACTCTGGTAGGGTTTGCTTTATTATAATTTTGAATTTTTTAACGGTATAATGATACCGTATTCGTGACAAAATCTTGATAGGTCATTAATGAACCTTTAGAGTTTGAACAATTGATGAACTAAAAAAAAGATATTTGAGTAAAAAATTAGGTAAAATAAGGATTTTTTTTTATATAAGATGACTTTTTTTGTTCCATAAATGGTCTAGGGGGGGAAAATTATGCTTCTAGATCAGTGACCAAGAAAGAAGCATCTGCTTATGGAAACCAGATAATTTTTGCGGTGCTTTTTTTCAACTTTATAGTTGAAAAAAAGAGGAATTAAGTCCTCCAAATTTGGAAAAAAAGGTTTTGGTATGAAATTAAAATTGAATAGGGTTTCCTGATTAATTTTTTTTTTAAGTTAATGGCTTGTGCCGGCTGCGACCGGGATATGAGGTGAAAACCCGGGCCAACAGATCAATCAGAAGAGTTCTCCCCCCAACTGACAAATACCCCCTAAACATAATTTTTGGGGGGAGCGAAAAATGGGGCAGGGGGATTTTTTTACTGCTCGCCCTGCTGCGTTCAAAGGCTCACGAATAAAGGTGCACGCCCACGGTCAGAGCTATGCACTCTCTCGATTAAAAGATGCGCTGTTGTGATTGCTTAATACGCTCCTCTGATTTTTGACATGAATGTGACGCCATACAATTCAGTTCATTTCAGTATTTATGACTCGCAGATTCACAGCAAATGTTTCAAGGCCTTTTACAGAACAAACAGATCCAAATTATTTAAAGAAATATTTAGTCAGTTCAGTCCGATCATACAGACAGATTTTTATTAATATTAAACAAAGCTGTAGCAGCCAGATACTGCTGATTAATTACAGTCGATTAACTGTTCATCATCACTGTGAGCACCTCTATAAAAACAGGAGTTTCGTGCTCTAGACAATACAGGTGTGTGTTAAAACAACGCCAGGATGAAAAGAAATCAGCAATGACCTTAGAGAAGCAACTGTTGCTGCCCAACAGACTGGGAAAGGTTATACGGCCATTTCCAAAGAAATTTTCTGCAGAGGGAAATAATATTCAGAGGTGGAAAACCTTTTAGCTAATCATTCCAGCCCCATGCAATGCTCATGCTACTTTAGCCTGTTAAATGTTAAAGTTCATGACAGTACTGTTAGAAAAACACTGAACAAAGCATGGTTTATTTGAAGGAATATGGCAGCACAGCTTAGGTTTGCAGAGGTGCATCTGAACGAGCCACAAGACTCCTGGAACAATGCACTTTGGATAGAGAGACCAGAGTGGAGATGTTTTATGATCATGCACAACACCTTCTTTGGAGGAGACCGAACACAGCAGTTTTGTCGCAAACTCCTCTGTATACCAAAATATTGTTGAGTCCAGTATGATGCCAACAGCAGACGTTTGGCCCAAACTGGGTTATCATGTTTGTTTGATTAGTAACATACGAGTGAAATCTGTTCTGTATTCTTGTATATTTAAGGTTGGATTTAACATATTTTAGAGCATTTTTCTCATCTTCCGACACAACAAACCGTTTGAACTGGAAGACTTTGCACTTTCCTATGAACACCGCTGTATTTTTTTCTTTCCAAACCTTATTGTAGATTTATTTTATGTCTAATCTAAGCTATAAGAAAATTTGATTCAATCTTGCTTTTCTCATTCACATCCCCTCATATTTTTTAAATTCTTGTTTTTAAATAAAGTTAAAATTTCAGCATGGAAAAATGTTTCAGAAGCTATTCCAATCAAAGCGTCCAGCTGAGTTTCTTTTACATCAGACTGTTTCCGTTTTTTAACAACGTACACAGCTTTAAATAGACCTGTACATAGGAGGCAGGAATGTATCACCATAGAAACCCTGTATAATAACACTAAAATAAAGACACGGGGGCAGGTTTTTTCCTGTTTCTTTACGCCTGACGGCCCTCCATGGATGGTTTGTTGCAGATACATGGCTGGAAACATGTTTCCTTGGTTATCTACATATATCAGTATCGACTCAGAACGTGAGCTTTCTGGATAAAACAAGTTATTTGTTGATCAGATTTGCTCCATTTAGCTGGAAAGAAGCTTTTACTTTATTAGTATTAATTTGGAGCTCCTGCCAGGGAAGCTTTTGAGCAGTCTTGGTGAGTTGTCTTTTTGACCCTATGGCCTTCAAACACAGAGTGTGTACATTTTTAGACATCTTTTGTCATTCAACAGCTTTTCCTTATTTTTTACTTTTCACATTGCAGATACATAGTGAAGACATCAAAACTATGAAGCTAAAGTATATAAGTGGTCACCTGAGATGGGTTTTAATAACAGGCTTCAAAGATGGATGGATGGATGGATGGATGGATGGATGGATGGATGGATGGATGGATGGATGGAGGATAAAGATAGATAGAAGATAGATAGATAGATAGATAGATAGATAGATAGATAGATAGATGATGATAGATAGATAGATAGATAGATAGATAGATAGATAGATAGATAGAAAAGATAGATAGATAGATATAATAGATAGATAGATAGATAGATAGATAGATAGATAGATAGATAGATGGATAGATAGACTAAAGTATTTTTGAATTGATTGAAATGTATACACAACATCCCCTGAGTTTAGGAGCTTTTATTTACCTAAATGTCTCTTTTGGCATTTTTTACCAAAGTTCAGTTTTTTCTTTTTATTGAATTAATTTTATCCTATCTTTCCTGTTTTATCTTATTTCCCCCATAAATGTATCCAGTCCTGCAGTAAACATATATAAATTAAAATTTATATAAATTAACATTAAAAATCACACAAATCTGATTGAATAAACTGCAACAATATGGTTTTTGTAAAAAAAACAAAAACAAACTTATCATTACTCAAGCAGACTTGGAGAGACGAATTTACCCAATTTAAGTCACGTAATAAACAAGAAAAATATGAAAATGGTGGTACTGAGTGAAAAATCAGCCAACAAATCCCTCCAGAAACCTTGGAAAGCTGTTTTCAGAGCTAGGATTACAGGACAGCCTGACAGGATGGAAAATATTTAAAAGCCTAACGAGGATGAAAAGGGACTGAGCCAAAAGCAAAACACACCTGAGCTGGAAGAGGAATGAATGACATTTTTAATAACTTTGGTTATAAATCCATTTGTTAGGGCAACATGTCTAGACAAGGTGAAAACACATCAGAATGGACCACCCAGCTTCACTGTCTGCTGTGCTCTGTTTATTCCCACACCTGAATCTCAAACAGAGACCATCTCCCACCTTTCTTTCTCTTGTTTTGCAACCTGACACTGAACACAGGCTGAATGATCAAAGAAAATGCTTTAAGAAACAAATTTGATTGTGTTTTCACTTTACAAATTCTTAGCTAAGCAATAAAGTAAGAAACATGAGTCTCATTAAACAACTTTCTATGATGTATGTTGCAGGGATGCAGGAAACTCGGGGTAATGTCTCATAAAACGGACTCAGCTGGAGAGTAGCAGCATCCGTCCTGTGCGCTGCACATTTATAAATCTAGAATATCTTTTTATGCGCTTCAGAAATTGTAACTATGCTATAAAGAGGGACTCTGAGGAGCCAAATCAATACCATTTTAGTTTTATATTCAGTTTCAGTCTGCACAGTCAATGATTCTTGACGCCTGAGTTATCTCATCTCCGGCATGGAGCAATTTGTTCAGTGCTCAGAGAGGGATCACCTGCAGAGCGCTGGCAGCAGGAATGCTGATTCGTGTTTTGTTGCAAAGTGATACTAAATGGAAAGTTTGATCGTTAGATGACATTGCGAATTGTTTTTCCTCTTCGTACTGTGCTGATGTTTTCCTGACCTCAGAAAAGGATTAACTCCTTTGATCAGGTGCAGCTAATAGGAGACCTGAGTTCAAGCTTTTACCTTAAGAAAAGCTTCTTTGAATTTAGATGTATGCATAAAGTAAGTTATGAATATGCAGGCAGGAAATCTTTTAAAAAGGCTCTGCACTCTGTAAAATTACAAAATCTGGATTATATGGAGCAAAGACTTTTAATGGACCGAAATTTATAAAGCTCTTTTCTACTCATATAAACCACTCAAAGTGCTTTACACTAGAGCCACTTCACCCATTCATTCATTCACCGATATGTAGATTGTAGGTAACTTGGGTTTAAGTGCCTTGCCCAGGAGAATATCGACATATAGCCGGAGGAAGCTGGAATGGAACCCCAAAACTGTCATATTTCATGTCCTTTTTCCTGTTGTACAATGTAGCAATTTTTTCTCTGGCGTATTGGACAATTTTTTTTTTTACTTTGCTGTATTTCTAGCACGCAATTAAATGCCCCATTCACCGTCCAGGTATTTGAGCTTTTCTATCTCAAGCACATTAAGGAAGCCCTTAAATGGGTCCATCAGGTGTATATTGTAAGTTTGCTTATTAGAAGTAATTTTAGGTACAGCTGCATGTGGACCAAATCTTGCTAGTAAAGGAACCTTTCCTACTTCTGTGGAGGCTGGAGAGCTAAGGACAGCTGTTTAGAAGGACAAAGCAACCCAGGTTCACAGCAAACAAAAATTAAACATTAAACAAAGAAAGATTAGTAATGAATAATACGTCCATATTGGAAATGGCTTCCATTTCACAGTATCATCAGCGTAGAAGTGGACATTGGCGTTTGGTTATTTTTTAACACAACCAGTGAATAAAGAAAGGAGAACCAGGACTGATCTCCGTGGAGCACCTTTGCCTACACTAAAGTACTATGATGTAATAACACTATATAGCTGTTACTGTTGTAAAATGCAGCTGTTTTACATTAGAGAACAGCCATCATCTCTGCCAGTATCTTTAGTTAATATGTTAATATATTTCATCAGCATAATAAAACATCAGTGTCACCTGAAAAAACTTTTTTCCCTGCTTGTTACCCTTTTTCTTCTTTAATCCTGACTTTAACAGTCGAGTGTTTATAAAATATTTTCATCATGTTTATTCAGTATGTAGAAATATGCAGAAGAAATGGCATGAAACAATAGCATTTCCCATCTGTTCACCTGTGGTGATTACATCTCCGATTGCTGCTTTTTGGAGACAGGACTTTTCCCTCAGGGTCTGGCTGATGAGTTGGTGTGAGCAGTATCAGCTACGTTTAGCAGAAATATGCTCTTACTGTCTAAATTTAGCTCGGTAAAGACAGAAAAGTAATGGAAATTGAGTTGCATTAAACAGGAAACTCAGAGAAAGTAAAAAGAAATGTTAAAAAAGGTTTAGTTTTTGTCAAATTAGAGTCAAAAAATTAACTCCTTTTGTTCCAAATAGTTGAGTAGAAATTCAGCTTCTGTTGACAACATTTGTAGTTTCTGGAAGAATTTGTTTACTTTTTTTCTTAATTTTTTTCTGTTTTGCAAATCAGACCACCTGCTTTAACATTCATCCTATGACATTTAAATAATAGTGGAAAAGTGGAAAATCTTTTCTTTTCTCCCTAATGCCCCTTTGTGTGGCCAGTCTTTGTTGTCCTCACTTCTCTACAGATAAGACGTCACCTGCAGAGCCCCCGATGTTCTGCTTTTCACAGCTGATGGTTATCCCTGCAGAGGCACACAGCTGATAGGTCCCCACCATCGGGGCAGCTAAACACAACCCAGACACCATCTGATAGAACACCTCGAAGTGTTTGCCATTGTTGAGCTAATCTCAGAGCATCTGGTTGACTGAGCTGTACTTATGTCTGAAGCATGTGGGTCAGCTCTTATCTGCTACGGTAGACAAGAATAAAGAAATTGAAGTTTCAATGAGTGAAGAACAGTGGAGCATCTTGGACTCAAACATCCATAGAAATGATGTGCTCAGTAAGGTGTACATGCAGCATTTTAACATCATTACCGCTTATCTCTGCAGGGGATCACAAGACAACACATAGGGCAAATGACCATGCAGACACACTCGTACCAGCAATTTAGAGAGATCAATTATGGGCGTTTATGGGCCATCTTGCTCACACAAATCTTTCCAGCTCTGCCCAGATATTTTCTATGGCTGTGAGATCGAGATGTGACGGCTGCTCCAAATCATTGACTTTGCTGTCCTGAAGCCACTTTGGTGGTATGCTGAGGGTCATTGTCCATTTTAAAGACCCATTTGTGCACAAGTTTTAAACTGTCTTGGATGACGTCTTGAGACATTGATTAAAGATTCTCGTTTTCTCTTCATAATGCCATCTTTTTTGTGATGTGCACCAGTCCCTCCTGCAGCAAAACACCCACACAACATGATGCTGCCACCCCCGTACCTCACATCTGGGATGGTGTCTCAGGCTAAAAACAAAGCTCTTTGTCACATTTTCAAAATATAATGATCATAACCAGTTACTTTGGAGTACCGGCTTCTTCCTCACTGACCGGGCTTTCAGTGCACATTTAAACTGTGGATAAGGTCACTCTTTCACCATCTTGACAAGGTTTATTTTTTTTGTTCTGATGTCGAAACAAACAAATCAGACCGAAACAAGTTCATCTTTGAAAAATTCTAAATGCTCTGATGGCTGGACATTCGCATGCTTAAATTTTCAATTTTCAATTTCAATACAACATAAAATTATATAAAAAAACTCGTCATTGTCTTAAAATCTCATCTCATATTCTTGCCTTTAATAGCAAATAAAAATAACTTTGGTAATCCTAACTGACCTAGAACAGGAAATATTTAGTCGGATTTAATGTCAGACAGACAGAAAAAAAGGTTATGTGTCTTTTTACACAACATTTATAAATATGTGGTTGTGTTTCTGTGATGTGTATATTTATGTATTGGTTTTCAGTCATTTTTGCGGCGGCTGTACAGGTTGTCTCCTCTGCCTTTTAGACTTAAGTTTTAAAATTATGAAACATGTCGTGGACTTCAAAGCGTTTTGACTCTTTTCAAAAAGATTATTTTTCTCTATCCAGTGTGTTTAGTTCAGGCTCCATTTTATGCTAATTTATTCCCCTTAAATCCAATAAAAAATCTCAAAGACGTACTTTAGCCTCGCTTGAATGGCTTTAGTGAGGTTCTGTATTTTTTCTGCTTACAGTACGATTACCAGAGGAAATAAAAGTCATCTTTCCTGTGTTTTACCTCCACAGAGTGCAGCTCTGACTGCCAGCGCTGCACGGCGGACCTCCAGACCGGCGTCGGCAGTGTCTGTCTGTGGTGTAAAGTGGCGACGACCTGGCTGCTAGGCGATCACTGTGTCTCTCGCTGTCCCTCCGATCATTATGCATGGCATGGAGCCTGCATCAGTAAGGACTTTCCCTCTCCTGTCTCATTATTAAATGTAGAAAGGTCAGAGGTCTGACAGCAGGTGCCTGAATGTAAAACTGAGCTAAAATCTCATCAAAGCTTCTATGTTTTATTCATCTGTTTAAAGATGTGCTAGACTTGGTGGAAGTTGGTTCTTGACCCTCATATTCTGAGTTCACCTGATGACAAAAAGCAGAAGAGATGACGAATGTTAATTAAACTAAACAAATTCTCTTTCATATTTACAGGAATATTTTTAGCAATCACTTTCTTCCAACGTATTTGTAGACTTGGAGTAAATGAAGGATTTACTCACCTTGACATTAAATGTCCGCAACAAAGACTGCAAGCAAGAAAGTATATAAGGTTTCCCAAGTAATTAAAATGGGGAAAACTACTTATTTAGCATAACATTTAAATAGATAATCTCTCCTATTAGCATCTGCAGTATGATGTACACCACTTTTCGCTTTTTTGCCACAAACAAAACGGAAGAAGGAAAAATCTCTAAAACTAGCATAGTCATATGTTCAGAAGTAACTGCCCCACTGCTTAAACCATGAATAAACTGTAATTAATCAAATGATTGGAAAGCTACGTTCAATTTGCTCATACATGATTATATCCAGACCTGTAGAATCAAGAAATCACTTAAATAGAACCTTTGTGAGAACATGGAGTCCTATCCTGCTCTCATTGACTGACATTTATCAGTATAAAAAGCAATTTCTAAGGTTTTGGGACTCCAGAGAACCACAGTGAGAGCCAATATCCAGAAATAGAGAACAGTGGGGAAGCTTCCAAGGAGTGGCCGACTTACCAAACAAAGCACATCAACCACTCATCCAGGAGGTCATCAAAGAGCCCAGAGCAACATCTAAAGCTCTCCTGGCCCCACTGCCTCGTTTATAGTCAGTGTTCATGATTCAGTAATAAAAAGAGAGAGACTGGGAAAACGGCGTGCATGGGAGAGCTCCAAGGCCAGAACTTCTGCTGACCCAAAAGAACATGAAGGTCTGTCTCACATTCTCCAGCGACATTTGGATGATTCCCCAAAGACTTTTGGAAAAAATTCTGTGGACTGACGAGACTAAAGTGAACCTTTTTTGGAAGGTGTGTCTCGTCACAGCTGGCATAAAGCCAACATAGCATCTCAGAAAAAGAACGTCACCTGTACAATCAAACATGGAGGTGGTATTATTATGGTCTGGGGCTGCTTGGCTTCTTAAGGACCTGGACAACTTGCCGTAGTTGATGAAACTAAAATTCTGTCGGGGCGCAAATACTTTTTCACTGTGTTGTCAATCATTCACTCACATAACATTTATCCTCTTTAACTGCCCCAACTCTGTGTCTGCAAGCTGAAGGTTGTCATTTACATCATCATCATCGTCCTCATTCTTCTCATCACACTGGTAATCTTCGCTCATACCTCCTTCATCCCATCTTCATCATAATACTGCTCATCAACGCATCGTCTTCGTCTTTATAATTATCTTCTTCATCCACTCAGTCTCACTGGGAAAGTCCGTCAGGGTGCCGCAGAGAGGTGTCTGGCTGATGGATGGATGTTGGGTTTAGGAGGAGCAAAATGGTTTATTCAACCTGATGAGATCAAGCCAACTTTATTAATAAAGCAGGTTCTTAACATAAACAATAGATAAAAAAAAGTATAACGTTAGAATTATAACAAAATAAATTAACAGTGGAAATAAATATTTAAAAAGCAGATCAATATACAATTAAAAGCATTAACATGATGAAAATCTAAATAAAATGAATCTCTTCTGGGCTTCCAACACGATTGATTTTTAAATTTTGCTACTGGTTTTTAAGGGTCTTAATGGTTTTGGCCCTGCTCAGAATCTCCATAGTTTTAAGGTGCTTCTTAAGACCCACCTTTACTCCTTGGCTGCTGAATGAAATAAAGATTAACATCTTAGCCATGTCTGTTTTTTATATTATTTAAGCTCTTTTAAAACTAATGAAGGATTTTTTTTGTGTCTTCTGTGTGTGTTTTTTTTTCTTTTTAACTGTTCCTCTCAGTATTCTTATTGTTCTTGGTGTGCAGCTCTTTGAATGATGTTTACAGGTACAACTTATACTGGGTTAAAAGGCAAAGAGAAGAGCAGGTTTAAAATGGCTGGTGAAGCGGCCTTTTAGTCAGTCTGTGTGTTTTAGCAAGAAATCAGAAATTACTTTGCAGACTGAAAGGTCTTGGTGGGAGCAGAACCTGTTCAAAGTCACCATTTGTTCCCAGATTTGGTCAAAGCTTTTATAGAGTAAAATTCAAGGTGCAGCCAAGTGGTCTCTGGTTGGCCTTGAGATTAATGCTTTGTTTTTGCAGAGAATGTTGCATAAAACAGAAAGCATACCTCCAGTGAGCATTGGAATGGTTTGTAGTTTTGACCAGTGTCCCTAGTTTAGTCCAGCACCTTTAGCATGTGACTGCATGGTACCATGTGCTTTAGTTACAGCACCATGTGATTTTGTGTTCTCCTATTCCTCCGGACCCTTCCTCGTTTTATCCTCCCCCCGTGTGTTTTTGTCTGTTTATAATTGTCGTAACATTTCCCCTTTGCTGACTCACTGTTAGTGGGTTATCATCCTTTTGACTCCAATACGTTGTTATACAGAGGAGGTCATGGTTGACTCAATGACTGCAAGATGCCCAGGTACTGTGGCTGCAAAACAAGCCCAAATAATGATCCCTCCACCACCATCCTTGACAGTTGGTATAAGGTGCCGATATGTTTGGTTTTCTACAAACATCTCTACTTTGGTCTCATCTGTCCGAAGTAAATTGTTGCAGACGTCTTATTCAAATGTTACTTTGCAAACTTTTCAAGTCGTGCTTCCGTGTTTCCTTCTTCATGAACTTTGACTTTAAAAATGCTAACTGAAACTTGTACGGTCTGAGGAAGAGCTGTGTCATTTCTCTGAGCATTGAACCCTCAGACCTTGCAGTGACTATACTGGAACGTCCACTCCTGGGATGATTGACGGGTGTCTTAGATGTTTTCTGCTTGTGAACAAGCTTTCTCTCTTTAGAATGATAAACTTAAAACACAAATGTCTGCTCTAGAGCACCAACTTATCTAAACTCTGTCTTTTCTGGAGATACTGTCCCCTTTAAATTTTATAGTTTTCTCAAATTTCTCGCCCTCCTCATAACTGTTTTCATCCCCACATTCCCCCTTATCCCCATTGCTCTTCCTCTTTATTTTTGCATTCTTAATTATCTTTATATTCCATCCTTTTATCTCCATTCTTCTCATCATTATTATTGTCATCATCCTCATAATAACCATCAGTGGTCTCATCCTCCTTATACTCACGACTGATCGTTACCCTAATTCCTCCTTATCCTCATTAGTCTCATCATCATTATCATTCCCCCTTCTTTATCTTTTGGTCTTAAATCTCATTAGCTTTGTCATTTTCATATTCCAGGGTCATTACCGTCATCATTTTCACTATCCTCATCCTGCGATTCAGCAGGTGAGCAGTAGAAAAGAAAATCAGCCACGCAGCCACGCAGAGCTGCTGCAGCTTCATGCAGATTTAAATGCAAATGTGAGGAGGAGGCTTCGGGCTGCAGAACCTCTGGAGGCTCATTTAGCAGAGCCTGAAGCAGCTGAACACGAACCCACACCAACACTGACAGATACGTAAAGAAGCAATGCTGTAGAAATAAGAAAGATAGAAAGAGTAGTGAACAACAGACGTGGGATTCTATGCATTTATGGCATTTTTTTATTGCAAATAGCATTTCTTCTCATGGTGTTGCGTCAGGCGTCAGGGTTGATCAGAATTAAAGCTTCCTGTATTTTCTTGTGTTTTTGCTGTGCTCAGAGATGGAAATAGACCACTGGTTCTTGGCAGTTAGTGGAGAGGCTGAGGAGTGGAGGGCTCTTGCAGTGATTATACTCTTGATTGTGATTACTACGTTTTATAAATATGTATTTTTAAACTCAAGAGCGAGCAGTTATGAAATTAGTCCAGTAGGGATATAATAATTTAGCAGCTTGGAGTTGAGTTCTCCATCTTTGTGTGGAGAGAGCCTTAAGTTCTTTATATTCATCGTCCACTGAGCAGGACCTTCTTGTAATCTCTTAAATCGGTCTTGGGAACAGTTCTCCTGCCTTCTGAAGGTCTTAATTTTAGTATGGAAATTTGGCTGCATTTTCGCTCATTTTCAGAAAAGAAACACAACTGTAAACACTATTTCATAACATATTTAAGTAGTAACCTTCACATTTATGCTTTTTATTCTAATTTCTGTCATTGTATCCTAATCTTCCTACTTAATATAATTTATTCACTTTTTTCCCCAGAATGCCATCCTTCATGTGAGTCCTGCAGTGGGGCGGGCCCTCTGTCCTGTACTTCCTGCCCTCCCAACAGCCTTCTGTTGCCCTCTGGTCTCTGTGCTGCCAAATGTCCCATTGGTTACTACGACAACGGTCATCGGGTCTGTCGAGGTAAGGTGCAGAGGACCGAAACATCCCTGATGACTGGTAACACACAGCAGATGCAAGGATTACATTGTATAACATGAACACCACCTTGTTTTAATTTTTACATTTTCCTTTAAACTTGTGTGGAAAAAATCGCCATGTGTGTACTGACTGACAGCTGATGGTATCTTTACAGTTTTTCAGAGATACTTTCTATCGAGACTGTGCAACTCTCTGCTTTTTGCATTTTCTTTATAAAAAGATTTATTGGGATCTCTAAAAGCAGAAAACCTCTTTAAGTTGGAGTCTGAAACCTCCCCAGTTGTTCTAAAAATAAAAAAGCTAGAAGCTTGAAAAATCTGTGAGAAGAATCATTAGTAGTAACCAGTGAGATCCAGTATAGTACCCGGTAAGTTCTGGGATGGTAACCTGTAAGTTCCAGAAAAGTAGTTTGTAAGATTGTTAAACGTACAGTGAAAACGCCATGTCAGTTCTGAGAAAGTACCCTGTTACCAGAAAAGAAATTCTATAAGGTCTGGGACAGTTACTTAGAAAGTATCCGATACCTTGTTGGACAGCAGCCTGAAATTTCTAGGAACGTGACTTCTATGTTTTTGGAAAGTTCCTTTTAAGCTCCAGGAAAGTACTGGTTGTGGGACAGCTACTTGGAAAGTAGCCGGTAAGTTCTGGTAAAACAGCGTCTAATTTCTTGGAAAGTGACTTAGTTATTTAAAATTTCCCAGAAAGTACCCTAGGTTCTGGAAAAGTTCCTTGTAAAAGTTGTAAAAGTAATCTGTAATTTCTGCTAAAGCAGCTTTCAATTTCTAGTAAAGTGACATCCAAGTTTTTAAGAAGTGAATTTTTAGTTACAGAAAAGTACCCTGTAAATTCTGGTAATGTAGCCTGTAATTTCTAGGAAAGAGACTTCCAAGTTCGAGGAAAGTACCTTGTAGGTTCTGGGAAGGTTACCTGACAACCTCCTTATTATATTTGGAAAAGTCATTTTTGAGGTTGAAAGGACCCAAATGCAGATCGAGGTTGTTGCAAACACTTATTTTATTAATGAAAAAACAAGGAAAAGTACAGGAAAGGGTCATGAAGTACAACAAGAAATCAGGCATGGAATAGGCAGGCAAAATGACATGCGGATTTTAAAGCAGCCTGTAGTTTAAGGGGCGATGATTGGTCAGGACTGAGGCAAAGCTGAAATGTTTAAACTATACAAGATTAATTAACATTTAAAAACAACAGATATTGTGTTATGAATATTGTTTTTTAAATATACTGAGAAAAATTCAGTTTTTATAATACAAAAGTAGTATTTTTTTAAAATTGGTGCCAGGGGTAGCAAGCTAACACAAACAGACAGGATTCCTATCAAATGAGTGAATTTATTGTGCAGTTTGTATTCAGCTTTTCATGCTGAAGAAGGCTTAATGAGGGCCTGTGGGAGGAAAAAAGGCATGAATCAATATCAAAATAATAACTGTCCTTTTAGATGTTTCTGTTTAGCTATGGTAGCTTCGTTTGTGTTTACAAGGTTGACAATAAAGTTGTAAACAATAATACACTTTTTACAGTTTAGTTTGGCTTTCTGTTCTCATGTTCATGGAACATTCAAAGAGATTAAAAACACTAAAAACAGTTGCACCACTCAGTACCAACATTACATCTGCTTTCCTTCTAACGTCCTTAGTTTTTAATCCTAAACAGTATATTATGTAAACTGTTAGAAATGTCATAAATACCAATGCTTTATAAAATAGTGCAGTGAGGTTGAAAAAGACGACAGATGCGAAGGTAAAATCAAACTCAGGGGCTGACCAAAGGTAAATCCATACAGTGGTAGGTAGCTGCAGGTGTTATATTGATCTTGTCCTCTCTTATGTCTGAGCTGACCTTACTGTCGACCTTTTTTTTTGTTTTTGGCAGCCTGTGACAGACAGTGCCTGACGTGTGACACTGCTGGGATTTGTACGTCCTGCCGTGACCCGACCAAGGTGCTTCTCTTTGGAGAATGCCAGTATGACAGATGCGCCCATCAGTACTACCTCAATGCAACAACCCGCACATGCAGAGGTAAGCCGCCTTGATGCAAACTGCCCGGCGCACGGAGGGGAGGACGCTCTTGATTAGTAATGAAGATACAGTGCCGCGCCCTTTATGACATTCATAAATTACTTTCCATCCATATTGCATGTAGTGCAGGAGGCCACAGTGATTTTTATGGGGCCCATTAATCAAGTAATAAACTTTGGGACCAGATATGCAAATTCTAACCATTGTGTGTGCATTTTAACTCTGTCTTACATCTTCTTTTGCCCAATGAAGTTGATTAATGAGCCTCACATAAAACTGTAGCCTTTTTTTAAGCCTGGGTACATTCAATAACTTTATTCCTCTCAGAAATAGACCTAGAAATGCTGCATACTTGTGTTATTGTGTTTATGCTTTACTTTTTGTGATAACCTTCTTTCTGAAAAGGCTTTATAATAATTAGGTTTTATTTTTGTTGCCACATATGATAACAAAAAGTGCCAAAGCAGCAAGGCAATCGTTTACCCACTCAATGACATTTTTTTTATTTGAAAATCTTTACATTTTGCCTAAATTTCCCTCTTTGGCTACAGTTTAATTCACCTAGTGCCCTTCAAACATCGCTCAGTAGCCTGTATATTGAAAATCCTTTAAAACGCTCAGATGTGAGTAGTTAAATTTGAAATATATGTGTTAGAAACAGCGTCAATGTAAATATAACAAATATAATTTTGCTACTTTAAAGTAAAAATCAATCTGATTTAACAGTCGCTTTTCATATAAGAAATATATTTAGGTAGGTTGTAAATTTAATGTCTTGGCCAACATGATTTCACCCTCTAAAGCTGTATTTTTGATCTGCTTTTAATAAAAAATAATCTATGCAACATATTATAAAATGAAGAACCAGATAGTTATCAAAACACATATTACAGTTTTTGCAAAATTCAACATTTATTTTCACCAAGAACAAATTTGGCTCGTTTGTTTCTCTTTTTATATGATTATATACCTGCATTCCTGTAAGTGGCGCCGCTTTCAGAATAAATCTTGACAGACAAAGAGGAACCAGTAAAAACTGACCTATTGTTGTTTTTGTTTCTTGTGCATACCAAAAAAAAAGCACAATTAGGGAAGTAGAACATAATCTGCAACACTGTAATTTCCATGAAATCTCAATTTGCCAAATTAAATACACTAAACACACCCTTCAACAGGCGGCAGGTTTTAAAGCTGCAGTATTTGTGAACATTTTTTTTCTTAACAAAAACTGTTTTTATGTGAATAAGAGGTGGAAAACACACAGGAAGAGTTTCGCACTGCAAAACATCAACGTTGTTGTGGAGAAGAGATAGGTAGAGAAATAATTGCCATGTTTTCCTACTACTGTGTTCAGCCTTTTTTTCCTCACCATTAGCACATGAACACATCACTAACCTCAGATTTCATGTGAATAAGATGTGAAATGTTTGATACTTTTTGTACGGTTTTGGTTGATGCATATTTACCACTGCAGTAATGTGCTGAAAAACTGAAATCTATTGTTAAAAGTACATGAATTTCCCTTTGATAAAAGCTTAGGAGCTCTGTCCTAAACATACCCATGCCCCATCTTGGAGGACAAGCAGTGGGCGTTACAATGGGCGACACATGCTGAAATATTGAGGAAACCAAGTACCTAAAGCAGTAGCTACGTTAAAATATTTTGTTAAATAAAAATAAATAAAGGTAAAAAAGGAAAATTCAATATTTAATAAATGGACTCGACCGGGGGACTGCAACCTGTGGCTCTGGAACTGCAAGTGGCTCTTTGGACCTTCCACAATGGCTCTTAAAGCCTTTGACTAAAAATAATAAAAAATCAACTAATGTATTTAAATAGACCCCTCCTTGAACCGCCACCTTAACGTGGTGGAGGGGTTTGAGTGTTCAAATGATCCTAGAGGCTATGTTGTCTGGGGCTTAAATGCCCCTGGTAGGGTCTCCCATGGCAAACAGGCTCTAGGTGATGGGTCAGGCAAAGAGCAGTTCAAGAATCCTTCATGAGGACTATTAAATCGAGGCACGTGACGTCGCCCGGTACGGTGGAGCCAGGGTCCCACCCTGGAGCCAGGCCTGGGGTCGGGACTCGCCGGAGAGCGTCTGGTGGCCGGGTTGCTCCTCGCGGGACCCGGCCGGGCCAAGCCCGAACGAGAGACGCGAGGCCATCCCCCAGTGGGCCCACCACCTGCAGGGGGAACCGTGAGGGACCGGTGCAAAGAGGATTGGGTGGCGGACGAAGGTGGAGGCCTCAGCGGCCCGATCCCCGAATGCTTAGGCTGGCTCTAGGGACGTGGAATGTTACCTCGCTGGGGGGGAAGGAGCCTGAGCTTGTGCAGGAGGTCGAGAGATATCGACTAGAAATAGTCGGGCTCGCCTCCACGCACAGCGTGGGCTCTGGAACCCATCTCCTTGAGAGGGGCTGGACTCTCTTCTACTCTGGAGTGGCCCACGGGGAGAGACGGCGGGCTGGGGTGGGTTTGGTTGTTGCCCCCCCAGCTCAGCCGTCTCGTGTTGGGGTTTACCCCGGTGGATGAGAGGGTCACATCCCTGCGCCTTCGGGTTGGGGATAGGTCTCTGACTGTCGTTTCGGCCTACGGGCCGAGCGGTAGTGCGGAGTACCCGGCCTTCTTGATGTCCCTGTCGGGGGTGCTGGATAGTGCCCCTCCCGGGGACTCCATTATTCTGCTGGGGGACTTCAACGCCCACGTGGGAAACGACAGTGACACCTGGACCGGCGTGATCGGGAGGAATGGCCTCCCCGATCTGAATCCGAGTGGTGTTTTGTTATTGGACCTCTGTGCTAGTCACGGATTTTCCATAATGAACACCATGTTCAAGCATAAGGGTGTCCATCAGTGCACTTGGCACCAGGACACCCTAGGCAGGAGGTCAATGATCGACTTTGTTGTCATATCATCAGACCTTCGGCCGCATGTTTTGGACACTCGGGTGAAGAGAGGGGCTGAGCTGTCCACTGATCACCACCTGGTGGTTAGTTAGATCCGCTAGAGGAGGAGAAAGCCCTTTGTCACCGGTCCTGTTCATACCTTTCATGGACAGGATTTCTAGACGCAGCCAAGGGCCGGAGGGGGTCTGGTTCGGGGACCAGTGGATTTCGTCTCTTCTTTTTGCAGATGACGTCCTGCTGGCCCCCTCTAGCCAAGACCTACAGCATGCGCTGGGGCGGTTCCCAGCCGAGTGTAAAGCGGCTGGGATGAAGATCAGCTCCTCCAAGTCAGAGGCCATGGTACGCGACCGGAAAAGGGTGGCTTGTCCTCTTCAGGTTGGAGGGGAGTTCCTGCCTCAAGTGGAGGAGTTCAAGTATCTCGGGGTCTTGTTCACGAGTGAGGGAAGAATGGAGCGAGAGATCGACAGACGGGTCGGTGCGGCTGCCGCAGTAATGGGGGCGCTGTGCTGGTCCGTTGGAGAGAGCTGAGCCGAAAATCGAAGCTCTCGATTTACCGGTCGGTCTACGTTCCTACCCTCACCTATGGCCATGAACTTTGGGTCATGACCGAAAGAACGAGATCCCGGATACAAGCGGCTGAAATGAACTTCCTCCGTACGGTGGATGGGCACTCCCTTAGAGATAGGGTGAGGAGCTCGGCCATTCGGGAGGGGCTCGGAGTAGAACCGCTGCTCCTCCACATCGAGAGGAGCCAGTTGAGGTGGCTCGGGCATCTATACCGGATGCCTCCTGGACGCCTTCCTCGGGAGGTGTTCCAGGCACGTCCCACCGGGAGGAGGCCCAGGACACGCTGGAGGGACTATGTCTCTCGGCTGGCCTGGGAACGCCTTGGGCTCCCCCCGGAGGAGCTGGAGGAGGTGTCTGGGGAGAGGGACGTCTGGGTGTCTCTGCTGAGTCTGCTGCCCCCGCGACCCGGTTCCGGATAAGCGGAAGACGACGAGTACGAGTATTTAAATAGAGATCTAACAACAAATACAGGTTTTAGCAGTTTTTCAGTTTTTTCAAGGAATTATTTATTTGCATTTCCACATTAGACTGACACTAAAAGTACTAGTAAAATGAGAAGAATGTGTCTTTTTGCAGAATTTTATGTAATAGAATTAAAATTGAGGGTTTTTTTATTAAAAAATTTCCTACTGTAGATATTTATCAAAAAAGGTCATATAAAATGTGGGGTCCTAAAGGGGTTTATTCAACTGGCCTAGGAGCAAAAATGGCTTTTTGGAGTGTAAAGGTTGTAGACCCCTGAACTCTGGTGATATCAGATACCGAAGAAAGAGTAAGAGTTCCTAGGCTACCAAATATTTAATATATTGGTAGGGTAAGAAAAACATGGCTGTTATAACCAGTAAGGTATATAAATAACCAACCAATTGCCTCATGTGAACTTAGTTCCTGATGGCAAGAACCAAGTAGGTGATAATGGCAACTTGTACTGTTTTCCTTGTGTGATTTCTTCAGCTTTTGTCATTTTCAAAACCAGAAAAATATAGGTATTTTACATGTGTTTTATTTATTTATTTTTTTTTAATAGTATTTTACCTTCACTGTAAAACTATCTGATTTTGTGTAAACCTAGTTTTTTATGGCAGGCTCTGTTTTTGATCATTTTCGAACTTCCATTAGAATTAGAAGCTTCTACCCTGTTCAGTAAAACATTTCTTCAGCTGTCATTGTTTTCACATTATGAGTCTGTTAGGTTCACAGCAACCATTTGCTGACCTGTTGAAGGCATTTGTAAATTATGTGGAAAACTGCAGTGCCAGCAGTTAGCGTGTGTGCATTTATTGCTATTTTCAAATGTTTTTCTGAACAACCTTAAATTTGTCAGATTCATTTCTGGCTCCTTGAAAGGCAGGATGAGTTTGAAGTTTAAATAAATAAGCTGAGAATTGATTTGTTGTCCCATCGGTTAGAATTTGATTGGATCTGCCAGAAGGAAGCCCTGAGCCTGCTGTGGCTGATTGTTGTGACTCTGCTCATCATCAGGCATCATTATCATCAAGTTCAAAACGTGTTTACTTTTCTAAAAAGTGATTTGTGCGTTTGCTGTGCTTCTCAAACCCCCTGCGAGTGGGGTTTATGTAATGATAAACACAAACAAGCATTTAGTGTCTTTATCAGGTATGATGTTCCAGAGGTGTCCCACTATCCAGCCCGGATCCTTCAAGCTTAAAGCTGACTTTGTTTGACACTTGCATATAACCCAAATAAGAGCACATTTTGCCTTTATTTTCCTCAAGTGAAACCATAACTAAAGAAAGAATATAAGGAACCAGTTGTCACATTTGCTTTACTCAGATATCCCCTGTAGTTTACAAAAAGCCAACTCTTGTATTTCTCTTTACCTCTGGTTTGGTTCCATGTAACAAGATTTTCCTTAGTCTCGAGGACCTGCAGGAACTGTTTCCACGGGGAGGGGATTGCTGCTTCATTTGCTTTTTTCAGGATTAGCAGCTAAGCGAAAATACTTGTGTGGCATCGAGGTAAGGAGTTTTAATTCTTCTGAGACCAAGAGCAGTACCTCCCACAGAGGCAGGTGGTTCTAACCATCCAGGTCACGATGCTGTTTATGCCCCCAGCTAGCTGCAGCCCCAACCTTAACCTTGAATGAACCTGGAGTTAGAAAAAACAAGACAAACATTTTATCACTGAAAAGTGGAAGAACTTTAGGAGACCTCTGGGAGCTTTCAAAGGAAAGATCTCTTTACAAACAAGACAACTGGTGCTCTGTACATGTCATCTGTTATTGTTTAGCTTCTATCTATCTATCTATCTATCTATCTATCTATCTATCTATCTATCTATCTATCTATCTATCTATCTATCTATCTATCTATCTATCTATCTATCTATCTATCTATCTATCTATCTATCTATCTATCTATCTATCTATCTATCTATCTGTCTGTCTGTCTGTCTGTCTGTCTGTCTGTCTGTACGTCCGTCCGTCCGTCAAGATGAGAAAGGATTAAGTGTGAAAATAAACCTTTATGATCATATTTTTTTGTTTGATTTTGGACCAAAGTTTTAAAAATACCAGAATTTCTTTTTCACATTCAGTGAACCAGTCATTTTCTGACGAAGACTAAAGCTAAAATGTACTGATTGTTTGAAACTACATGCAAATTATATCTGCAATTACATCAAAACCTGTTTTATCTGACTACATGTTTTGTATTAGTTTTTTTTCTGTGTAAAATATTATTCTTTATTATTTTAAACGGGAGAGTTTATTCTAAACCTAAAGAGGATTTCTTTTGGGTTTTATTATGTTTTTCCCCCCCCAAAAATTTTTAATTTTAAAGACAAAAAACTAAAGAAAGGCCAGGGAAATTTTAAACAAGAAAAAAAAAGGGAAACCTTTTTTCTTTTTTTGAAAATTTGGAAAAATGTTTTCAACCCCCCTTTTGTTTCTTTTTGTTTCCCCGGGTTTTTACTAGGAATGTTTAACCCCTTTACAACACTTGAGTCAAAACCCGTTTTAAATAGGGGCACCCAGGGGTGCTCCCCTTTTACGGGGGAAAACTTTCCTCTCCCCAAAAAAGGATAGGGTTCCCCCTGTGCCGGGAACCCCTGTCCTATGTTTCTTTTTACCCTCGGGGAAAACCATAATTTTTTTATAATTTTATTCCCCATTAAAACCTGTGGGGGGGGGGTTGTTGGTTTTGGGGGGGGGGGGGGGGGGGGGGGTTTTTTTTTGGGGGGGGGGGGGGGGGGGGGGGGGGGGGTTTTGGTGGGGGGGGGGGGGGGGGGGGGGGGGGGGGGGGTGTGGGGGGGGGGGTTTTTTGGGGGGGGGGGGGCCCGGGTTTTTTTTTTTTGGGGGGGGGGGGGGGGGGGGGGGGGTTGTGGGGGGGGGGGGTTTTGGGGGGGGGGGGGGGGGGCCCCGGGGGGGGGGGGGGGGGTTTTTGGGGGGGGGGGGGGGTTTGGGGGGGGGGGGGGGTGGTAGGTAAACGAGGTATTTTTTTCTTAGTGGTTTTATCTTGGGGAAAGAAAAGTTCTGTGTTTTTAATCTTGGGGGAAAAAAAAAACAATTTTGGTAAAAATCTATAAAAAAAATTTTTTTTAAAAATTTAAAACCGAAAAGTTTTCTTCGCGGGTTTCCTGAGCATGCTTGCTTTGTGTAATTTTTTACAGGGGAATTTTATGGATATTAAACCCCAACAACGTCTTTGGTGTAAATAAATAAATCCACCGTAACGATTACAAAACAGCTTTCACATTTACCACCTTGAAATGTTTTTGTTGAATTTTTCTATTTTAGGATGCTAGAAGAACACTCTGGAGGATTAATTAGATGATACGATGACATAGAACAACATATAAAATAAAAATATATATAAAATTGAAAAATAAAAAAAAATAAAATGATTTACTTTCAAAAGGTGAATTGAATAAAAAAAAACAACATAAAATGTTTATAATATATTGCATCCTGCTTACTTCCTTACCATCGTTACTTAATAGAAATGATGATGAAGAATGTACATTATAAATGAATCTAATGATCTTATTTGCTTTAAACGCCTAAAATACCAGGATTATTGCTCTTAGCACCAAGTCATTTTCTGAAAATCATAATTTTAAGGAGACTCATGGTGTTTTTTTGTACTGCTCATATTCACAGTATTAGTGGATTTTATGGACATTGATTATTTTAAAAAGAAATGTTGAAGTTTTAAACAGATTACCTCTTACTATTTATTTAGAAACCAATTAATTCAGCATGTAACAGACCCTGTTAGTAAAGAACATTACCAATACATGTTAACTATTTCTGGGAATAACTGATATGTTTTCTGTTTTTGTATATCTGTGTGTGTCAGGCTGTGATGATCACTGTGCGAAGTGTAACAGTCCTGGAAAATGCCTGGAATGCCATCCTCCCTACGTCACTCTGCAGGGACAGTGTGTCCTTGAATGTGGCAGAAATTATTTCCTGGACGCCTCGTCAAAAGTCTGCAAATGTAAGAATCGACACTTTTATATGTTTCAAAAATGTTGTGTTTATCTGTTAATATATTTCTTTTATTTTTTAAATCTTTTAATTGGCAATGAAAGTCTTGTAAAAAAAAAAAGGTAAAATAAAATAAAAAAAAATACACCTTGGCCTTAACCTCTGAGTGTTGTTTTCCTTCAGCTTGCTCATCCGACTGCGCCCAGTGCGATGGCGTTGGACGCTGCTTAGTGTGTCGTGTTCAAACGTTCCTTATGGAAGGATACTGCACCCCCGACTGTGGACATGGATATTATGCTGATCAGAAGACCAGAACCTGCCACGGTAATAACACAATGCCACTGTGATGTGAAAGAAAGGTGCGTACAGGAGATCTCTGTAATTTAAGTGACAATCTAAACTGAGATGTGAGTTTACAGCATTAAAACTACAGTTTAAAAAAGGATTAGGGTTAGGGGTTAAAGGCCTGATTGGTTTGTTAGATTTAAACTCAGTTTGTTAATCATTTATTCATTTAAAGATTGTTAATTAAAAAAAGGCTGCTTACAGAATGAATGCACTATTTTTCGAGCCTTATTTATTTATGTTAATCTGGATTTTTAAGCTTCTACAGGTGTCACACTTAAATATTCAGCTGCAAAGAATTATGACAGAATAATCTTCTCCTTTCTTCAAAAAGGTTGGTCTGGTGTAAAAAAAAAGGGAAATGAAAGAAAAACTGAATCTTATTTGCATTTTATAAATTTTAACAAGTTCTATAATGGCTGGAGCCAAAAAAACATGCCAAGTATCAGCAGTTCACCTTATCTGCAGACACAAGCCAGCTGGAAAACTTCAAGTACAAAAAAAGCTCAAGGATATGCATGGATATAAATATATAAAGTTGAAACTCTTCATGCTGGGATTTCCTGCAACAGTTATTTAGTTTTTCAGCGTTGCTGTTAAAGATTTGAATGAATCCTTGCAGAAAAATACTATATTTGATAAAAAAGAAACAAATAAATAACAAACAAATACATTTTTATAGATACATTTTTTAAATCTATCATAACAAATAAACATTCAAATTCTAATCTTCCAGTATCTTACATAACTTCAGTGCTTGCGTGCAGGGATATCAAGCAAATAAAACTGAGATGGGCTCATAAATGATGCAGATGACCTAGGGACGTCACAGAAAAACCACATGGCTTGTTGCTAGGCAACAGGAAAGTTATCATAAGCTTCCAAGTGAAACCGGCGCCACCCTTCGTGTTTCCATCTCTGTGTTGTTTTGGAAAAGAATGAAACTGAGACAAACTTTGGATCTCACAATTTACTGTCACACATGTAGGTAAATCGCTAGAAACAAAATGGATGAGTACCGTGAAGAAAACATTTGCAGTAGCTCCCTCCTTCACAAGCAGGAAAGGCTCATTAAACAATATTTGTGTTCAATATAAGACAATTCCCAAATTCTATCAGGACAAAATTACTTATATTGGCAGTTGATCTGTTTTATGTAAAATCAGCACAAACGTAACAGGTAACATCAAACAAATAACCTAAAATGGTGGACAAATTTCACAGTGCTCATCCATACATAATGAGAACAAATCACACACACATCTCTGTACCTGTAAGTAAATCGCCAGACACATTTTCTACAGACACTAGCAATTTCCTTTTTAGACACAGACCACATGTGAGTAGAATACTAGAACACAACTCACATTGTGAATATCTCAGTTTAAAGTGCAACAACAGTGAAAACCAAACCAAACACAGCGAGCAGGTCTCACCTCTTTCCCAAGCAGGAAAGGCTCTGGCTACAGACATCACTGACAGCAAATGATTTTTAACAAAATAAAACAAATATACAACGAAATAAAGTAATTTGCTAAACTTTACGAATACTAAATATTAACCCATTATTCAAGGGTTACACTTACAGTAAAATCCCACAGCTACATGCTGTTAGACTGAATCTGGGGAAGATCTGTTTTTTAAATGTTAATGTCCAGCCAAAGCAGCAAGTCTGAATATGCAATTTTCTAATCACTTAATAAGATGAAGATAATATGGTGAAAAAATGTTTTTCTCTAGTTTTGCATTTAAAGACTGAGAAGTGGTGTAGTGGGAGTGGTGCGACCTATATGCAGAGGCTTCACTCTTTGACAAAGCTGTCCCAGGTTCAAGTCCCGGCCGCGGCAACCTGTGCTGCATGTCTTCCCCCTCTCTTCATCCTACTTTTAGAAAATAGCAAAAAATAAAGGCCACTAGTGCTGCAAAAAAGAAAAGGGAAATGCAGCCGAGTTCCTGTAGTATACCAAAGTTTAGATCTCAATGTTTTTGGCCACTTGGATGCAAAATAAATTCAAAAGAAGCTTAGCGACATACCTAACAGAAAAGTGGAGGGTTGCTATTGTTTAATGACAGCAGGGTGAATCGAAGAGGTCAGTTTCACACAGTAACGCACAGATCACTCACTCACCTTGGGATGATGGAACTGAAAAATAAACCTTAGGCATCCCTTACTATTTAATTAGTTTAGATCATAAATATATGACTAGAGCACTGAAATTCATTACAAGATAGTCAGATTATCATTTAATATGAAAAATAATTATACGAGACAGTGACGTTCCACAAATGTACACACCTGGTCAGGACTCAACAGAACACTGTAAATTTCACAGCCCTGATCTCAGTTTACGAGCACTATTAAGAACAGGTACACGTCAAAGTTACACACATGCCTCAAAGATATAATAGTATTTGAGTGACAGATATTCCTCTTGGTTTCCTGATTTTCAAAACGGTTCCACATCATGGCATAATAGCAAACAGTCAGACAGCAGCTTTAGGCTCTCTTTGTTGTCAACTGAGTAAGTCTGAGTAGTCTGTGTTGTACAACTCCCTTTAAAGATTTTGACTTCTTTGCTCAAAACGTTCCCATTAATTTATGGTTTTGAAAACATAAGTCTTTTTCCAAGTGTAGGTCAAATACAAACAGTTTTTCTTATTATATTGCAGTTAGATCACCCTAATTGTTACACATTTATACTGAATCTCTTTATATTCCAGAATTGATGACAGCTTGTAAAACTGCATTATGACAGCAGCAGAATTAATGATTCAGGAATCTGTTAAAATAGACAGCTAATAATAACTGTGTGACATATAGATTTAATTTGTCCTCGTGAATCACAAAGATAAAGCTTTGACTCTAGACTTCAGCCTTGCACTTATTTTTTTATTTATCTTCAAATGGATGGCGTGAACCTACAAGTGGCAGTGCCACAGGCCTCTGGGGAGAAGGCTGTGCTTGTGAAACAATTCATGAAATAAATGTGTTAAAGTGTATTTCTAACAGAGAAATGTATATTTTTGTTCCTTTGAGATAAATGCTCCTTTCTTCTGAAATAATGAACAGCTTTAGCCTTGAGGCTTGAACTAATTCATGACCCAATCAAAAGAAAAGGAAAGAAAAACTTTTAAAATTATTTTTGCCAGCCAATAAAAAAGTGGTACTAGTGCTCTGAATTATAAAAGTTATAAATTATAAAGTTTCCATTTGTAAGTGTAATTGCATGTCAAAATGATGCCTGTTGGCATCATTAGAGGAGATATAATGAGATTACATCAAAGTGTCTGAAAAAAGAGCTGATCTTTAAAAAGTCCACGTGTAAAGTTCAGCCAGCTCCAATTAAAGCCTGTTTCTAAAATGCCACACCAGCCCCAAGTTGTTTCACATCGCTATTTTTCTCACAAGTGACCTCCCACACCCCACCCTACCCCCATTTTCATTTCACAGCATTTTCTCACCCCGACACCCACTTACACCCACAACATAGTGCAGCTGTAATTTTATGCATTAAATTTAATCCTTCAAAAGGTTTAAAAATGTACTAATTACGGTAATTACAAGCTTCAGGTTTTGACAGGTCTTTATTTAAAAAGATGGCAAGGAGGTTTAGATTGATACATTTTATAGTAGGTTACATTTTCACTAGAATTTTCTAAAGATGTAGATAAATATGTACTGTTCTCTGCTGTGTCAAACCATTGCCTAGTATTTCTGCTCTTTTATTTTTTTTACGCCTAGACCCTTTGTGTCTTTGATGACACGAGGGGTCTGAGTGGTTCATACCTGTCAACTTATGACAGAAAATCTTTTATCCAGGCCTATGTTGTTAAGATATTATGCTCAGATTTAGTAATAGACATTTTATTGATATTAAAATGTGGGTCTGAGCCTGTAGCGACACCTAGGTTACTTGAATGCTCATTAAAGTGTAGCCTCATTAAGGCTAGTTGAGGTTGGATCTTTTTGGGACCAAGAACAATGACTTAGGTCTTCTGTTGACTCATTCACTATTTAATATTATGCACACACTGATTCAGTGGCTGTAATTGACTGTGGTCATGAGGTAAAATGAAAATATGAAGTGCAATCAGTATACATATAGAAATACATTTTGTACAATATAGATATTGAATAAAAGTTGTCCAAGACTGGAGCTTTGAGGAACCCCACATGTGATATTTTGTTTTTCTCAGTGAACCACCACACCCCTGTCCTCCACATCAACGGCTCCCTGCTTGTTCCCTTTGGTGGATCTGACCCTCTGCTGCCCTCTCTGCTGGAGGTACGGGACCCAGACAGCCCCTCCGAACGGATGGTCTTCCAGCTTGTTCAGGGTCCAAACAATGGACAGTTGGTCCTGTTAACAGAGAACGAAGCAGAAGATAATGGAGGAAAAACACGCAGAGAACTGAGCAGAGAGGACACCTTCACATGGGCACAGCTAAAGCTTGGCCGAGTCCTCTTCACACACCTTAAAAACAAAGCCAGGTAAGTGAATCACATGTATTTTAGTGGGTTTTTAAAATTCGAATGTGAAACAGATATTTTAAGCACGAAAACTAATTTGCAACAAAGTGCTGTAGTGGCTCATGATCTCATACCTGTCTGTGATGAGTTAAACGAAGTTTTCATTAAAAGTTGTACCTTTATGAAAAAGACTATTTTGCAACATTTATTTTTTTAAATAAAAATTAAATGCACTGAGGACCCATTTTTGACTGAGCAGAGCTGTACCATTTTCTCAGATGTAAGCTGGACATTTAACTAGAAAATACGTTCAACCTGTGAGAAAACAGTTGTGCAATCTGGCCCCAAGGACAAGCTCCTTTTAAAGAAGCCTAGACTTTACACTATAATAGAATTTTTCTTATCAAAGTGGGAGAGAAATTAACTCACAATAAGAGAAAATCTGGACTTTGTCTTTATAAGTTTTATTCAAAGGCATTTCTGCGTTTGAAGACCCTGTCACTGACGAGTCAGTGAAACAGAGCCCAGAGCACAGTTTACAGACAGTATTTAAACAGTATGTGGGTGTTACCTCAACTTAAAAGAGTTTGGAGACATAGTCCTCTAGACCCCACCTGTGGTCAGAGGTAACAATATTATTTATGAGGACAGCCATCTGCTCTTCCTCAGACACAACCCTCCAGGATGTGTTTTAACCATTAAACTTCTGGTAATGGTTTAGAGTCCATCTACTCTAAATAACAGAACACTAATAAAAACACAGAGGTCAGAGGAGAGAGGTTAATGAAAGTTCACAGCACTTTGGAATACTTTGGAGCACTAAATAAAAGAATTTCCATAACAACACAAACCAGCCAAATGAGTGAGCCACATTCTGGGCCAGGTAATATGTCCAAGACAGCAACGCTAATTGCAATGCAGCATCACTCATGCTGTCTCTCACTTCACACCTGCATGCCAACTCGACTCTGAGAGTACATCCCTTGGTCACAATGGGGCGTAGCAGTGGAGGTTAACTTCACTCCATAGCACCAAAACTGCAATTCCCAACAACTCTCAGTGGTTGCTGATGCTTTGAGCAATGGTTGCAATGATCTTTGTCATTACCTTCGACTTCCCTGAGTTAGAGGGAGCTTTGAAATAGGTAACTTTGTGGTCTACTGGTTTACGGCAGCAGGTAGGATCAGCTGTTTTACTCTTGCCTCCAGGTGGAACCAAGTAATATTTTTTCTTGTGTTTGTCTATTGTAAAATGTTTCCTTTTAGTTCAACACAGAGTTAATATCGTGTGATTCTTCTCCAAGTTCTTCCACTTTAATGGAGAGGGTGAAGGGAGTACTGTATGACCTTGTGTGTTCACCATAAACTGTCCTGGTGCTTCACTTAAGCCCTTCTGAGTTCCGGTTACTCCAAATTAGGTCAGAAATTTGCATTAGGATAATCGAGTTTTTTTTTAATTCATGTAATGTGGGCCTGTCTGTTGGTACTGTCTTTTTGACAATAGATCATTAAAGCAATGGAAAAAGCTTTGTCTCAGGAGACAGGTCTCCTGAGACAAAGTTGGGACAATGCTTGCTGAACATTTCTAAACGTGCATTTGCTCTGGTCCTAACTGGTTTAATTTCGGCTGCTGGAGTTATCCTTCGTAAGTGGAAAGATAAAGAAAGACTTCATTATGAGGGGTAGAAAAAGAAGATGACTGAAGTTGCATCTTTTGAGTTATTGGTAGCCAACCAAGACCGACAGGAATCATACATGCTTGTGTTAAGATGGAACATCATGTTTGTTCGCCTTTTCCTATGCATTTTATAACCCACTTAACATGTTGCTATAGAAACAAATGTTCAAAAGCATATCTAAAAATTTTGCAAATATCATCTTAAGCAGAAATCACAGTGAGGAGGCACCACTGCAATCTGTCACTATGACCCTTTAGGCTGCTCCCTGGTATACAACTTCTGTCTGGCTTTAAAGTTAACTCCTGAGTTTATTTTAATATTTGGGACTTTTAAAATAAAATCTTTGTACCTGATTTTTATTGTTTTTTTATAAAGCTACTCTTGTAAACCCATAAGTGAAGTGAATACCAATCTATCCATTTGTATTTATTAAAATATAGCAATATTTGCATATTCTGCTTTTTTCTTTGCCTTTGACCGTAATCTGATTACACAAAGAGCACTTAGCACCAGGGATCAAAGTGACTGTGTAGTCTTTTTAAAGCCCTGCCATCGGGTTATTTGTTTGAGCACTGCAGCTGCTCTGAAACAAGTCTGTGCTGTTCTGTGTTGGACTCCAGCATCCATTTATCCAGTCACAATATAAACCTAATAAAGAGTTTAGTCAATCGTGATGCAGCTGGTGTGGCCTAATATAGCAGAGAGCCAATAAATGAGGAAAATATGATCTGCTGCCCACTTTAAGGCTTTTAGATTAATAGAGACATCGAAATGTAAGCTTCCAAATAAGATTAAATCTCCTTATTACTGCCATATTTTTCAAATTATGTGGAGTGCTGGATAATGCCTGCAGACTCAGAGCTGCAAACAGTCTATTAAAACTAGCCACAACATCTACTGTGTACTTTCATTTGGCTGTTCATTTAATTTTAAGAGATACAACGTTTTTTTAAAAGCATCTATGAAAACAAAGTAAAGCCAGTTTGTAAAAAAATACGTTTAAGCTCTCAAATGTTATTTTTTTTCCTGTCAGTTGTTTTAAAAGGTGGAGATATTACAGTTTTGGTTACATGTTACAATTCTGTCAATATTTAAGAACGAAATATTGACTTATTTGCTTTTTAAATCTCATTGACCAGATGTCTTTAGTCTGAAGAGGTTGTAGTCCTATTATGTGGTGATGTGAACATGAACACACAAATTTGACTTGTCTCCAAGAGCCTTCAAAATTCCTGAAAGACATTTGTAAACTTTTAAAATGATCAATAATTACTTAGCTTTAAATATTTATTAATGTGTTAAACCATTAAAGTAAACTTGTCTTTTTATTTTGTGGAATGATTATATGTTTGAAACAATGGATTGTCAACATTTTTGCTCAACAATCTGGATTTATTGTTGACCGCTTCACATGATTTCACTCAAATGTTATAGAAAAAACTAATAGTAATAGAATTTATTTTTTCTTGGTTGTCTAACGAAATAAAACAGGCGTTTCCCATAAGTTCATCTGTGGTTGGCTGATGAGCCCTCATGATGACTCCTCACCCAGAAGCTGCCATCTCCTTAACAAAGAGGAGTTCTGAGACTCAAATAGAGACACAGAAAGAGCCTGACACAGCAAGAAGTTATGCCTGAAAAAACCTTTTGAGGGTGCGAGAAATATTTTAGTTAGCGATGTATAATTTACTATGTTTGTTTAACTTGGTGTAAAATTCCTGCCAAAATGTTTTATTTGTTTTTCCCTCGTATAATACGGTTACTAATCCAAAGTAAGGAAGGGTTAAGGCATCAATCACACTGAGCCAGTACCAGGAGAGACCAAAACAGCTTGCCTTATTAGGAGTGACCTCTTGGCAGACAAAGCCGCTGTTGGAACCGAGGGTGACTCGGACCGAGGCAGTACTGCGGAGCTGAAACAGAAGAGATTCCTAGAAACTGAACAGTTGTGTCTGACCCATCCTCTATTTCTTTTGTGATGGTTCTGAAGCTGGAAGCTGATGGCCCCAAAACTTTAAATTCCTCATTTTCCTTTTCTTTTCTTTTCTTTTCTTCTGGGACAGTAAAACTCCTTTCTTTAAACTACTGAGACTGATAAACATGCAATGACAATCAGATTTTTAATCAGCCGATATTAACGTTTACTTGTAATTCATAAAACTTCCGGTCTTTACGGTAGTAGTAGTCAGTAGAATTACCGTAGCATCTTTGTTTTTGCCTTTGTTTGCTTCTTAAGTAAATTAATAGAAATAGATGATAGCTTTATTAATCCTAGAATTGATTCTGGACAGTGTATTAGCCTCCAGTGTTTTTCTTATTCTTCAAGCGTTAATTTAAGTGTAATTATATATAAATACATCTTCATTTGACAAGCAAACAGAATCTCGTTGCATCTTTAGACTTGTGATAAAATCATTCTGTGGGAAGGTAAAAAATTCATCATTCAGACAGTCTGATTGAGACTGATTAGTATACAGATTTATTTATATACATGAATATAGTTTAACGTAGCTTCTCAATGTAACAGACATTAAGAATTAATCTGGGGAAAAAAGTTAACATTCACTGTATACAGATGCACAACTAAAGAGCATTTTAAAAACAACTCTGTTTCTTTGTCTTGGGTAATTTAAGTGGAGTTCATAGGCACATGGATGAAAAACCTTTTCATTTTATTCTAGGGGGGTTAGGGTTATCCACCTCTCATCTATGTTGTATCCAACTATCAAGGCATATCAAGGCATATATATGTACATTCAGAAAGCTGTGTGGCAAAAATATGTCCCCTGTGTTATTGTTAGGATCCTAAAACCAGGGTTCAGCCCAGTTCATAACTTTTTCATTTTTGTATTCCGGTTCTGTAGTTTTGATTCTACTTGCATCCTCTTATGCAAGTAGAAATGGTCCTTTTTCTCTCTCTTGTCTTTTCAATGTTGTTCTTAAAAAGGATGAATTGATACATTAAAAATATCAACTATGCCTTTAAAAGACTGCTGTGACTATAGCCGCTCCATTAGCTCAGCTTCTGCAGTTTGTTTAGCTTTGCACATTTTTTTGTTTAATGAAAAAGGTTTTCAATCACCCTTTAAACTCACACTCTCTTATAATGTTTTGACAGCTACATGACTGCACATAAAAACATCTGGGTTAGGTCTTTAACCAAACTGCTGGGTTTATGCTGTTGGATCAGAAGTTGGGTCATTTAAATCAAACAGTGGGTCTACATTCTAAAACAATTCTTCATAGATCCCCATTTTAAACAGGCTGGTCAGACTTCACCGAACCTCATCCACAGGATGAAACTGGAAATTGTTAGATTATAAAGTTATGCTAATCTTCATGTCAGTTGGGTGTGTTTTTGACGGTGGATCACATTAGCCTTTTATTATTTATTTCTGTCATAAAGTTAGTCTATACAGGCAATATTGTATTATATTGTGTATTAATTTTGTTACCCAAATTTAATAGTTTTAAGCGAAAATATTGACATAATGAGGTTGTTGCCTTCCATTTGTGATCTGAAACTTTTTATTGGAGAATTAAACAAAAAAAAGAACATAACATTCAATCCATATATTACTTGTTCAGTTATCGAGGTTATGGCTATTATTTTCAAACAACTTTGAGCTCAGAGATACTCAGAACACCAATGGGAAAGAGGGAACTAGGCCAACTTTACTAGCTAGCTAGCAACCAACGTAGCTAGGCTGTTAGCTTGGTTAGCTAGCTAGTTTGCTCGTGATCCAAACAAAAGTAAGCCCGCACATTGAAGCCAGCGAGAGGGTGGGGAAAATGTGGAGAAAGGAAAACGCATAGAACATTACAAGTTCTGTTCTTTTTCTCATTAAAGTTTTCTTCACCGCTCTGCCTGCATTTGGGTTCTTCCTCAGCTAAACATGACACTTTCTGCTGTTTCCATTTACTACTGCCATGTTTTACACAATCACTGTACAGTCCACTAATATAATGTACTTTGGCCACGCAGCTTTTTTCATTAAAGAAACATTCATCTACCTAAACGCTACTAGAATTAGAAGTAGGAATTAACAGGTTATATTTAGAGAAAAGTACTTAAGAAAAGTACTTCTTTAACTGACCATACTTTTTATTTCAGCTTGACTATTTCTACCCACCTCTGCTCACTTGAAGCTGAATGAAGGACAAGCACACAAACCTACACAGTTTAGAGTAAAGACCTCTTACGTGTACACAAGATGCCTTCATCCAGTGTTATTTTCTATCTGCTGAGCCTGCTGGGGATGGCACACTTCAAACACACACACATTACCTACAGTAGGTATTGCTTTCAAAAGCTTTATATTGTGAAAAAGTACATTATGAAAAAAGGTTTCTTGTGCCACAATTTATTTTACTTTTTTTTTTTTTTTTTTTTTTACAGATATTTACTTATTTTTTTGAATGCCTACTTTTTACCTGAGTATCTTTATTCAAAATAAGGCAACTTTTACTTGAGTACAATTTTTCAGCACCTCTGAGCAGAACTTAGTTTGTTTTATTAATCAATTACAGGCAGATTGGGACTGCTAAAGATCACTTTTAATACCCTGGGTAGTGTTCCAGTCTGATATGTCTTCAGATATTTCTCCTCTTCCCCCTGACATAATTTGCCAGTGTCCTCAACTGTCCTCATCCTTGGTTTGTTTGTTGAAATATTTAATTTTTTACAGATTTTGGCTTTAGAAATGAAAAACTATAATTATGTGCGATCTTAAAATGTGAATGTAGACGTTTTCTACTGTCTGACAATAGCCTAAAACAAAATGACCATAAGTGCTTCAGTAAACGGGAACTGGACTTCTCTTGTTTTCTTGAAGATGTTTTCCCTCTCATGCAAAAGGTTTCTTCAGTTCTGAACAGGAGATGAAGTACCTTTGCCTTCTATTTAAGCTATTGAAGGGTAGTCATATCCTGGATGACTACACCAGGGTACTGGAACAACAGTGTTACCAGCTATTCAGACGTATCTTGAATAGTTGCCAGGAACCTAGAATTATTCTACTGAATCTTCACCATAAAAATAAAATAAAATACTACCCAAATATTTACAATTAAATGTTAACCTCATTTTCACCGATCTTGTCACACCTTTTTTTCTTGACAATTTACCCCAACCTGCTCGGTCACTTGGTGTTCAGACTGACTCATTCCCAGCTCTAGCCCCGGGGAATTGTGACTATTTAACCCTTAATGATGAAGCAGGATGGTGACATATTGCTGATGGGAACAGGTGGGCTGAGGTGGGTTACTGTCCTCATCTTCTCTCCAGCAGGCTGCTCTGAGGTTATTAGGTCTAATCACTCACACAGTTAGCCTCAGCTAACTCATTTCCAGACACCTTCTGGTCTAAAGGCTTTGTGTCTTGTTCAATCAGAGTAATTTCAACTATTCAGTCTAAGACTGCTGTTTGAATCATTTTGTTTTTCAGTTGTTCATAATGTCGTCTTTTTTTCCCCTTTTGTATAGGACTGGTGAGTTCACCTTACGTGTCGCTGACCCCCAGATGTTTTCCCAGCCGGCTACAATTCAAGTTCAAGCCGTGTCCATGAAGGTAAACAGTCACTCTCTTCACTTTTTGATTTGTCTGATCAATCCAGGTCCTGTAAATAATAAATTCCAGCTTTTAGCTATTTTCATTATTTATGTATAATTTTGGAGAGGAGTGTGAGAGGAAGCAGAAGAACCTGGAGAGAACCCACTCATGCTCAGGGAGAACATGCAAACTCCATGTAGAAAGATCCCAGGCCAAGACCTTCTTGGTGCAAAGCAGCAGTTCTAACACCTGCTCCACCGTGCATACATTAGGTACATTTAATTAAAAATATAGTCACGAGAGTAATAGTGCGAAAATAATTGTGATATCCATTTTAAACTATTCAGATGTATGGATTAAATTTGAGTTTTTCATGAAAAAGAATAGAAAATAATGTACCCTTACATCCACTGTGGGATTGATAAGGATATTTTCTTGAAGGAGTGTCCCATTTCTTCATGCAATATTTGAACCGCATCCTGACTTAGGGATACATAGAGCGGGAGGGTTACAGATAACACTGAGAAATTTAATTCAGCATCTGAATGATTGAGTAACACAACATACAGGTTTATTTGACTGGTAAGGCCACACAGTAAGGCCACGTCTTGATTTCAAACCCAGGACCCTCCTTGTAACTGCGTGTTTCCTGCACAGATCCAAGTCCATCTGAAGTGTTTTCCCGAAAAGTCTCTTTTCCAGGGCCACGTAGCCTCGCCTCCTTCCTCACTTCACATCAATAAATCTCATTACTTTATTTCCTTCTCTTTTGTTAATCTTCAGTAAAAAATTAATCTGATCCATTCGAGGTGTCTGCAGATAATTTCAAGCTTTGCAGGTTTGCTCTCAAGGGAAATAGTTGCATCTCATTCCAGAGTGGATCATTTCTTGAGCTTTTCAGATTTTTCTCCAATGTGTCTAAACAGTGTGCATAGAAATACTCAGAGAACTGGACATTGGCTCTGAACGTGGAACACACATTTCTGTGAAAGTGACTGCAGTGTCTGCTTCTATTTCAAACCTCTACTGTTTGCTGATAGCTGCTGCAGTGGCCTCACACATCAGACTGTTGATTTAAAGAAACAGTTTCTCAGATGATGGCTCTGCTGTGATGGCTCTCGCTCTGCTCTGGTGTATTTCTCTTGATAGAAGACGCTGGCACCTTTCAGTGAGGAGAAAAGTGAGTTTTAACCCCGACACTTAACAGTCAATTTGTTTTAACCCAAGAGTTCTGCAGCAGCACAGCAATCAGAGCTGTGACTTTTTGGGTAAAGAGCTGCAGATGAAAGGTTGGACACCTCTCCTGTGTAGGATAAAAGGTTTATCCCGGAAAACCGGAAATTGTTATTGGCCATGAAAAGCCTGATCCGTGAATCCCTACCAATGATTCTGGAAATCCATAAGTACTGTAGAAAGGATTCTATGCCCAGAAATTCAGCCTGACCCGCAAACCTTCGATAGAGTACTGATCTTAAAACTGGATGTTAAAGCAACTAAAATCAAAGCATTCTTGTTATTTTATTCACAGGGTATATTGCGGGGAGGTTTTATTTCTCGATGTTTGGCTCCACGAACTGTTATGAAGCAGGCTCTGCAGCGAGGGAAAGTTGTGAACTTTGGTAAGCTAGGTGTAAAAATATGGATGGCCAATTGGCTCAAAATTAAATAAATAAATGAAACATTATGAAATAAGTATTTGCATCAATAACTAATAGATAAACATGTAATGTGACAATGAAATTGTGAAATAACTGAATGCATATTAGATTCTCAGCTCATTATTATGAAATATATTTAATTTTACTTTTAAAACCAGCTGTGTAATATAAAATAATCATCGTATAAAATTGTTACCTGATAATTGAAATTATTTTTGAGGTTATTTTTATGTTATTTCAGCAGTTTTTTATTTGAAAAATGTAACTTTTTTAAAAGTCAGCTTTCATTTAAAAAAGCCAGCTTTTATTTTAAAAGGGTCATTTCTTCCCGTGGCCATTTATTTCATAATTCCACTTTCCAACTGAATGACTTGGCCTGTCAATCAGGGGAAACAGGGCGGAACCAGTTTTTTTTATTGCTGCTTGAATTATCTAAAAATAGCCTCAACAATAATTTGAATTATTAGGTAAAAATTCTATACGAAAATTCTTTTATATTATAAAGTTGATTTTTAATGGAAAATGAAATATATTTCATAATGAGCTGAGAATTTAATATGCATTCAATTATTTCACAATTTCATTCTCACATCATATGTTTATCTATTATTTATTGATGTAAATACTTATTTCATAATGTTTCATTTATTTATTTAATTTTGAACACTTCGGCGTTCCATCTAAAAACACTCGAGTCACAAGGCAGACCTGCAAATATCTAATTTAAGTCGTTAAATAGGTAAATTATTAGGTTGTTTTCCACTTAGATTTATTGACATTTAAATCATTGGCCCAACTTAAGTCTAGAACTCCTGCTTCTGTTTGGCAGCAGCTTGTTTGATGCATCATTTTTGGCTCTATCTGCAGCTTT
Source organism: Crenichthys baileyi (assembly GCA_036173005.1). Taxonomy (NCBI): domain Eukaryota; kingdom Metazoa; phylum Chordata; class Actinopteri; order Cyprinodontiformes; family Goodeidae; genus Crenichthys; species Crenichthys baileyi. The sequence continues at coordinate 1,068,745 of JAHHUM010001447.1, read as the reverse complement.
AATAAGAAAAAGCTGGAGCTTGTCCTGCAGCCAAGCAGTGCATCCCATTAGACACATGCTCTGCATCCTGCCGAGCAGCTCGGAGCTCCAGACCTGACAGCTGGCCGTACTTTCTGAGGAAAACCGCTCACATCTTCACCTGCAGCTTTGCACACTCTGCTCTGCCCTACTAGCAAATCTTAATGTGTCTTAAAGTTATTTTTCTGCTCACAGCATTTGCTTTGTTACACTTTTAAAAAATAAAATTTCAAATAAATGCACTTTTTGTTGTGCTCTTTTGTTTCAAAAACCTTTAAGAAATACAATATAATTTTCCCATTTCAAGAAATTTCCCATCTGCTTTTCTTTTCTCATTTAAAAATGTAACAAGCTGTTCCTAAATTCTTTACTGTCAAAACCAAAACAAGTACTTAAGGGAGGCTAAAATCTGCACATCAGTTTAATATAATTTATTCTGAAAGTGAAAAATGAGATTTCTCATTGAAATGCATGAAAGGATTCTTTTCATAGTAAGGTGCAAAGCTCTGGCTTCCCTCAATAATAGCCGTCTCCTGCACCTCTGATCTTCATGCGGTAATTAGAAGCATGAAGGTGAAGATGCTGTGAAAAACCAACACAGAGCTCTGGAGAAACCTTCTCACAACAGGAGGTCTCCTCGACTTTGTTAGCCCTATGAGGCGTCATTAAGCTGAGTGCAGCTTAATGACGCGCCCTTTGCCTAACTTCCCTCTTGCCTTCACCATTGCTGTTTCATTTAGCAGCAGGTGGCTGCAGTACCATGCTGCAATCATCTAGAAGAAAAAACATCTGACAGTTTTTGATATGTTCATAACAGCCTTTCATGGCTTTGAGATGTGGTCCTACATTTTCAAAACAGAGTGTTTTAAGGGTCTACACCAGTGTGATCTTGATGAAATCTCACTCCTTTGCCTAAAATCTCATTATTATGTATTTCCAGCCCCCAAGAGTGGTGACCCTTGCACCATTAATCTTAGAGGGCCGTGGCAGCCAGGTCACCATCACCAAGTCGGTGCTGCACGTCAACGACCCCGACAACCCCACCGACGTCCTGGTCATGGTCCTCGAACCGCCCCGCCACGGCCGGTTGACCCGTCTCCATGGCGACCGTCCTCTGGCCAGATTCAAGTTGGAGGAACTCTCGAGGGAGCAGATCCAGTATGTCCACGACGGCTCGGAGGGGGTGGAGGACGGCGTGGTGCTGCAGGTGAATGACGGCCACAGCTACAGGAACATCCTGCTCCAGGTCCGGATAGTTCAGAAGGTAAGAAGAATAACTTCCAGCTTCCAAAATCCAAACGCTGTGTGGGTGTTTTAGTGCAGGAGGGAACGCAACGCGGTGAACTCTCAGTGCAGCACAACAGCCTCTTCATAGAGTGATGTAATTTGTCCAATCACACGCAGAGGGCAGATACGTTTTTACACAAAGCTTTCTGTTTGGTCATCACACATTCATAAATTACATTTAAGTCAATCCTTAATGCAGCTTTTTTCTTGCAGACACATTCTTTTTCTGTAAAATGCACTAACCTAATTTTTCCACTGAAGGTAACTTGAATTTACAATAAAATGTTTTGGCCCTTAGTGATGCCCAGAGTGACTCATGATGATAATAAATGTATCACATTTTTATCAGTATGTTGACTGAATTGTTGCAGATTGGACCTTTAAAGGAGCAGACAGTATGAATCTTTTTATATGTTGGTCATTCATAAAGTGACGCCTTCAAGTAAAGCTGCCAGTTGCATTTCAAGCATTTTGACATGGACCGCATTCCTCTAGACACCTTTAATTGCATCAGTTTGAGCAGTCATCACTCTGCTTCCAGCTGACATGTCCTCACAAGATGCTCCGCTGACTTTATCCCTGAAAATAGTTTCCGGGAGGTGCTGACAGATCCCTGTGGCCTCACTGCTAAAACAGAAAAAACAGGTCGAGTCATTACAATGGCAGCTGTCATCGCTTCTGGTGAGTGTTTCATCACAAGGACACAATTATCTTGCAGCAGGCGTCAACCCCTGCAACCAAACAAGAGGAGTTGCTGCAGGTAGAGGGGATGTTTGGAAAGATAAATATTCCTGCAACCTCTTTGTTCCTAAGCGAACTCAAGGCAGAAAGCGGGACTGACTTTTGAGGCTTCAGATTCCTCTAGAACGACATCCCACTTCACTGTTCGCTGTTGAAACATGTTTTCCTTGTTGCAGAAAAACTTTTCCTCTTGTGTTTCTGCTCACGCAGTCAAAACAGTTTGATTTGGAGGGCAGCTCTGTTTGTCTGGCTGTGTGCAGATGGAGCGCTTCAGGCTAAACTCCTCTGCTTCTTCTTACCCTTCTGTAAATCAATAACATCCCACTCACTCACACATAGCAGTATTAACTTACTGTAAAATGTCCTGATTCTGCAGCCTGTCATGCCTTCAAGCCAAGCAGGACGGACAGGATGATGGAAAGCTAAAGGAATGTCCTGGATTTGTGTCCATGGCTTTTGGATAAAATCCCAGTGTGGTCGTTGTCCCTGCCTCCTCCTTGTTGCCTTGTTGTTTGATCCACACAATTGGATTATCACGGCATAAACTGTAGAATGGAAAGCAAAGACAGAAAGCGAGCAGAGCTCTGCAGTGGTAATGACTAATCACTGGTATTGTTGCTTAATTTAAAACCAATAGTTATGTTTTGTATGTCTGTACTGTGATATTTTCCAGCTGGTTACACCCTCAGAGAACAACAAACAACCGTCTGGACTGAGAGTCCCTTGTGTGTTGGTCCTTGAAGGTTTTTGTAAAAAGATGGCAGTGGTCCCCGACAAGGTCATTATCCATCTCCATTTCCAGATCGTCCTTTTTCCCTAAAAACAAACACTGACAGCCACCTGGATCTTGCAGACCAGGAGGTTTTAGATCTTAAACTGTAGTTTCTAAGGAAAAGTATAAATCTCAGCAGGTATTGGCACCTAAAGAGCACCAGGAGGTCCTGGGTTTGAATCCCGGCCGGAATGTTTTTCTGCACGGGTGTTGCCTGTCCTCCCCGTGCGTGTTGGGGTTCTCTCCAGGTCCTCTGGCTTCCTCTTACAGTCCAAAAACATGATAGGTTAGGTTAATTGTTACTCTTATTTGCCCTTTAGGTATTTGTTTGTATTTGTGTGTGTGTGTGTGTGATATTCTCCAGTCTTCAACAAATTCAGAATCAGCTTTATTGCCAAGTTTGTAGTCAAGTCAAGTTTATTTATATAGCGCTTTGCAGCAACAAGGCAATCAAAGCGCTGCACCTGAGGAAAAACATTACAATGATACAGAAAATCAAACAGAAAAACAAATCAAATGACATTAATAATCCTAATAATTGTACAGACAAACAAGGAGTTTGACTCCGGTACACTTTGTTCTCAGTGAATTTTTTCTTTTTTTATATAGAACTGTTGAAATAAAGAATATCTTTTTAAATGTACATATGCGCACAATTGACTTTACAATAGAATATAATGTGAGATCAGTCCAAGTGTTCATGGTGTTGTTCAGAAACTCTGACTGTCAAGTTTTCATCAGAGGAACAGCCTGGGGGAAGAAACTGTCTCTGTGGAGGCTGGTTTTAGCAGACAGCGCTCTGTAGCGCCACCTGAAGGTAAAAGCCTAAACAGTTTATGTGCAGGATGTGTGGGGTCTGCAGTGATTTTAGCTGCCCTTTTCCTGACCCTAGGCCTCTATAAGTCCTGGATAGAGGGAAGGTCAGCCCTGATTATTCTCTCTGCAGACCTGACTGTTCATTGTAGTCTGGACCTGTCCTGTTTTGTGGATGAACCGAACCACACTGAGATGGACGAAGACAGGACAGACTGAATTATGGCAGTGTAGAAGATGACCAGCAGCTCCTGTGGAAGCTTTTACTTCTTGAGTTGCCTCTGGAAGTACATTTTCTGCTGGACCTTCTTCTGAACATTGTCTATGTGTGAAGACTATCTCAGGTTTTGAGAAATGGTGGTTCCTGGGGAACCATAAGTGGTCCACTGCAGACACAGTGTTGTTGAGGATGGTGAGAGGCGTAGGTGGGGGTGGAGTTCTCCGAAAGTCCACCATCATCTTCACAGTCTTGAGGTGACATGAGGTGCAGTCATTTGTGAGGAGGGAAAGAAGTGGAGAGAGAACAAACCCATGGGGGGCGCCGGTGCTGATGGTTCTTGCGCTGGAGAAGATGCTCCCCAGCCTCACCTGCTGCTGGTCCTTTAGGAAGCTGGTGATCCATTGAGAGTTGGAGGCAAGGACCTTGAGCTGGATGAGCTTCTGGTGGAGGATGTCTGGGTTGATGGTACTGAAGGCTGAGCTGAAGTCCACAAACAGGATCCTGGCATACATCCCTGGGTGGTCGAGGTGCTGCAGGATGAGACGTAGTCCCAAGTTGACTGTATCATCTGCCGACCTGTTTGCCAGGTCGGCAAACTGCAAGGGGTCCAGCAGGGGCCTGTGATTTTCTTCAGGTTCTTCAACACCAGTCATTCAAAGGATTCCATGATCACAGACGTCAGGGCGACTGGCCTGTAGTCATTTAATCCTGTGATGGTGGGTTTCTTGGGTACTGGGATGATGGTGGAGTGTTTGAAGCAGCTCCAGCTCCAGTGACTTGTTGAAGATCTCAGTGAAGATTGGTGCCAGTTGGTAGGTGCAGGCTCTCAGGCGTGATGGGGAGACATGATCAGATCCTGAGGCCTTCCTTGTATTCAGGCGCTATTTACATCTTCCTCTGAGATCCTACGTGCAGGCAGGGGGTCTGAAGGTAGAAGTCTGGTTGGTGTGTGGCAAGAATTTGTCTGAATAGGATGTGGAGGAGTTGGGGGAGGTGTAAACTGCTGCTTTTCATACCTGCAGTAGAAGCCGTTCAAATGATTTGCCAGGTAAGGATTCTGCTCAGGGTTGGGGGAAGGCCTCTTGTAGGCAGTCAGGTTTTTTAAACCATTCCAAACAGCAGAAGTGTCTGCATATGAGAAGCTTTTCTTTAGCTTCTCACTGTAGCTTCTCTTTGCTGCTCTGATCTCCTTGATCAGTTTGTTCCTGGCCTGCTTATACAGGGCCTGGTCCCCACTGCCATGAGCCTCTTCCTTTTCCCTGCGTGGCTGCCTCAGATGAGAAGTGAACCAAGGTTTATTGTTATTGTATGTGCAGAAGGTCCTGGTCTGCAACACATGTCCTCACAGAAACTGATGTGTGCTGTCACTACCTCAGTAAGTTGGTTTAAATCAGTGGCTGAAGTTTAAAAACAGTCCAATACTTGCAGTCAAAGCAGGCCTGTAACATCTGCTTTGACTCATCAGTGCACTTCTTAACAGTCCGAACCACAGGTTTGGAAGCTTTTATTTTCTGTCCTGACAACTTAGGTAGAACCTGACTGTCCTCACAGGAATTCTAGGAGAACCGGGCTGAAGAGTAGAACCAGCCAGAACAATAATGTGTCCATCTCTAGGAGCCTGTCACGCTAACAATGGACCTAAAATGTATACATTTTGTGAAATCTGCTTGCCACACACGGTTGAACCACAGCTTGTTTGTTAAACATTTGAGATGTTTAGCCAAATCTCGTGGGAGTCCTCGATATTCAGAATCTAATTAAAGTCTGCCTGAGTGGACCTGCCAAAATGCCAAGCTGTCTACAATGGATATACACTCAGAGCATCCAGATGGAGAGGATGTTTTAGAGTGTACACAAACAGAAAAGATAAAATGAGACAAAATAGAATCTTAAATCTACAGATAAAACCTCATGGCTCACAATAATCCACAATAAACCTCCAGGGCCTCATTCACCGCGTGAATATCAGCACACTAATCAGTGTGGCACTTTCTTACCCACCATCCACACAGTGGCGTCAGCTGTCGGCTCCAGGATGTGCTGGGTACAAAAGGCTCCTGGAAAATGGGATTACGGTGCTGTGGAGCAGGGGGTTAATCAAGCCATAATGATCCCCTGATGGATGGACTTCCTCCAGGTGGAGCCTGAACCCCGAGCTGAGAGAGAGCTCAGCAGAATAGAAAGCAGGACCCCCAGGTATCTGTTTCTGTCACAGGGCTCATCGGTTTCCCACCTGAAATGGATGGAAAATAAACAATTTTTTTATTAATCAACCATCCAGCTTTAGAGGAGGAATATGTCAGCTCTGTTGTCAAGAAGATGATGGAGACCGGGTGGGTGAAGCTCAACCTACTGCTGGCCAGTGCTCTTTATTCTTTCTAAAACATCATCATCTGCTTGATTTTTAGACAAGTTGAAGCTAAAACTTGTTATGACATCTGGAATAGCTATTTTCGTTATTTTAAAGAAAAAATCCAGGAGCTTGAAGCCTAATTTGTCACTGAATGTATTTTGATGAACAGCAGTTGCCCAGTTGCAAAAATGTGTTGCAGAAAGAGCCAAAAGGTTTTATCTAAGCCTTCCGGATCTCAGTTATAATTGTACAAAGAGAAGCAGGAACAGGAAGAGAAAGAAGCCTGCGTTGGGTGTAGGCGATGTAGAGTCTTTAACTGTCTTGTTAGCTAAAAAAATGATCCAGAGAAACTTTGTGAGCTTGTAGGTAAAGCTGTTTCTATTGGACAAGGTGTTGGGTTGTTGAAGCATGATCTACAAAGTCTCAGTGAAATTCTGCATTTAGGGTCAGAGGTGAGGTTCAAGGTTCAAGTCTCTTTGTCGTGTTCTTAAGGGACGGCAGGATGGAGAAGGAGATAGAGGAGATGACCTGGGACTTCAACTGCTGTGATGATGGCTCTCCTCTGGTCTATCCTGGGAACAAAGGAGCTACTGGTCTATCTACGTTCCAACCGTGACCTGTTGGCACGAGAGAAGGATCATTGACTGAAAGAATGATATAGTTGTCACTGATTTTCTGTGAATGTGTTTGCTGTTGAGCACTGATGAAATTAAAGTGGAAAAACTTAATGATGCACATACTTTTCTACAACATGCTGACTAATATTAACAACCCACAGGGTACTTCATGGTATTTTTCTAGTGCTTGGTTTACGTTTTTGAATTTTCTGCATACTTTCCTGGCACCTAGAGAGCGTCCTCCTGCAAGTTACAGGTTACTTTCCTAGAAGTTAAAGAGTTGTTTTCTAGAAGTTCAAATGTACTTGCCTAGAACTTACAGAGTACTTTTCTAGAAGTTACAGAGTAATGCACGAGACAAAACATGGCCTCTACCTAGAAATTACTAGTTACTGTTTTGATAATTTTTCAGAACCTAGAGAGGGTCCTCTTTAGTATTTTCTGCAAACTTACAGTTTACTTCCCAGTGACTCACAGGCAACATTCCTAAAACTTAAAGGGTACTTCCCTAGAGTTTACGAGGTGCTTTGTTAGAACTTACCAAGCACTTGACCAAACATACTCCCTTTGGGACTTACAGGTTACTTTTCTGGAACTTACTGGAAACATTACCACAACTTAAAATGTACTTTCCAGGAATGTACAGAGGTACAATACAAGGATCAGGCTGTATGATTTAACTTTTCATCCCCTTTCTACCAGGTTACTAATTACCTGATTATACAACCCCGTGGAGACCCATGTAAATTCCTGGAGGGTACTCTCAAGGTTCAGGCAAATTAACCTTTAAGTGACCCTTCTGTGTCATATGCTTCATTTTGGGCTAACGTTTCCTGTCTTGATGTTCTAATTGGCAAAGAAGAGCCCATTTTCCTTTATCTTGCTACAAGATAAGATATTGCCTTTTCTGTGGGGACGCATCCTCTGAGTTCCCTCCTGTTCTCATTGTAGACACCATTCTGAAACATTTCAGATTAAATTGAATTGTGTTGCCAAAAAGAATTTAATCATCATTCTGCGCCTCTCAATTTCTTTTTGAGAAGTGTGTGAAATTGTCCTGTTCACCCGTCCCCCACTGGGAGTCTGAAACTCTGTCATTACAACAGCATGACCATCCAGGCCGGCAGCCAGCTGATGTTTTATGGATGACTCTGACTACATCTCTGCAGAGTCATTTATTTCTGTTTTTGTGGACAGCAGCCAAAAGCTCAACATCCTCTTGGTTTATTATCTATCTGGAAGCCCTTTAAAGGTCTCTTGTTACGCATATTTCATGCATACTGTGGCTGAGGATAATTTATATTTTTTTATTTATTTAGAACTGGAACAACACTTATTTTGTGTAATGCAGAGAAGTTTTCCTTCGAAACAAAACTTGAAAGAATACAAGTCAGGAGCCTTTAGGGGTCATTGAGGCCTTAAAATGATTGAAGTTTCTTCTCATGTGAAAATTTTCTGCACAAAGCCACGCTCTGAGGCATGAGGTGACTGTTAAATTCATTCTGAAGCTGTGTTTTTTGCAAGATAAAAGCAAAACAGATTCTCATCTCTTGGTGAAACTTTGCTGGGTGCTTTAAAGAAGCATACATTCTGCTCAGCTTTAAAGACGTACTCTGGGAAGACTTGTGCCTCCGATGGACCATGACGGACTTCTTCCTGTTTCCTTTGCACATTTAATTTTTTTCACCGTCTCTTCATCCTTTGTGTCAGGTCTATTTAAAATTACATTAGGCAAATTTGCTTTCTTTCTCCCTCATTTGCATGAGCATTTCATTAGCTCTTGCACCTGTTTGACGGAGATTAGACTGTTTATCTAACGGGGCAACTCAAATCTCACGTGGAAAAAGCTCATTAGATTTGTGCGTTATCCAAGCAAGCCCTGATAATTAATAAATATGTTTGCAGCTGCAGGGTCAGAACAAGACCAGGGGAAAATATTAGTTAAAAATCCAACCAGGCCCCACTGACCTGCTTTATCCTGAGCTTCTGGCTCTAAATGTCCTTGAGAGCTCCTGGTGTTCATCCTGAGAGAGCCATTATCTCCCAGATGACGTGTTTCTGTGAGATAAAAGCCTGCCTTGCTGATATATGTGGTTTCTTTTTCTGTGCCTCTCCGCTTTCTATCATGGCCTCTGTGAATCAGTGTGATTTGGATCAGCTGAGCAGCAGGCAGGGTGTTATCTGTAAATTTAGATTCTCATGCATGCAACACACTATCTGTCTCACACACATAGTCGAACCTTTTTGATGTTTAACACCTTTTTACAGTCCTATAGCACAGTATTTATTCTTTAGCCCTGGTTGTCTCCTAGTGTAACTGCGGGTATCTGAGCCTCTGTGATTTTATCTTTTGCTCAAAGTTAAACACAGGAATACCTTGCAAATAAACCCCTCCCAGGTGTCCATTATGGAGCACTAGGACTGCCAAAATTAATTTAATTCAATTCAATTCAGTTTTATTTATATAGCGCCAATTCACAACACGTCTCAAGGCTCTTCACAAAGGGTTTGGAATGGTGTGGGGTTGTTGGGGAGGTTAGAATAAACTACTAATGTTAGAGTTTGACCGTTTAAAGTGGGCTATGTTTGGGGTTAAGTAAAATGAAGTAAAATAATAAACTGATAAAGCTGTTCATGTAGAGCCCACTGGTGGTCATTGTTATACTAAAAACCATAAGGATTGGGGGTACCTCTCTCTGTCACTGATTATAACCACTGGAAAAGAGAAGGGGTCGCATAGGTAGCAGAAATGGAGGGTGTGTTTGCACCTCAACCATAACTGAGCCGGTTTAGGCTAAACCCGACTCCCCCTGACTCCATCCAACAGGGAGGGAGGAAGGCAGATGTAAAAATAATTGGAGAGTTGTTTCCTGTTGCATTGTGTGAAAGGTGGGTAACTTTAAAATGGGCTAAGTCAATACAATCGAATCATGTAGATTTCAAGTGAGGTTCATACATTCCAATTAATCCTAATCATTGAACAGTGCAGCCAGATTCTGTTATTTATTCAAATTGGATAAAAAGTTTTTCTATCTAAGGAAACCCAGCAGATTGCATCGAGTCAGTGACTTGACTTTGCAGCAATCCCTCATACTGAGCATGCATGTAGCGACATTGGAGAGGAAAAACTCCCTTTTAACAGGAAGAAACCTCCAGCAGAACCAGGCTCAGTGTGAGCGGCCATCTGCCACAACCGACTGGGGGTTAGAGAGAACAGAGCAGAGACAAGAAGCACTGATCCAGGAGTACTTTCTATGGGAAGGAAAAGTAAATGTTTCATCTAGGAAGAAAAAACAGATAAACTCTCAGCCAGTTTTCAAGTCTAGAGTATGAAAGAAAACACATACAGTTAGTCACAGTAAAAGCTCAGCCAGTAGCTTTGTCTACGAGAGAGAAATGGTTAAGCACTGAAAGACAGGGCCATGTGTATCATTGGTAGAGGGTGAGCATTAAGTTGATGGCAGCAGAAGCTTGGATGATGCCCCCCTCCATGAAGGTGTCACAGTTGGACACAGAGTCAGGCCAGGTGTAGCTTCTAAAAAGTGGTAAAAACAGGAAATGATGGAAAATTGGAGAGTAGTGTGAGAATGTAGCAGAGAGAGTGAAAGTGGTCATTATGTCCTACAGCAACCTAAGCCTCTAGCAGCATAACTACAGAGATAGCTCAGGATAACCTAAGCCACTCTAACTATAAGCTTTATCAAAAAGGAAACTTTTAAGTCTAGCCTTAAAAGTAGACAGTTTGTCCATCTAGAGCCCACTGATGGTCATTGTTATACTAAAAACCACAACGATTGGGATACCTCTCTCTGTCAGATTGACCATAACCATTGGAAAAGAGAGGGGGTCACACAGGTAGCAGAAATGGAGGGTGTGTTTGCACCTCAACCATAACTGAGCCGGTTTAGGCTAAACCTGACTCCCCCTTACTCCATCCAACAAGGGGAGAAGAAGACGGAGCTAAAATAAGGAAGATAGCTCAGGATAACCTAAGCCGCTCTAACTATAAGCTTTATCAAAAAGGAAAGTTTTAAGCCTAGCCTTAAAAGTAGACAGGGTGTCCGCCTCACGGACTAAAACTGGGAGCTGGTTCCACAGGAGAGGAGCCTGATAACTAAAGGATCTGCCTCCCATTCTACTTCTAGAGACTCTAGGAACCACCAGTAAACCTGCAGTCTGAGAACGAAGTGCTCTGTTAGGAACATATGGAACAATGAGATCTCTGATGTATGATGGAGCTACATCATTAAGGGCTTTATATGTGAGGAGGAGAATTTTAAATTTTATTCTGGATTTAACAGGGAGCCAATGAAGGGAAGCTAAAGTAGGGGAAATATGATCTCTCTTTTTAATTTTCATCAGAACTCTTGCTGCAGCATTTTGAATCAGCTGAAGGCTTTTAACTGCATTTTGTGGACATCCTGATAGTAAAGAATTGCAATAGTCCAGCCTTGAAGTAACAAATGCATGGACTAGTTTTTCAGCGTCACTCCTGGACAGGATATTTCTGTATTTAAGAATAAATACAGAAATATATAAATGACTCAATGAAATTATCACTGTGCCAGAAATGTAACAAAAATAAGCTGAATTTTATTTTGATAAAATGTGGCATAAAATTATTTTTTTAATTTTTAACCTACACTTTACATTACTGCCAGTATGACTATTTACATTAATTAAACATCAATATTCAGTCCTGTAACTTTGAGTGTTTTTAAATTTTTTAATACATTTTTTGTACAAGTATTTATTTCGGAATTATTTTACCTTCTCCCTTTTCCCTAGAAAATCATTTTGTTTATTATATTATAATGACAATGATCCTAAACATACAGCCAGAGCTACAATAGGATGGTTAAGATTAAAGCATATTCATATGTTAGAATGGTCTAGCCAAAGTCTAGACCTAAATCCAACGGAGAATCTGTGGCAAGACTTGAAAGAAATATGTTCACAAACACTCGTCTTCATCCAGTAGGACCCAGAAGCATTTCGCAAAAAACTATAAGGAAACATTTCAATGGAATGGTTTAAAACAAATCATATTCATGTGTTTAAATGGCCCGGTCAAAGTCCAGACCGAAATACAATGGAGAATCTGTGGCAATACTGATGTTTTCAGACCCTCCTCATCCAACGTGACTAAGTTTCAGCTACTCCGCAAATAAGAATGGGGGAAAAATGTCAGTCTTTAGATTTGCAGACATAACCCAGAAAGACTTTCAGCTGGACCTGCAGAGAAATTAAGATTTATTTTGTTCCACTTTATTCTATTTTCCCTCTAATTCACAATTATAGTCTGTCACTTAAACTCTCAATAAGATACATTTCAGTTTGTTGTTGTAACATGACAAACTGTGAACCAGTTTTAAATAGTTTTGCAGGGCACCAGAAAAAAGCTGCACATTTCCACAGAAGGTGATTATATTGGGCTGCTTCTCAGGTGAAGGAGCAGGGCAGATGGCAGCCATGATCTCTACAGTGTGAATGCAAAGGTGGACGTTGAAGTTTTAGCCGTTTTTCTATTTCCATCAATATGAAGTAGGTTTGGTGATGAACGAATTATTCAAAATGATGATGACGATGCATGAGCTCACTAACCAATGAGCAATCAAAGTAAGGTTGATCATTCAATGACGTTGTAAAGCACTTTGTTTTTACTAGCTACCACCTATCTGGGTCTTAATCCAGCTGGGAATTTATGAAGGAAATCTGGTAAAAATGGCTTTGGACAAGGCTCCTTTATCAAAAACTGTCAGATGCAGGCTGTCAGAAAACCTGCGGAGGTGCAACAAAGTACATTTTAGGTTGTTTTTGGTTCATGATTTCAGATCAATTCATAATCTGTGGTGTCTCACCGCAGCACTGGATGCTGTCAGTAATATACTTGAACTTTTGGGGGGCATTTAGTACTTTATTCATTATATTTGCATGACGCAGGTTGTTTCTCTTTGCTGTTAACGTTTCTTGCATTATATTGCAGGTGTGATTCTCTGACACACAGGATTTCCACATCCGCTATTTTTACTTAGACAGCAGGGTGACAGAGTGAGTTAAAGGTCTAGATTCAAACCTTCATGACAGCATTTTTTATTTTATTTTTTTTACTGGAATAGCCTCGAGTGACAATGAATCATCAGCGATCTCCAGGTGCTCTCTACATCTAGTCCTAGTCTTTGTTTGCAGGCAGTAGGATCAATAAGGCATTATAAAAATAAGCCTGATTGTAAAGTTTCAGTTCACAGATCAGAAACTGAACTTTCTGTTATTTCTTATTTCTGGTCCATAGAGCTGACGACAGCTCGGTGTTCAGATACTGCTGATGTGCTGCATAAAAAGCTCCTGGGACTCAACAAAAGTGAAAGGGTACAAAAAATAGCAGAAAATAAAATAAAAATATCACTCTCTCTAAGGATTAAAACTGGCATCAGGCTGCATGTGTAAGGATTTCTCAGGTTCTTCTAATAACAGATGTGTTACCCTACTGCAGCAGTGACTGGAAAGCAAACATCTTAGTGCTGATCAGAATCAAATTACCTCTATTTGATTCTGATCTGTTTGTCTCTTCAGCCTCAGGATTCCCCTCATCTGGTGTCTCTACCGATGACCTGGGTGAAGGAGGGGGGCATGGTGCGGCTCGATAAGAAGTATCTACAGACAGACTTTAAGGGAGTTGGCACTGACGACATCGTCTACACCATCGTCGCCTCAGATGGACAACCGAAATATGGTACGATCTCAGTTTAAAGTCATGTGTCTTTATACATTCATTTTCCACATTTAAGCTTAAAGCTAAGACTCCTAACCTCTCTATTTGAATCCATTGCTACCTGCAAGCTGAGAAACTGAGAGTATGCAAATAATTTTCCCAAAGAGCCACACACATCTTTCCATCCATGGTCCATACCCACTTATCCATACAGGGTCACTTGGGGGCTGTTGCCTATCTGCAGCATCATTGTGGTAGAGGTGGGGGGCACACATACAAACACCCATACACATTCATACCTGAGGGCAATTTAGAGTAACCAGTCAACCTAATGGTCATATTTTTAGACTGTGGGAGGAAGCCAAAGTACCAGGAGAGAACCCATGCACGCACTGGGAGAACATGCAAACTCTGAGATTTGAACCCCAGAAAAAGGCCACAGAAGTTACTATAATTATTACAGAGGGCCTAATTATATGCTGAACTCGGTTACTTCAAAAGTAGATTAGATATCGGCTGTTGGTAACAGAGTCATTGCAGCTGAACAATAAAATGGCATGTCAAACTAACAAGTGAAAGCTTTTATTACCTTTCTGTAAAAATACTTTAAAAAGTCAACAGTTGAATAAATAAAACATTTGCAGCTTGTTGTATTTTACTGTAAACTCTATCTGACCTTGTTGCTTTAAACTGTAGTCCCTGAGTTCTCCAAAAACAGCCTCATTACCTTTGGCTTCAGTAAATAAATACCAGTGAGTAGAGCTGGGATTACTGGGAAATGGGATATTTCTACGTTCTGATCCACTCCAGTCCGAACTAAAACGGTTCATACCAGGGTTTGCACATACAAGAGTACAAACCAGGCTTTCCGGGACAGCTTCTCAGTTTCATTTTTCATATTGAACATTTGGGACTTCTGTATCTTTTTTTGTTACGTTAACAACTAATTTAACAAAAATAAAGCAGTGTAGAACACCCTAGATGCAAAATACAAAGCAGAACCAGATATTGGATCCTGCCCATCAAGGGCAGATTTTCAGTCATTTCTATTCTGCAAGAAGCAGCTGAAGTTTGTCCAGCGTTTGTCTATCTTAGCAGCAACAGTTCTCAGTCAAACAGAACACGGTTTAATGTCTGCAGAATAAGCTGCACGTGGTGCCAGCTCCTCGGTTTGAAAAGCAGCTTTGATTCAGATTTCACCGAAAACATTATTGCCACTGTTTATCAGACACAACACCCATTATGTTTGACGTTCTTCTCCTATTTAAAAGGGAACGTCTCTGTTGCATCTGATCTTAAATTGTATAATTCGTTTCTCTAAATTGCCACACAATATAATAATGACCTTTTCACTAGAGAAAGATGCAGTTCTTATCCAATAATTCCCTAATTTTATACAAATCTCCTCTTAATTTGGATCATGTCTGTTTAAACATCTGTAACTTCAAGGAGTTTATAATATATATTCACACCAAGAGTTTTCTTTTTTATTCAGTTTCAAAATAATGTAACTTTAATGTTATGCAGGATTTCTTAATACTGCTAAACATTTTAAGTTGAGGTATTTTCCATTAAAGGATAATTTAACAAGTTTAAAATATCCTTTTAACTCCGGAAGCTCCTTCTATTACCTGTGATACTGAAATACCATTTTTTCACACATTAAAACCTGTTTAAAGTCTTTCTATCTTTAAAAACGAGCCTCATCTTTTATCCCAGTGTCCATGTCTTATATGTTAAGGATTTCTATGATGCCCATTTTTATACTTCTTATGTTTGATGAATAATTTATTGTACAAACAATAAAATGTCACAGATAAGAGGGAAAACATTTGATCACCTCCATCCTCTGTCTAGGGGAGGTGGTGCTTGTGTCCATGCCAGCTGACAGCCCACCAGAAGGCTGGGATTCCTCCCTGATCGACGTCCAACGCTTTACGCCCACAGCGTCTTTCACCCAGCAGGATGTGAACGACGGCGCGGTCTGGTACCGCCACTTTGGCTCGAGTTACGACAGCGATTCCTTTCAGTTCCAGGTCAGAGCTAACATTTTGCTTCATTTCCTCAGACGTCCGAGCACAGTTCTGGAAACGATGTAAATGCATGTTCTAGCTGCAGCCATGAAAACCAGGGCTGGTTGTTTTGCTGACTGATCAGGCTAAAAGCCATTTGCAGCACCGGACTTCTCACATTTAAACACTGCACCTACATTTTCACTAACACAGGTTGTACTCTACTGTATGCATGACTCATTTAGTGAGATATAAACTGTCAGAAGTACAAGTTAATATTTTATTTCTAGGTATCTATACACTCGCTTGTGATGTCCAGGCTGTTGAAAATCACCCAATTTCCCAAGCAGAAATTATGATTTCAGGCAGTATTCCAGTTTATATTTGAGATGTGCTTCTCGCTTTAAAGTACAAATTCAGCCCAGCGTCTTTATTTTCGGCCTTGAAGGGTTGTTTATCTTAATAATCCACTCTTAAGGATTCACCCATCAAGGATGTGTAAAAAGCCTTAGAATTAATGTATCATTTGTTGCAGCAGCATAATTTCACGCTGAGCATTTTTGAAAAGACAGTTTAATTTGAGTACATTCATTCAGTAGTGAAAACATTCTTTGTAATGAAAAATTACCAATTACCGGCGCCAGCCTAGCTGTTAATACTTTGTACAGTCACACTTCTCCCTACAGGAAAACACTTAGTCTTCTCCACTAACATTTGAGAAGTTTGGAGCGCACAGACAGAGAGGTCATTGAACACTCCTCTTTGCAGAACATCTCTAGATGGTCCAGATAGATCTTTCCCTGTCTTCTCTTCAGGTTTTAGGTCTTATGAATGCGATTTTTTCTGGTTAAATGGTTCTGTGTTGATTCAGCCACACAAGATTTTCATTTAAAATCACCTGGTATTTCAAAGGCTCCAATGCATTTGAGGGATAAACAAGCCCACAGCATCACAGATCCTCCACCATTCTTAAGAGTGGGCATGGTGTTCTTCTCCACATTACTGAAAAGTTCAACCATCATGTCATCTGACAAAAACACACAGTTCTAGTTAAAGCCTCAGTGAAGTGTACCAGACTCCACATGGTCCCCATGTTCTGTTGTCCCTACCAAACAACCGGTTGACAGGTAGATGGTTCTATAGAGACCTAGGGACCGCAAGGTGCCAATCTTTCCAGCAGTTCTCCAACATTGATCTTTATAGATTGTTTTGTTACCCCTCTTACTGTCCTCTTCACTGTGTGTAGCAGTAGAATAAACCAGGGCTCTGGCCCAGCCTCCAGATCCAGTTCTTTAAAACCTTTTTTAGTTATTGCTCTGACTGTAGATGCACACAAGCCTTATTTAAAGACCTTGTTGTCTTGTCGTTCCCATTTTGATCAGTAGCTAAAAGAAACTAAAAGAGGAATTTATATTTAGGAGCTTCTACATGGCAGAGCCTTTATGTGATAATAGGTAAATGTGACATGTTGTAAATGGAGTGAATTTTAATTCACACATTCTATTCTGGATTTAACAGGGAGCCAATGAAGGGAAGCTAAAGTAGGGGAAATCTCTTTTTAATTTTCATCGGAACTCTTGCTGCAGCATTTTGAATCAGCTGAAGGCTTTTAACTGCATTTTGTGGACATCCTGATAGTAAAGAATTACAATAGTCCAGCCTTGAAGTAACAAATGCATGAACTAGTTTTTCAGCGTCACTCCTGGACAGGATATTTCTAATTTTGGTAATGTTCCGGAGATGAAAAAGGAAATCCTAGAAACCTGTTTAATATGGATTTAAATGACATGTCCTGGAAAAAATAACATCAAGGTTTTACTTTATTACCGGAGGTCAATTTTAATGCCATCTAGGTTAAGTGATATACTAAGCAGTTTCTTTTTTAAAGACTCCGGTCCAAAGATGACAAATTTTCGTCTGTCTGAATTTTAGAAGCAGAAAATTTAAGGTCATCCAAAGTGTTTATGTCTTCAAGACATGCTTGTAGTCTATCTAACTGGTTGGGCTAATCAGGATTTATGGATAAGTAAAGCTGAGTGTCATCAGCGTAACAGTGAAAATTTATTCTATGCTGCCTAATAATTTGCCTATTGGAAGCATATATATAGTAAAGAGAATTGGCCCAAGTACTGAACCCTGTGGTACTCCACAATTAACCCTGGAGTTTAAAGATGATTTATCATTTACATGAACAAACTAGAATCTGTCAGACAAATAAGATTTAAACCAGGCTAGCGCTGTTCCCCTGATCCCTACAGCATATTCCAGCCTTTTTAAGAGAATATTATGGTCGACTGTATCAAATGCAGCACTGAGATCTAAGAGGACAAGTACAGACACAAGTCCATTATCTGAGGCTAGAAGAATATCATTAGTGACTTTCAGCAGAGCTGTTTCAATGCTATGATGAGCTCTGAAACCTGACTGAAACTCTTCAAACAGGTCATTGCTGTGTAAATGCTCACACATTTGATTAGCAACTATTTTCTCAAGAATTTTAGATAAGAATGGAAGATTGGATATAGGTCTGTAATTTATTAAGTCATCTCGATCAAGTGAAGGTTTCTTAAGCAAAGGTTTAATTACAGCTACCTTCAAAGCTTGTGGTACATATCTATTTACTAAGGATAAATTAATCATATCTAAAATGGGGCTGGTAATCAGAGGAAACACTTCCTTAAATAATTTGGGGTCTAACATACAAGTTGAAGGTTTAGATGAAGCTAATATTTCTGATAACTCAGGAAGCTCCACAGGATCAAAACAGTCCAAACACAGGTCAGGTTCTACAGTTACTTCCAATGTTGTCTCACTTGCTCAGGATGAAGTAATCATCTTCGGGAGTATATCAAAGATTTTCTATTTAATAGAATCAATTTTATTTAAAAAGAATCCCATAAACTCATGACTGCTAAGAGCTAAGGGAATGGATGGCTCAACAGAGCTATGACTCTGTGTAAGTTTAGGAACTGTACTAAAGAGAAACCTTGGATTATTCTTGTTCTCTTCTATTAATGATGAGAAATAAGCTGTTCTAGCTTGGCGAAGTGTCTTTTTATACAACAGTAGGCTATTTTTCCAGATTAAGTAGGAATCTTCTAGGTGTGTAGAGCGCCATTTTCTCTCCAATTTTCTAACATTGTGCTTTAAAGTACGCAGCTCTGAATTAAACCAGGGAGCCTGCCTCCTATGAATAATTACCTTCTTTTTCAAGGGGGCTGCATTGTCTAATGCACCATGCAATGATGAAGTAACACTATGAACAAGAGAATCAATTTGTGAAGGGGAAGAAACCAAATTATTGCCCTGCACTGTGTTTTTCTGTGATAATGAGGAAATCAAAAGTGGAACAGATTCTTTAAAGGTTGTTACAGCATTGTCTGATAATGATCTACTATAATGAAATTTTCTTTCAGGTGTGGAGTACTCAGTTAAATTAAACGCAAAGGTTATTAAAAAATGGTCAGACAGGACAAGGTTATGAGAATATATTATGTCTTTACACTAAATGCCATATGTGAGCACAAGGTCCAGAGAATGAAGACAAAGGTGGGTAGGTTTGTTAATGTTTTGAGCAAAGCCAATTGAGTCTAAGATAGCATTAAAGGCTATATTTAAGCTATCACTTTCAGTGTCAACATGAATGTTAAAATCCCCCACTATGATAACCTTATCTGTATTTAACACTAAATCAGATAAAAGGTCTAAAAACTGATCTAAAAATTGAGAGTAATGGCCTGGTGGACGGTACAAAACAACAAACAGAAGTGGTTTTAGTGCTTTGCAATTTGGATGAGGAAAACTGAGGATTAAATATTCAAAAGAGTTGTAGCTATTGATTGGTCTGGGACTAGTCAATAAATCGGACTGAAAGATGGTTGCTACTCCTCCTCCTCGCCCAGTATGTCGAGGAATGTGAAAATTTAAATAATTTGTAGGAGTTGACTCATTTATAGTAACATAATCCTCTTGCTGCAGCCAGGTTTCTGTGAGACAAAATAAATCAATCTGATTGTCAGAAATCAGGTCACTAACTAGCAAAGTGTTATGGAAATTCTTCATTTAGTGCTCCAAAGTATTCCAAATTGTAGTGAACTTTCATTAACCTCTCTACCTGACCTATGTGTTTGAATATTGTTCTGTCTTCTTAGAGCAGATGGCCTCTAGCCATTTGTTGATGAATGATGGTCAGCACTCGCTAAGGGGGGGCAGATGGGGTCTTCATTCATGATTGTCTTATCTCTGTCCTGGGGAGGTTTAGGGGCCATAAAGTTAAACTCTTTGAAGCTGAGGTAACACCCACATACTGTTTAAATACTGTCTGTAAACTGTGTTCTGGGCCTCTGTTTCACTGACACGTCAGTGACAGGGTCTTCAAACGCAGAAATGCCTTTGAATAAAACTTATAAAGACAAAGTCCAGATTTTCTCTTATTGTGAGTTAATTTCTCTCCCACTTTGATAAGAAAAATTCTATTATAAAAGTCTTTGAAGAGAGAGATCTTATGTTCAGTAAGCCACATTTAATTGTTTTATTTTTCTTCTTAGTCTGAGTTGTGTTTATTTTTATTAGATTTTCCTGATTTTCTCGTTTTAGATTATTTTTTGATCTATATAATTTTGGCCATGGGCGAGACACTGTTTTAATAGGGTAATGGGTGGGTAGCAGTACAGAAGCTGCAGAGAGGAGTGTTAAACTATGACCCCGCTTCCTGGTCTGAACCCTGGGTTGTCAGAGGTTTGGAGAAGTAATAAATTTGGCCAGATTCCTAGAAAGAAGAGCTGCTCCATCCAAAGTGGGATGGATGCCGTCTCTCCGGATCAGACCAGGTTTTCCCCAAAAGGTTCGCCAATTATCAGTGTAACCCACATTGTTTTCTGGACACCACCTAGACAGCCAGCGGTTGGATGACAGCATGCGACTAAACATGTCATCACTGGATAAATCGGGGAGGGGACCAGAGAAAATTACGGAGTCCGACATTGTTTTGGCAAACTTACATACTGAAGCAACACTAACTATGGTGACCTCCGATTGACGTAACCGGGTGTCATTACCGGCAGCATGAATTACAATCTTACTGTATTCAGGCTTATCCTTAGCCAGCAGTTTCAGGTAGGATTTGATGTCGCCCGTTCTGGCCCCTGGCAGACATTTGACTATGGTCCCTGGTGTCTCTAGTGCCACATTTCTGACTATGGAGCTGCCAATTACCAGAGTTGGCTTCTCTGCGGGGGTGTTGCTGAGCGGGGAAAATCTGTTAGAAACCCAAACGGGTTGGTGGTGACCTGTGGGCTGGGATCTAGGACTATGCTTTCTACGCACCGTCACCCAGCCGGCCTGAGATCCCGGCTGCACAGGCTCTGCTGGAGGACTGCTACGGGGAGCTACCCTCGGTGGCTCCGCGCTGGCTAAGGGGCCTCGGCTATCTGCTGGTTTTTCAACAGCGCGGAGCCGGGCCTCCAATTCCGACACCCTCGCCTCCAAAGCTACAAAAATGCTACATTTATTACACGTACCATTATCACTAAAGGAGGCAGAGGAGTAACCGAACATCTGACACAGAGAGCAGGAGAGAGGAGGAGACTCAGATAGAGAAACAGCAGAATGGGTAGCCATGGTGGAGCTAAGCTAGCTACCCCTTACCACTAGAACCACTAGAAAACCGTGTAAAGCACGGAGAGTCCCCAAACGTTAAATACAGCAACAGAAAGTATGTGTTTTAACGTGCTTATGTATTAGAACAAGTAAGAGATATCACAGTAGAGATAAATCAGATCAAACGAGAGAGCCTTCACACACCAAACAATCCACCGAGTGCAAACAGGAAGTGACGAATACGCCTTACCACACCTGTCCAGCAGAGGCAGCCTTTTGTGAAGTGCCTTCAGACCAAGACAAAGAATTGAGCAAATAAAATATGACCTAACCACCATAAACAACACAGAGGAATGAACCGATAATTAAAAAACAATAATAAAGAACTCAGAAATTATCAGAAAACAAACACAAATGAAAACCAAAAACAGCCAGGGATCATGACATCTAAAATTCTTTCTTCGTATTCTTATTGTTAAAAAATACATCCACCCACATCTACAGTGAGGTGAAAAAGTATTTGCCCCTTAGAGATTTCTTCAGTGCTTTTTGTCACACTTAAATGTTTCAGATCATCAAACTGTTTGTATTATCAAACAAAAATAATCAGAGTAAATGTAAAATACAGTTTTCCACTGATTTAAGAGGGAGTATTTAAAGCTATTTAAACCAGCCTGGCCCCCGTCATGAAATCATGAATTAAAAGTGATCTCAAGAAGTAACACATCATACCTCCATCATAAGAAATTTAAGAAGATTCTTGAACATTTCAGTTGAAAACATGCAGACCATCCTTCTTAGTCCAGATGTACACAGAATACAGAAGATTGTTGTCAACCTGTAGCACTAGTACTTCTTCAGTGTTGCTGTTGACCTCTTGGAAGCGTTCTTGACCACTTCCCATTTTATTCATTTTAGAGAAATGTTTCGGGTTTAAGTGTTCAGTGATAAAGCAACCAGAGCCCCCCCCCCCCCCCCCCCCCCCAAAGAAAGTAAAGACCTTCAGAAACTTTTAAACAGTTCCATATATATGAGTAGCATGGCATTTATGTTTAATCGAATCTGCTGTATAATCAGTAATTTACTGCAACGACATCGCCTCCAGTAAATCCAGCTGACTCGGCTCTGACTCTCATGACAGCACATTACTTGTGATTGGTGGCACTGACTCTCCAGACTTCATCTCTACAAGTTCTCCAACTTAATTTACACCAAAAAGATGCGACACGAATCAGACGAAGTAGAATGACAGGGTGGATTCAGACGGAACCGCTGCGGGTTCTGTTGCAGCGTGAATTTCAGGGCAAACCTCAGGACCGTGTTTGACAAAAAAAAGGTCAAATATTAAGCTTTTTCTTTAACTGGTGTAAAGAAGGCTGAGGTTAGAATCCAACTGCTGCTTCTCAGCCCTTCAGTTAGCATAATCTCAAAGTCTAATTGAAATCCCCGGAGTTATTGGTGGGTAAAAGTAAAGAGGTCAAAAAAAGCCTGACCTTTCAACTGAGAATGGAAAATAAGGACTGGGTTATTATTCTTTGTCTTCAGCATTAGTAGCTATTAGCGCTCAGAGACAACATGTGGAGAAGGAAAGCTGCTAACCTGGGAAGGACCACAGGGATTTGAAAGGTTACTCTTGCAAATGCCCTCCACTTTCAAAGCACCCTTTTAACCTCAGTGCTTCCATAAAGTGCTTTACAGAGTTTCCTCTCATCTGTCGGGATAAAAGCCGGCTCTGTTCGCCTCTTTTTGCAGGATTGTAAAAGTTTTATGACAGAGGTCGTTGACAGATGAGTAGAATGGGAAAATTTTAACTCAGTAACAGTCACACCTCAGACCTCTTTCCAGGCAATCATCACAGCTGTGGAGGATCTGCAGGAGCCAGAGTAATTTCACTGCTATGATTTATCAGATTACAGGTGAGATAGGTCAGATCTGTTTTTATTTTTATGTTTTATTTCTGCCATAACAGTTACACCAAGCCAAGTCCAATTGTAATTGGAGTAAAATGCAGTTTAATAGCGATTTAGTCATTATACAATATAAAATCAGGGTCTTTTTTTCCTACACTGTTGAGCGATCTGCTTAGTTAGAGGAATAAAAATGAGAATTTGAACAGCAGCTGAGCAATAAGACCACAACCTTTAAATCTTAATCTCTCCAAACAACAGTCAAACAATGAGAAGGAATGGTCTAGTTTAGAAGGGGCTGGTAGGTCTAGCAGTGGTTCCAGGGGGTGAGTGGTCACATGGGGAAGATACTGAAGCTTCTGACAGTCAGTCAGAACAATCAGTGAAGGCCAGGAGACACCTTGTGGGTTTGCATAAGGCTGGTTGATTGTATTGCCCTGCATGTGGACCTACAGATTACAGGAGTTTTTTCTATTGTGAAGCCAATATTTTAAAATCAAGACCGCTTATAGCCAATATGCCACGCTGATAATTTAATTTTTATTTGGCAGATATGTTTTGTTTCCCAATCTGCACTTTTCTTTGGATATGAAACGTCTATGTTGGAGTAGACACCTTGGCTCTTCATTACCCCTGCTGGTGGAGACATTTAAGGTTACCCAACATGTTTCCTGATCTGCTCTATCAAACAACAGATTCTGCTGTACAGCTGATGATGTTGGTGTCGCGGTGTGACATTTTGGACTTTGTTTTAGGGTTTCTTGTGATGGTTTATTTTGTCTAGATGTTTCTATTATGTTTATTAGTTTGTTTTGCTCCCTCTACCGCCTCCTGGTGTTTTGTTGTTTTCCTCCCTCACTAAGTTTCCTTATGGTTGTTTCCTTATTACTTTGTATGGTTCTATTATTATGATAAGTCTCTGTATTATGGTTCTTTGTTCTCCTGGATTCTTTTAGTATCTCTGTGTTTATTTATGTTTGGTGTTTTTTCACCTTGCTCTCTTCTTGTTTTTCTAGTCTATGTTTTCTGTTCCTCCTCGTCTTTATTCCCTTTCTGTGTTTTTATTCTGTTCTGTCTAGCTTAGTGCTTTATGTTTAGTTTCTAGTGTTCCAGTTCTCCTTCCCGCTAGGTCAGCTTGAGTTATTGTTTACTTTTATTCTAGTCCTCTGCTTCCTTCTCAGTTTGTTCTTTCAGTGTTTGTTGGTTTACTTGTAGTCAAGGTTTCTTTATGGTTTCCTTTTGCTTAGGCCTTAGGTTCTTGTTATTCTTCTGTTCCTTCCAGTTCCTCTGTTTCCTTTACCTCTTGGCTATTCTAGATTTCTTATGTTTTGGTTATTTTATCTTAGTCTATTGTTCTGCTTAGATCTATGTTTCTCTTTATTGTTTATTAGTTCCACCTGCCCCTTCTGCCTCCCTGCTTCCTTGCCACACCTGTTCCCTGTTTCTTGATTAGCTACCTTTGTTCTCGTTCAGTCTATTAGTTAGTTTGGTTCTTGTGTTCTTTGCTGGTTTGTTGCGTCACCTTCCCTGCGCCAAGTTCCCTTCGTTTCTTGTGCTCTGTTAGACCTGGACTCCTGAACTCTATTTTCATCCTTCATCCTTCTCATCCTTTTCAGCCTTTGTTTTCATTTAAATAAATCATCGTTCTGCCTCGCCATGCCGACTCCTCGCCTGCATCTGCACTTTGGTCCACAACAAAAACCTCAACATATGACAGTTGGAAACATGTTCATTAATTGTCTTGAGGTCCTCCTCTAGCCAGCCATGCTGGGTCAGCTCAGACATCAGCTCCGAACCAGTATTTGTCTGTCAGATCTCAAGGTCCAGTTATTACACCCAAAGGTTAAATTGCTGACTCTATTCTCCACCGTCTCACTGCTTGTAGTAATTTCTGAGGAGCTTCCACTCTCCACTAACATGGGACCAGTGGGAGGGTTCAATACAAGTGCATCTAAAAAAATTTAATACGGAGAAAAAAATATATATTTTTTGTCACTCATTTTAAAAAGTGAAACTTATATATTTTATAGATTCATTCCACATTGAGCGAAATATTTCAAGCCTTGGTTTTCTCTCATTTTATTCTATGGCTTACATATAATGAACACCCAACATTCAATGCCTCAGATATTTGAATATTACATAAGATCAATCATTTTAAACAGGCATGGAGACGATCAGCCTGTGATTCTGCTGAGGTGTTCGGAAAGTCCAGGTTGCTTTGATAGCTGCCTTCAGGTTATCTGCATTGTTGTGTCTGGTGTTTCTCATCTTTCTCTTGACAATACTCCATAGGTTCTCTATGGGGTTCAGGTCAGGCCTGTTTGCTGGCCAATTAAGCCCTATAACACAATGGTTTTGGGAGCAACTTTTGTTACCTTAGGAAATGTGGGCAGGTGCCAAGTTCTGGTGGAGAATGAAATCAGCATCTTTATAAAGCTTTCCAGCAGATGGAAACATGAAGTGCATGAAGATGTTCTGGTAGATGGCTGGGTTGTCAGTGGACTTCAGAAAACCCAGTGAACCTGAACAATTATAATAGAATTTTTCTTATCAAAGTGAGAGAGAAATTAACTCACAATAAGAGAAAATCCGGACTTTGTCTTTATAAGTTTTATTCAAAGGCATTTCTGCGTTTGAAGACCCTGTCACTGACGTGTCAGTGAAACAGAGCCCAGAACACAGTTTACAGACAGTATTGAAACAGTATGTGGGTGTTACCTCAGCTTCAAAGAGTTTAACTTTATGGCCCCTAAACCTCCCCAGGACAGAAATAAGACAATCATGAATGAAGACCCCAAATGGCTAGAGGCCATCTGCTCTAAGGAGACAGAACACTATTCAAACACATAGGTCAGAGGAGAGAGGTTAATGAAAGTTCACAACAATTTGGAATACTTTGGAGCACTAAATGAAGAATTCCATATCAACTCCTTTTCTTCTGATTACAAGATAATCACAACTAAAAGGAAAATTCTTAAAAACCATCACCCAAGATTATAATCAAAGTAAAACAAAAAAACAAAAGACAACCACTTTAAAATAAACATCAAAATCAAAAAGGAAATAAAATTACTCCAATCTTTAATTTCCCAGGATGTCCAACCACCAGTAATGAACCAGGACCCCAAATTCCAGGAAACCCATATTTTCATTCTGTCGAGCCGTCAGCAACCCCCAATTTATCTCTACCAGGAAAAGTAACAAGAACCCTGGTTAAATCCCTTTTGCAATTCTGGAGTACACCCTATTATTTCGTGTCACCGACTCACAGTCCCACTGAATGTCTTCATCAGCAAAAACGCTCAAAAGAGCCTAGACCCTAGTCCGTCCACCTATAATATGTCCTCCTTCTTTGGTCCATTCTCGATCACAAAGTATCCTTAAATATTAATCTCATATAAAAAAGAAAGCAACACGCAGGTCTTAATAATGGTCAAATATATGTCAGTAAGAAAACTGTTTTTATGGTTTCAATAGTTTCACAGATCAGTCCGATCATGCCAGCTGCCATTCTGTCCTCAGTTAATGTGATGCATCTTTTTGAACTTATTGGCACTGGGGCTGTGCATAAAATAAACTCATTTAGCTGACAACAGTTTAGCATGTACATCATGACCTTTTGACAACTTTAAGAAATCTTTTGACAAGCATTTTTAAAAACAACTGTTCTACCCATGGAGTCACTTTAATACTCAACAGCGAATCATACAGAAGTACCAGGATTAATGGTACTGACACTGTGACACATAGCTGTGAAAATAAATTATAGTTTTGAGTCGAACTTTGTCAATTTTCTGGATGATGAGTTTGTTGTGTGCAGCACCATTTTCTGTGTTGTCAGTTGCTCCAGAAGTATGGATCCCAGTTTTAAATGAAAGCAAAAACATCCTTCTGCCATGCATGATTGACCATCGGGACACGAAGTTGTCAACGTTTCACCTCGGGTGCTTCTGCTTCTTCTTATTGAGCGACTTTTTTTTCAGTTAAAGGAAGAAGGAGCAGTAAACACTGTTTAAGGCTGACAGCTTTCTCGCCTTCTGCTGCAAGGATGCAGATAAGAGCATTAGGGCTGTTTTTCGTCTTTAGCCCCTCGATTGCTGCTATTAGAAACTCTATGGTACAGAATGTAAATCAGGTGGAATGTAAATCAGGTGGTGGGTTTAGCAACAACAACTTCAAAATGATTGTACAGGCGGTGCCTTAGTATCATACAGTAAATAAGCAATTAAAATGGAAACAGAGAAGATATTGGGGCAAAGATTAACAACACAGGGGTTGTGTATTTTGGTGTAAACTCTACTCTTCTCTGCTGACTTTGAACAAGAGAGAGGAAGTGGAGCTTAGAAGATGGGAAATGTCTTATCTTTGGCAGACACAGCTATTGATTATAGAATTTAATTTGTGTTTCGTACCTTCTGTGACTTTTAGAGACTTCTGATGTCTTTCTGTCCTGCTGTGTCCTTGAAGAGGGCATCTGTCATTGTTAGTTAAGATATTGTTTTCGACTTTGCTTCATTTTGTATGAATAATCCCATAGATTTCCTTTGCAGTGTGTTTTATTTTCTGCTGTGACAGATGCATCAATATTCATCTTTCCCCTTTTTAATTTGCTCTCTGCTCCTTCACAGTTTTCAGAAACCCGGTATGCAAGGTGTACAGATTTCAAACAGTGGACAGCAAGTGGATGCTGGTGCGGGAACAAATGGAGGAGTGCACTCTGTCGTTCACAATCCCCAAACAGCTGCTCTCGCTCTACATTGAGGAGGACCAGAGCAGGTATGCTGGGCTGAAATCCAAATTTTGAACCTTTAAATGTCACAGCCACATTTCCTGTTACATCTGTTAGTTCATTTTAGGAGTCCTCTTCTTCTTTTTATATTTTTAACAATATTTAAAACAATTTTTATGACTTGCAACCTACAGAACTGAATACTTTTACAGGACATATATAGCAAATAGAGCCAAAGCTAAACATTGATCCAAATGGACAACAAAAAGACCGAACAATAGTCAATAATAGATCTTCGACAGAATTCACTGCAGGGCAGGGAGTCAATGACACCATGGGGAGTGATCAAGCACAGGAACTGGGGTAACCAGTGAAGCACAATAGCCACTATCACATGTCAAAAAATACCAACGTTCTGGCCATCTTTGTGTTGTTTCTGTATGGACTGAGGCACCAAAGTGAAGTTAAAGTCAGTCTGCTGCCACGTTGGGTTGTGAAAAACCTATGAACCTATGAAAGGATGTGTGTCATTTGATGCTTGTCAATTCCCCCCATTAACAATCAGCTCATAGATCTTCCACCAAGATATGGACTTTAGAGAGGTTTTGTATTATTGGTGAGATTAATCTGGATCTCATCTGCGAAGAAGCGGGAAAGAGATAGTACATTTGTTATAAGTAGACAAGAGGTACAAAAAAGGGGGAGGATTCAGAATAGAGCCTCAAGGAACATTTTTTTTCTGTTTCTTTAGATGAATTTATTGATAGACAGAAAAAAGAATTTTATTACCAGGAAGGCAAATAGCCATTATATAAAAACTCAGCATACAGTAGATGATCAGATGAATGATGATTCATCTCTCACTATCTGTTTCAGGTATTTGCTGGATTGTTCCCTTTTTCTTAAAGACATGATTTTTAGATGCTGTTCATCTGCTGGAGATAGCTTTTTAGGCCTGAAACCTACATTCAGTACCTTTTTACTTTTGCACAGGGATTTGTATAATTTATTTGTGAAAAGTTCAATAAACTGGATTCTTGCCGTGTTTCTATTCAGTATTTTCTAAATTCTAGGTGTGAATATTTCCTTTAGCTATATTTATCCTGCTGTTTGAATCAGTAGTTCAGTGTGGATGGTTCTTCAAGCACCTTTTCCAAGTAAAAGCATTCTTATTGTTTACAAGAAATTTTACTAGGCTGTTCGGTTCATCAGTACCTTGCAAAAGGATTGCAAACACAAACATGTTTTATTTGAATGGTAATAGACTGACCAAAAAAGGGAGAGTGTGTAATTGAAATGGAAGGAAAAAAAAATAAGTTTGCCTTCAGAAATCACATTATTCACCTGTGTAGTTTAGTCTCAGTATAAATCCATCTGTTTTGTGAAGGCCTTAGAGGTTTGTTAGAGAACATTAGTGAACAAACAGCATCATGAAAACCAAGGAACACAGCAGAAGTTGTAGTTTGAACCAGGGTTAGGCTATAAAACATTATTCCAAGTTTAAAATATCTAAAGAGAAAGGGTATACAAACCTATTAAGGCATGATTCTTCACCAAAAATCACAGGCCGGACATTTAGAGCATTAATCGGAGAAGCAGCCAACTCAGGTGGCAGAAGCTGTTGACAAAACAACTATTAGTAATCCACTACACAAATCTGGCTTTATGGAAGGTGGCAAGATGGAAGCATTGATGAAAGAACCGTAAGAAGTCCTTTCTGCAGCTTGCCACAAGCCATTTCTTTATTATTGAGAGCAAAGTGTACCGGAGTCAAATTCCTTGTTTGTCTGTACAAACTTGGCAATAAAGCTGATTCTGATTCTGATTTTGATGTAGTTGTCATCAAAAATACAGAAGGAGGTGACCTGGTCATATGAGACCAAAGCTGAACTACATGCAAAACGAACACAGCACATCACCCTGCACACACCATCCTTATCATGAAACATGGTTCTCATGGCATCATACTGTTGGAGTGCTAATCTTCAGCAGATACAAGGAAACTGATCCAAACCTGACTGGAAGATGGATGTAGCTAAATAGAGGGACATTCTGGAAGAGAACCTGTTACAGGCTCCAAAGGACTTCAAGCAGGACAACTACCCTCAGCATACAGCCTGAGCTACACTGGAGTTTCTTCAAAACA
This sequence comes from Crenichthys baileyi, assembly GCA_036173005.1. Taxonomy (NCBI): domain Eukaryota; kingdom Metazoa; phylum Chordata; class Actinopteri; order Cyprinodontiformes; family Goodeidae; genus Crenichthys; species Crenichthys baileyi. The sequence goes on along the minus strand of JAHHUM010001447.1, from coordinate 1,038,817 downwards.
TATTAAATCCAGCTGTAGGAAGACCTGAAAATGAATGTTCACAGATTCTAAGCTTAAGCTATTTCGCAAAGAAGAATGGAGAAAATCAGTCATCTCTAAATCTGCAAAGCCGGCAGAAATACCCAAAACAGCCTCCAACTGTCATTTTCGTCAATGGTGGTTCGACAAAAAATTGATACAAATATATATATTTTTTTTAGTTTTTAGTTTTTTATTTGTAAAAATGTTGTAACTTACCATCTTCCTTCAACTTCACCATAATGTACGACTTTCAATTGGTCTAGTGAATAAAATGTTCTCTAAAAGTGACAAAATGTAAAGTTTAACTGGTATGAATACTTTTAGAAGTTACTGTATGCGGTCTTCATTAGATAATTATGATCTGATCTGAATTATGATTCTGATCATGGCTATCCTCCTTTTTACAAAAAATATATGAAGTACTTTTTCAAGCTCATCCCATGCTCTTCTGGGAAGCGCTGCTCTTTGCCTACTCTGAATAATACAGTTACATAGATTGCATTTTTCCCTTAGCTTATTTGGATTTCAAAACATAAAGTTAGATTATTTGGTGCTCTGGGCTTGTTTCATTTATATGACTCATAAAATTGTATTTTTTTTTCTGCAATAGGAGTCTATAAAAACCTGTGAAGCAATAAGTGCATGCCTAAACCTCTGCTCAAAACGCATTGTAATATATCAGTTTAAACATATGGCAAGAAGATTAGTGTTTGCAAAAGGGACAAATGTAGGTCAGAATAGAGAATGAAAGTGCTGTGCTGCAGTTATCATCATAGCGCGATACCCCTCTGACTAAGGCATCTGATCACCAAACTAATTCCATGGCGCTGAACCTGTGGCAGCCTCCTGATGAGGATCTGTGTTTCTCGTCTTTCGGTTGTGTGTTTTACCTCCTCCCTGCATTGTGTGACCCACAACCAACAGCTGAGCTGAATGCACTGGTCAAATCCATGCATGTTTAATGCATTTACAGACCAGGCTCAGTCAAGCTGAACTATGTCAGAATTATGTTTCAGTGTCAAACGGATCATTCTTCACACGCCTCTGAGTGTGCATTACAGAGTACATCAAAGATCCACTTCCCTGAGGCTTCAGCAGTGTTTGTCGAGACGGATGATTCTGCAACTGGCCTGTTGTCCCTGGCAACCCATTTCCCTACATAACACACCAAAGAATGCATACGCATAGACACACCTTTACATGAATTCTTTATGCTCTAAAACAATCAGTCAGTACAGGAAAATGCAGGGATTCAGTTGAGTTTGGCAGGAAAGTTTGAATTGTAATAGTTATTAAAGGTTTACTCAGATTCTCAAGGACACGTTCACAGAAAAAGTCACTCGCTCCAACACAAACAAACAACCAACAGCCAATCAGCCGTCACCACACTGATCTGCTTTGAAAACTCATCACTTAAGGCACATAGCTGGTAATTATAAAACATAGATGGTAGTACCTGTGTGACGCAGCTCAAAAGCAAGTATCACATTCAAAAATGTCCTATAAGATCTTTGCTTTTTAATAAACATGTTTGATTCATCCCTGGCTCGGTTGGTTGTGCATGGCTCCTGTAATCCTATTTCAACGTCTTTTTCCTCAGAGCCTCTCCATTTAGACTGTTTCTGTCAGAGTTCACAGCAGTGCTACCGCAGGGATTTTAATCATTCAGTTGTGCTGCTTCAGATGGTGGGTGGCATCGTCACTTATGTCTCCTGGATAATCTCGGTTTTCCTTTTTCTGTTTGTTAGCTTTGATGTCTTAAACTTGTGTTCCAATCTGAGGGTGTAAACTAAGAGGTTGGAGATTGTTCTGTATTCTGCTGGTGATGCTGTTTTGACTCTCTGTGTGCATGTTTTTGTTCGAATGTGTGAAGATAATGGATATGCGCTGTGCTGAAGTGTGTGGGTGTACAGTAGATTAACCCTCATCTATTAACAGCTGCCTGCTTTGTCATTAACAGGGGAAAAGATCATCCCTCTCTGTCTGGTGTCAATTAGTACATTCAGGGTTTATGTGAGAGATCTTAAAATTTGTTTCGACTCGGTCTGTGTGGGGTTCTGACTGTTTGTTGGTTAAACCAGAACAGGCTGAAATAAAACAGTTTCATTTTGAAGATTTTTAAAGTTAATCAGGAGGAACATAAAAACATTTGACTCCACTGAAATGTAATTCATTTTCTCTACATGTTAGATGATACCTTTATAATTTATAGTATTTAATAACATTGCAAAAAACAAAAGTCTCTTCCTCCGATCAGGCATAACATTGCGACCACCTCCCTAATGGTGTGTTGTTCCCCCTTTTGCTACCAACAAAGTCCTTACTCTTTGAGGCATGGACTCCACTTGAACCCCTGGAGGTGTTTGTGGTGTCTGGCACCCAGATGTTATCAGCAAATCCTTTACGCTCTGTAGTAGCAGGATGGGGCCTCAATAAACCAGACTTGTTTGTCCTGCACATCCCACAGATGTTCAATTAGATCCAAAGCCATAAGGGAATTTCAATAACGACAATGGTGAAGCTAAGTAAGATCCAGGTGGATAGCAGGGCCCAAGGAATCACAGCAGAATATTGCCCAAACCATCATACTGCCTCCACCAGTTTGCATTGTTTCCATAGTGCATCTTGGTACATGCATGTGCTTCCCGGGTAAGTGATGTAGCCCCATCCAGCCAGCTATGTGATGTATAAAAACCAGACAACCTTGCTCCATTGCTCTGCGGTCCAGTTCTAATGCTCAAGTTCCCATCCTTGTTTTTTTTGGCATTGGACAGGGGTGAGCAGAGGCATCCCACCTGGCGTGCTGCTATGCAGCCACATATAATACCTTTTAATCCAATCCTGCATTAACATCTTCAGCAGTTTGGGCTCCAGTGTCTTATCTGTTGGATAGGACCACACAGGCCATGATTTTCCTCCCTCCTGCATTATTCAGCCTTGGTCACCCATAACCCTGTCCTTGGTTCAACACTGTTCCTTTCTTGGAACAGTTTCTTTGTCCTTGTGATACTTGTGGTCTTTTATCACATTTTTGAGGTGAAAAATGCATCATCTTCCTTTCATCATTACTGTATGTCAGGTTTGCAGCCAAAAGCTATTCTTGAATAATCTTCAACTGTAATAAATTTTAAATTGCAAGATTCCACGTTCAGCTGTCAGGGGAGACAACGGGAGTAAATCCTTAAAGTATTGATTTAAGGTTTTTATGTTGGAAAGGTATACAGCCTTTGTATTCATAGAAAAAAAGAGACTCCCAGGAATTTGGATCCATAACATATTTTAAGTATGAAAGAAATGACTATTTCACTTCATTTCATTACATATATTTGTAGTGCTCTATTAAGATATGGCGTCAAATTCATTAATTACACAGCTGTTTGGGGAGACTTTGTTTTATTTCAGAGTGTTACCGCTTAGATGGTTAGATGGTTTTAGAACCATCCAGGGAGACAAATCAGTGTTGCACTGCACACCTCCTCTGTTTAATACTGGTTTTACTTGCTTAATGTAGATAGCTTCTTTGCCTTCTCTCTCAACCCACCAGCCTTCCTTGTTCAAAATGTGTGGCCTGCTGTCTTCAAACAAGTGTCCCTTGCCCTTTGGATGTAGATGACTCGCTGAGTCTTGACCTGATGAGCTGACTCTTGTGTTGGGCCATCCTGGTGTTTACTTCTCTAGTGCAGAGGTCTGAACATTCCTCAATGCACTAGACGGCATATACCACATTGAAGCTTGTGTTTGAGTATTTTACTTTTGTGTTTGTCTTGCTGGTCCTCCTCTTTCATCCTTGTGGGGACCTTTTTGTACTCAATGCTGCAAAGTTCTTATGGCTGAGATTCAAAAGGATGTACTGGTCCATGTAGGTGGGATTTCTATAGACGTCACTGGTGAGGCTTCTGTCTCCCTCAAAGTGCACCAAACAGTCCATAAATGATAGCTCTAAGCCTTTGGTGTCCTCTCCTGTAAAACTGATTTGATGTGTTCAGTAATTTTTTCCACTTCTTGGATTTGGATGTTGACCCAGCTGCCATCCTGTAGTGTTGTTCCCTCATAGAGGTTCTTTGATCTACTTTCTACTTCCTTCACGTATAGATTTATTATTTGTCTATTTAGGAACTTAGGATTGTCATGTCCTGGATGACTGAGGATTTAATCCAATGTAATGTTTATAAGTGTATGGGCCTTTTATGCCTTCCTTCTGAATATGGGCACGAACTGGACTGACAAGGAACAAAAGACAGCCAAAGTCCAAAGAAAAAGCTTAAAGGAATAATTGATCTAAACTTCAAGCAACAAATAAAGAAAGAATGGGTGACTCAATACGTTTTTATATTACTGTATCATACTCTTTTCAGACAGCGGTGCACTAAATAGAGTAATGGTAATGCATCTTCATTTGCCATCCAATTGCTGTGCCATGCACTTGCATATTTCTCGTATTTAAAACATTGATATTTACCCTGGTAATCCTTTAAATTTAAAATACCCATACTCTCAGGTGACAGTGGAGTTTCAGTGTTCAGGACGTATTGTCTGAATGGTTGCATTTGGTTTGGACTATTGTAATTCTCTAGTGCCTTGAAACTTGTTATTCAAATCAACGAACATGATCACATTGCCCCTGTGATTGTTTAAAGTGGTCCTCTGGTATTTAGGCTACTTCAAGCTATAATTGGATACACTGGAAACAATATGTTTGATTGAAACCACTGGGAATTGTAGCGTAGCTAAGCTCCACTTTCCACTTGCTAAGAAGAGACATGCCGTCTTGAAATCATGACACCAAGACTTGTTGAGCTTCAGTCTCCCATGAATAAAAGAGAGATTTAACGTTATTTCTGTGTTAATCATTTTTTCAATCTGTTAGATCGTTTTTTTACTCTTTATTAAATTAAATTTAAAATGTTTTACAATGATGCCCCTCTGATATTTCACAGTTCTTTAATTTAACATTGATTTACGAATGTGTCACTGGTCCCTTCTTAAAAGCTGAACAGGTACCACTTAGTGAACACCACTTCATGTTCATTATGACTCATAATTAATAGCATGTTCTGCTGCCATTTACTCTCCTTTCTTTCTTGTAATCCTGAAAATTGTTACTTTACTAAGAAGCTGTATATCCTCCAATGCAGTGACGACAACGTACTCATAACCACCTGCAGAGCACATTGGCACAGTCCGCAGCATGTGGCAGTCTTTTACTTATAGCATGTTTCAAGCTCAATGCCTGTTTGTCTACAATTTGTTCTGACTGTTCAGCTTTTTCAGCTGTTGTTGAAAAAAATCCATCTTATATCTTAACATACTTCTACAACTGTTTGGGCATTTGTGTACAAGCACTCTCTTGGCTCTTATTGCTCAGAATCATCAGAAAAATAGTCTGACACTGTATTATTTTGGACTTTTAATAATTTATTTGAACTTTCCTTTTTCCAGGGGAAATTACTATTTACATGTACCTTCAGGCATGTAAATAGGAATTTACTGTGTCTTAAATTGTCTTAGGAAATTACACATTTGTTTTATACGTCAACAAGCTTTTGTCATAATTTGATCAGTTTTCTTGGCAATAGAAAATATAGAGTTCATATGAATGGGTTGTGTTCCTGGCACTGACCTGGCTATTTAAACACAGAGTACTAATTTCCAGTTGCTGTTAGCTGTTTAGGCTTTTTTGAAGCATATTCCAGATACATAATATTTATTTCTTTATTTTTTCCAACGTCTGTTTTCATGTGTTTTTTGGACATGTTGATTGTTCTCCACTGGAGGTTAAATTTCTACCCATTAGGAAAAATGCACCAGCACCACTGGCAGCAAAACATCCACACAGCTTGGTGCTACCACACCACCATGCTTGACAGGTATTACAGTATTCTTAGGTTTAATAGTACTTTGTTAAACTAGAAAGCAAAAAAAAAAAATAGAAATAATTGCAAATTTTTTGTCCCACCCTCCTTCAACTCTAAGCTGGTTCGATCCAACTCACTGAATCAAAGTTGATTCTTCTCAGCATGATTTCCTCAGTCGTACAGTGTCCAGCAATGGATAGGAGAGGTAAATTAAACACAATCTCAATCAACTTTTTAAGTGATATAATGGTGCTACAGAGTTGATACCCTGCATTTTCTAGTCATGCTGTGGACAAGCAGACCTTTGTCAGCAATTCTGGAAGTCCATGAAATCTGGAAAGTTAGAAACAAGTTAGAAAGAAAAAATGCGGCCATTCCGAATGTTAGCAAACATCTGGCTTAAAGTTACCGTACTATCCATTGGTCGCTGAACAGCTAGTGGCAGCTGCTTCATGTTGCATCTGTCTGCTTGCAGTAAAGACTAAAATATGTTTAAAAAGTCTTCCTTGCACAATTATAAAGTCAACATTACAGCAACATTGAACACTTGGTGCTCCTCAGTGGTTGGAATATCCATGTTTATCTATCAGATGCTGCATTCATTTGAGTTTTTAATATGTATGGCACACGTATGATTCTAAAGGTAATTTTATTTTGAAACATTACTACTAACTGTAGTAAATTTTATTTTGGAAGATATTAAAACCTATAATCATTTCATCGCTAATTTGACTGGAAATCAGGGCAAAATTCTGTGGCTGTTTGGTGTAATAAAGCTAAAAATAAACGAATGTTTAGTGAGTTTTGGACGTTCAAATTCATAAATCATTGTATGACTTTGCTGCCAGCCGCTGATTGTCATCATTATATCAAGAAACTGTTGAAGTAATGATACAAAAGACTTATTTCACCCTGCTGTCAATGAAGTGGATAAACAAACTCTAGCAAAAGGACATAGGCTTCACATCTGGACATTTATAACGACCTTAGTTGCATTTGAATAATTATTACTTAGTGCAGCTGTTTGAATGATTATCTTGGAATCTGTCATTTAGAAATGCCTCCAAAATATTTTCTCAGCTTGTGTAAGTGTATAATTCTCCTTCTTAGATCTTGACTAAGTTATTTGGATTTCCCATATACCTGAATATTGGTCAGTTTAATAAGTGCTGTTATACAGATGCTTTTATTTTTCTCAAGATCACCAACCAGGGGTCAATAGGCCTTGGTCTTATCAAGTTAAATGATGTTCTAGGACCTTCTGCACCCACTATTGAAATATTTTTAACGATGTATGTATATTTTTCAGCCTGTGATTATAGCTTTGACCCTATAAATTAAAGAAAAAGCTTTTCCCCCAATTCCTGTTTTGAATTCATTCTTGTTGTCTGCATTATGATCACTAAATCTTAGAAAAATAACAGTTCAAATAAATAATCGAAAGCTCGACATTGATGTTATTCATGCCTGTGATGATCATGTAAAATTTGGACCTGAACTGTTTATTTGAAGCTGGATGTTATGAGCTGATATAGGAAGTGAGCTGCAATGGGCAGGTTCCATACAGCCCCTGAGGAGACCCAGATCAAGATCATTTATTGAAGGACGCAAGGACAATTTCTTATTTAATCCTTTTAAACATAAACATTGTGGGTTTTGACAGCCGCTTAACAGGAAGACAATTTTTCACTTTACCCTTCAGGCATCATTGTTATCACACCTTAGCTTGTACGCAATTTCTTCAAAGTAATCTAAAATGTATTCATCAAGATGAAAGAAAGAGGAGATAATCTACAGAGGCAATCTGAATTGCTGCAGGGGTTGAATCACAACAACAAAGGTTGATCCACTGTGTTATGCATTTTAGTTGAGATACCTGATCTTAACAGTAAGATGCATTAACAAACAGTTACACAGGTGGGCTTTTAGGTATGTAAACACTGATCATGTTACATTCTAATCACTGCAGGTTATGATATAACTGCTGTCCTGAACAGTATGTAACATATTTTTAAGCCTCTAATTTCTGTTATACCACTGTAATTTAGTGCTGGAGGACTGAATGATATCTGTCCATCTCATTCTCCTTTCATATGCAAATGAGGAGACAATGAAAGAGTCTGTGCCTTACATTGGGAATCAGTCCCTGCAGCCACAAACAAGGCTGAAAATGCATAGACTCGCTCACAGCTGTATTTATTCTCTACAGCAGGAGCAGAGGTGGTTTTGGCACAACCCTGATGAAAGACAAACAAGCCCCAGTAAACAGTTCACTTGTTTGTTTAATACACTTCATAATGGTATAAGAATTAAATAGGATGAAAGGCACTTTGAAAGAGTAGCGTGGATAAGTGGGCACGACAAGCAAAGTTTTAGGACTAAATGACTGCAGAGCTGGCTCTGAAATATGATGTGTGCGTCAAAGAGGAGCTTGGATCTTTATTGTTCCTGGTTTCTAGATCCTTCTGTGAGCTCTGACTGGAAAGTTTACATGATTATAAACTAGTTTAAAAAGCATCATTTTAATGCATGTTGTTTATTCTTATAAACTAGGTTGTATTGTGTCAGTGTGCCAACAATTGTCAAATTTAATAGTGATTTTATGTTTACATGTAGTAAAAAACTAATGGGCCTGTGTTTGTTAATAGGTTGCAGGACCTTGAGGAGTTGGGGGAGCTCTCTCCTCACTGGGACAACCTGAGGAAGGAGGTTGTTACACGATATGGAGGAATCATCAGCTCTTACCAGGAGACTTTGGCTGAACTGGAGAAGGTTACCGGTACGAAAATATTACTTTTTTTTTATCTTACATTCAGTCCTGTATTAACACATGCATTCCTGCACACATAACTGTAGGTAATCAAATAACAAGGACATAGGATTTATTTTTCAACCAGTGCACATTGCAAGAATATTCATAACCGGTGAACTTTTCCATCTGTTGTCATGTTGCAACCCAAACGTCTGTGCATTTAACTAGGATTTTATGTGACAGACCAACACAAAGTAGGGCATAGTAGTGAAGTGTAAGGACTTTTATATTGCAATGTTTGTACACATACAAATCTAGTGTATTGTGTGTTTCAATTCAACTTCTTCTTGAAGTATTTAGGTGTATGCCTCCTCCAGCTTTGCATGTCTTGAGAATGAAATGTTTGCCCATTCTTTTTTGCAGAATTGCTTAACTTCTATCAGACTGGACAGGAAGCATCTGTGAAACAAAGTGTTCAAGTCTTGCCACAGATTTAGATCTAGACTTTGACTACACCATTTTAAAACAATTAAGCTTTGATCCAAACCATTCTGCCATCACTCTGACTGTGTGTTTAGGGTTGTTGTTCCACTGGATGGGGAACCTCAGTCTCATGTTTTTTGCAGCCTGTAACATGTTCTCCTCCAGAGTTGCCCTGTAATTTGTTCAATCCATCATCCCAAGTTTCCCTGTCCATGCTGAAGAAAGTCATCCTCACAAATGAGGATCTGACCACAGCACATTCTTAAACATGTCCTCTACATTCCTTTTTTTCCCTTCCACTTCATAATTGTGTGCTAGTTCATTTTGGAAAAGCAAATAAAATCACCAGAACATACATTAAAGTTTGTGCTTGCAACATGACAAAATATGGAAAAGTTGAAAGGGTATGAATATCTGTGGAAGGCACTGTATTCTTCAGAAACAATACGATTGGTTTCTTTGCGATAATCAGACTTTGTTGTGGAGAAAATAACCCTCTACTGTGAAGTGTTGCAGGGGAAACTGAAGGAGTACTGTATGAAACAGCAGTAATACAGGCCAGCATGCCCCCTGCTGATCCTGAAAATGAGATGTAAAGCAATAAAGGTTCAGATTAGCTCCAAACATGTTCCGTTAGGACCAAAAAGCATCTAAAAGAATAGATGCTGAAACCTGATAGATATAGAATAATTTACATCACTGGAAAACTAAATCAAAGGTTGCTCTTACAAAGCTTTATAGGAACATGTATCCTTGTAAGCAATCAAAATGCATGTGCGACTGTGTGATTTACTGTTTTCCCACTGAGCAAGAGGCATAATTTTAACATCATGGCTACAGTTACACCTCATTTAGGCACAACTCAACATCATATCCTCTGTTAGCCCTAATTTAGACCTTATTAGATATTCCTGTATGGGTTTTGTATATGTCACATACAATAAAATTCAGAAGCAGTGCCAAAGTATTTCAATGCTTTGCAAAAAAGTACGAAACTAAGGTGAAATGGAGCTTGATATCTTCAAATTTTCACCTGAACATCTATACACTCACCACATTATTGAGTATCTGCCTTATATTTTTCCGTTGTAGGAAGATAAGATGCCATAGAAATGTGAATTTATCTCTTTAGCTTACACAGTTTCATCACCAGATAAGCCAGGCTTCCATGGATTTTTTGGGCCTGTCTAATATTTGGCCATCTATACCGCATGTGCACCACTGCTACAGAACCAACGCAGCTGCGACACAAATATTGCAGCAATAACCTAATAATGACATTACTCAATATCCTGCTACTCTATTATAGCATGTCACCCACCTCAGCATGCTGGATGCTTGAATCTAAGAGTGAAACTGACAGCATGACGAGCATCATGATTTATTTAGCTAATATTTATCTGGCCACTTGAAGGCACACTTAAACTGTGCACAATATGTTTTATTTATTGAACACTTAACATTTTCAGAGAAAAAGTACTACAAAAATAGGGCTGTTGCCAATTCACAACATTTACTTCAAGGCACTTAACAAAAAAAAAAATCCATTTAATCAAGTAATACAGACAGATTCCAAGTCAATGACATACATTCAAATTGATCCTGGCTATCAAATAATGGAGTCAAGGTCAGTTTATTATTCAAACTGTTTGGGATTGTTTGGTTTTTGATTTCTGTTTTTTTCTTTGTTTTTCACAGTTAAGGTTTTGAATCATGTTTCTGTTTGTTTTTCTTATATTTCTCACAGTTTTTGAATCATGCTTTGTTTATTATTTTTCTGGTTATGTTTTAGTCTTGTTCATATTTTGTCAAGTTTGGTTTTTGGTTCTGGTCATGCTTTAGTTTTTGTTTGTATTCAAGAGTTTCTGTTCTTGCTCCAGCCACGTTCTTTATCCGGTTCACCTGCACCTTGTCAATCTGTCTTGCTCCATTTGGTTTTCACTCCATATATACACACCTGTTCTGTTAGTCATTGCGTAATCATTGTGTCTCTATTCATGTCTTGTTTTGTGGACCATGCCATGCCTGTCAAGCCAGCCTCCTTCTGTTTTGTCCCTGCCTCTTTTAAGAGTGAGTTTTTGTTTGATTAAATTTTCACTTACCATCACGCTGCCTCCTCATCTGCATCCTGGGGTCCAATATCTTGCAAAGTCGTAACACAAACTGGTTAAAAAAAGTGTTTTTTTCTAAAGAAACCCAGCAGAATGCATCAAGTAGTCATGGCAACACTAATGTTCAGCACCATGATGCAATAATAAAATAATAGAACAGTAAGAATTTTCATCCTAATACACACACACTATACAAAACTCAGGCATCAAGAGCAACATAGTTATTTAACAGATGTGACAAAACAACAAGATGCTCTTCACTTGTTTCACATTTGGACCCACAGAAAACACATTTGTTGGCATGCCAACATACATGAACAGATAAGAAAGTTATTACAGTTGTTACAGAAGTTGAACTTGGGTTCGTTCTTAACTTCCACTTGCCTGATTTTAGTCTAGACATTAACAGATAATACAATAGTTGTTTCAGTGTATGCCAAAAAGGCTCAGTGAGCGTTCTAAGTGAAGATAAAAACTTCAAGCAAACAAAATAAAGAGTTCTGCATCTCTCAACCTGCATACATTAGTTAAGTGCTTGCTGCAAGTATTAAATATATTAAAGTATTTTATCCAATTAATTGTAATTTGACAAGGAAAAATTCATGTTTGCTGCATTTGCTACAACATTCAGTGGAGAAACATGTTTTAACTCATCAGAATATCACTGACATTAAGTTATGCATCTGAACAGCAGGGATTTAATACCAAAATTAAGAGGTTGTCCTCATACAAGCTCTCAATGACTTGTTTGCTTCCGGAATAAAGCCATGTTAGGTTTACATCAGCTGCCCCGCTGCTCCACTAAACTCATTAAATTATCACTAATTAAAGTCTTATTATGAATCCGAATTTCATGTTCTGACCAATCAGTCTGCATTTATGTCCCCAGTCAGCCGACCCTTCACATTGTGCATATTTTAGCACAATATGGACTTTAAGAATATTACAGCTGATTAATTTTCCACTGATCCACTTCCATCCCATTAATGAGATATTTGTCTCTGCTGCATTTTGCTTTGCCCTGCTGATAAGAGACGAAGATGTCTGAGCCTCTGTGCTGCCAGCCTGAGCTCTGAGGAGGTGGGTGTTAGATCCTGTGGTGTTGGTCATTATGGTTCCTGACAGGACCCTCGCCTGGCCCGGATTCTGCTGAATCCTGGCCTGAATTTCCATCTTTAGCTTGTCTTGCAGTGAAAAGCAAGATGACAGTCATCACCAAACAAATTGTGAGTGTAAGCTGCTGTAGATTAATTATTGATCACTGAAAAGTTATACCAAAGGGTCAGACTGTGAAGGAGTAAAGCCATAACTATCAGAATGAATAAACAAAAATAAAGAACATAACGTCTTTCATCAAAGATACATGTTATATGCTTTTTCAAACATAAAGCTGGTTTCTATGAAGATTTTTTAAATAAAACCCTTCATTTCATTAACACAAATTGAACGCTTAATAAATGTTATTCACAATTTAATACAATTCCCAGAATTGTTCAGAAGAAAGCTGATAAATGGATGTGAAATGTAAAATGCTCCCACAGGACTGAGCATATTCCACTTTTTTAATTAATGTAATTGGTTTTTCAGGCATAGCTCTGAGCTCTGAGGTCCGCTGTCCTTAAATAGGATTATTTATGCATTTATATTAAATTGATGAGCTCTTATCCACATGTAACTGAAGGTCAGACTTACCCACAGGGGTTTCATTTGCTGAAAGGAATCAGAGGTCATTACATGTTGCTGGTCAGTTTGAGTCATTTGTTTTCTTATGAACCCTTCAGATATTTTTTATTCCTAAAAAATAAAAACATGAGCTAAGCATCGGTGAAAGCCCAAGTTATAACTGCCCATGATGAAAGAAGAGCATTCTACAATCTGCAGTTCCATCAGAAAGAATTTACCATCTTACAGGTTTCTTTTGTTCTTTTGTCACACTTAAATGTTTCAGATCTACAAACACATTTTAATGTCAGAGAGAGACAAGCAGAGCAAATACAGAATACAGTTTTCAAAAAACGGTATTATAAACAACCTGTCCCATGTGAAAAAGTAGTTAACTCCTAAACCTAATAACTGGTTGTGCCATTTTTGTTGCCAACAACTGCCAACACATGTTTGTAATAACTAGCACTGAGTATTGCATTACTGTGGAGGAATTTTGGACAACTGTTCTTTGCAAAATGGTTTTAATTCGGTCACATTAGAGGTTTTTCCAGTATGATGCCATTCTGTATTCTGACAAGGTTCCCTGGACCTTTAAAGTACAAACAGCAACATTTTCTTTGCTTCTCTTGCACTGGTCTTAGCTAGAGTGTTTGTTGCCAAAAAGCTTAATCTTAGCCTCATCTGACCAGTGCCTGCAGAATAGTTAAAATCCCATTAGAGTTAGGAAAATCCACATGTTTACACTGTGATGGTAGGACAGAAAGGTCCTGACATCCCCCTCAGACAACAGTTTGGTGTTCAAATAGCGCTGTTTTGCCACATCAACACTGAGCTTTGGAGGCGTTTGTACCTCCGTTAGCATCCTGCTCACTGTGTGTGGTGACAAGATAAATACAGGTCCTTATCCATCCTGTTGGACAATACCTAAAATAAATAGGCCTCTGCCTCACATCCTATTCATACCCCAGGCTAACAGAAAATCAGGAATTAATAATTAAAGGTTTCTTGAAACTCTGATGAACCTAAAAAAATTAAAGAATTGGATAAAATGTCTGTTACATTTATTTTATAGAAAATGTTAGCGGTTCCAATATTTGTGGTACTGGCAAGTTTAACAGTAATTGGGAGACATGGGAGATTATGCCATTACAACAAAAGATTAGTTTATTTTAAGCTTTTTGTGTATTTATAGTAAATATGACCAACAGTGTACAATTAAAGCCAGGAGTTGACAGTGAGGCCTGCTATCTGTTAGAAACGCTGTGAGAATTGTGAACTTTGAGTAAAATTAGGTGTATAATCTGTTGCCTGCAGGGTTTTAGCTGTTGAGTGCTCTGACATTCTTTATTGTACAGGCTGAAAGCTGATCAAATCATAGAAGACATAAATTGGTTAAAAGAAAAAATATGCTGTGCTGTCAGACATGACTCACTTCTCCAATTCATGCTTCTCTCAGAGTGATTCCACTGCTCACACAGCGTGAGTCCAATTCTCCTCGGTGTCTGCAGCAGGTTGGAACAGTGGGTCAGATAAGAAAGCCTGCTGTGCTCCAAGTGCCACAAAGACCCTAATGATGATGAAACCCTGAACAAGCTTAAACAGACGCACACTGACCCGATAGACCACAAGTACAAGCAGCTGTTTTTTTTTAGGATTGGTTGTTACAGTTTCGGGTCTTGTTCGGGTCTTATTTTCGAGCTTCTCCTCAGGCACTCAGACGCCTTTTTATTAAAGGAAGCAAAGCTGTAGCTTGTATTTTGAGGCATTTCAATGAGTACAAATAAGTGACTGAGGGCAAAAAAAACAACGGGTAAAGATAAGTGAAAGAGAGAAATGCTAATAGATGGTCAGAACTGCTGGCATTAAACCTCTGCTTCCAATAACCAGCCCATCATTGTAAGCCGGTGAGTGTCTGATCTGTTTAATCATCTAAACCACAACAGTTAGCCTGTTTAGAAGAACTTCACTGGATCCAGTGATCAATGATGATAGTGTTGCCTCTAAACGGAGCTGGTGGCCCCCTTCACATCATGGTAAGAACCCCCCTTTATCTCCACTCCCCACAAAATGTTAGTATTAGGATGCAGTAAATACAGAAAAGATCCTTTAGTGTGAAGGTATTCATTACATGAGGATGCTCTTAGCACTTATCAAATAGGTTTCCTGATATTTCATGTCTTTGAGGCACTTACCTGCACCCTCTTAATGGGTGCATATGCAAGCCCTGGCATTGCACATTCTAAAAGGGTTAAAAAAAGTCATAAAAGTCATGGTCTTGAATGTAATATCAAGGTTTTTCAATCATAGATTTTCATTTTTATTCAGGTGCATCATAAATGCGTAAGTTTGTTGCTTCTTTCATGGTTTTTGTGTGTTAACAGTAATTATTTGTTTTGTGTGCTGAAGTTCTGGTGCTGATGCTGCTCATCCAAACCCTCTTCACATCCTTTTAAAACACTAACATTTTCTCCAGACTTATCCTAGTGAAGTTCTGTTTGAGGAAGAAAAAGGTTGAAATGGAGAGATGAGAAAGATATGAAAAAAAAACTGTATTACTCTTGATTTCTTAGCTTAAATCAGAAACAAATGCACAATTCAGAGTAACTCTGACCCTTAGGAAAATAAAAATACCTTTTTTATACTTCAGGGATAAAATAATTTTATGTTGGATGTAGCTCTACTGCCAGTGCAAAATGGAAATGAAAAGACTGTTTATCTTCTGGAGATATTCAGGAAAATACGTTTCTCGTGGAATTGACATTTGGACCTTTGTTGAATAAAATTAAAAGATTTGAAGGTCATAGTTTATTGTAATCATGACTGAAATACTTTTCCTTGTTCTCTGTTTCTGTACAGATAAAACGTTTAGCTTATTACATTAAATTATACTTACATGTGGAAATAAATGACAAAAACATGTTCTGGATATTCACCTACAGAGTGGTTAAATGTTCCCATCTATCATCTGATTGTTTCTTGCGTATTTAAAGCTTGTACTTGATCTTTTCCACTGTATTTACAATGTGTAATATGCCTTCCTCACGTGTTACATCCAGGGGTGAAAGTGAGCCGGTACGGTCCGGTACTGCGTACCACTAAAAGATTCTGTGCTGGTACGCAGTACCTGGAAGAGGGAAGAACGGCTGTCTGCTATGAAGCCGTCATCCAGAACCAGTTATGGCTGCAAAACTTCACGAGCACACAAAGAAGATCAAATCCGCTACCAATAGGCAGTCTAAAACACGACTTAATCTGTTTATAAATATAGTTATTTTCCCCACATTCCAAATAGATTCTGAACTGTTCTGCTATGCTGGAGCCTCGATTCTCTTGCTTTGCTTCTCTCCCCTCGGAGCTCGAGGCTTTTGTGAACGGCCAGCCTTTAAAACGAGCACCGCTACGTTTAATGTCTGTCTGCTCGCTGCTAAATACTCCAGTTAAAAGCACAGGGAGAGTAACTAGTTGTTATATGACCAGAGATTTCACATACACTACACGAGAGCGCATGCGCGTTTACCTCCTAAACAGAACGGTTGCCAAGGAGATCGGTGTCGGAGTCAGTGTTCAAAAGAGGACAAATTGTTGGTGCACGTCTTGCTGGCGCATCTGTGAGCAAGACAGCAAGTCTTTGTGATGTATCAAGAGCCACGGTATCCAGGGTAATGTCAGCATACCACCAAGAAGGACGAACCACATCCAACAGGATTAACTGTGGACGCAAGAGGAAGCTGTCTGAAAGGGATGTTCGGGTGCTAACCCGGATTGTATCCAAAAAACATAAAACCACGGCTGCCCAAATCACGGCAGAATTAAATGAGCTCCTCAACTCTCCTGTTTCCACCAGAACTGTCCGTCGGGAGCTCCACAGGGTCAATATACACAGCCGAGCTGCTATAGCCAAACCTTTGGTCACTCATGCCAATGCCAAACGTGCCAAAATGGAGCGCAAATCTTGGGCTGTGGACAATGTGAAACATGTATTGTTCTCTGATGAGTCCACCTTTACTGTTTTCCCCACATCCGGGAGAGTTACGGTGTGGAGAAGCCCCAAAGAAGCGTACCACCCAGACTGTTGCATGCCTAGAGTGAAGCATGGGGGTGGATCAGTGATGGTTTGGGCTGCCATATCATGGCATTCCCTTGGCCCAATACTTGTGCTAGATGGGCGCGTCACTGCCAAGGACTACCGAACCATTCTTGAGGACCATGTGGATCCAGTGGTTCAAACATTGTATCCTGAAGGTGGTACCGTGTATCAGGATGACAATGCACCAATACACACAGCAAGACTGGTGAAAGATTGGTTTGATGAACATGAAAGTGAAGCTGAACATCTCCCATGGCCTGCATAGTCACCAGATCTAAATATTATTGAGCCACTTTGTGGTGTTTTGGAGGAGCGAGTCAGGAAACGTTTTCCTCCACCAGTATCACGTAGTGACCTGGCCACTATCCTGCAAGAAGAATGGCTTAAAATCCCTCTGACCACTGTGCAGGACTTGTATATGTCATTCACAAGACGAATTGACGCTGTATTGGCCGCAAAAGGAGGCCCTACACCATACTAATAAATTATTGTGGTCTAAAACCAGGTGTTTCAGTTTCATTGTCCAATCCCTGTATATATAGGGGCGGAGCTAGAGGGGGGGCTGGGCACTGGGGGCATATATATAGATATATATATATGCCCCCAGTGCCTCTCTAGCCCCCCTCTAGCTCCGCCTCTAAGTACCGGCGGTATTTCTTGCATGTACATTGACTAACACACAGACAAAATGTCTTAAATTAGAATACTGAACCTCTGTTTCTCTCTCTCTCTGCGCATGCATTTCTCTAAAATTTTTGAATTAAGAATTATGAATTTTATGAAAAAGTTTTTTATTGGTCTGATTTAATTTTATGATGTTGTGTTTGCATTGGATGGAAGCAGAAAATCAGCATAATTAACAGAAATTAAGGCGTATGAACAGTATTATTAAAATATTTGTATATGTGGTACTTAGAGAATTGAGTTAAATAAATAAATCTTTCAATAATAGTCAAATTTACCAAATGTTACTTTATATACACACTTCCTCTAATGATGATTGTAAAGACAGTGTCATTTTCTGTTTTAACCAAAGCAATAGTTCTAAAGTCTGAAACAAACCATAACTGTGACAAGCAGGGGGGGTGGGGGGGGGGGGGGGGACATTTAATTTGAATGTATTCAAATTAAATGTTCAGTATTTCTATATGTATCTGAGTTGGAATATGCCAATCAATTAATTAAAACTTTTTTGCTCATCTTTATCAGAAGTGCCAACAAAGATGGAGTCTCTGGCAATTATAATTTAGTTCTCCAATGCATATATTTATAACTTTTAAGAAATAATAATATATAGCTGTTTCATGCAATGATTCTGGCAGATTTTAAAGCTGTGCTTGGAAAAGCACCTTTTTTTCTTTTATAGGCACACAACATTGTATTTTCTCATTAACAAAACGAGGCACAAAGAGCAGTGCTGTGACGGTGAACTACATCTTGTGTGCTCAGAAAAATTATTACAGGTCTTTGTCAAGAGAAGTTTAATCTTCACTAGCATGCAAACTCAAGAGAAAGTCATTACAGCACTATTTACTGCAGCAATATTCTTCTAGAAACTGTGCTGACCACAACATTACAGAGTCATCAACAGCTACATTAAAAGCCTTGTATATTACCCAGAAAATTGCTCAGACAAGATTGACTTATTCTGCAGAAATATAACTAATATCATATTTTGCCTCTGCAGTTTGGGTTAGTTTGGTGTAAAAAATGACAGAATGTAATGTTGTGTGTTGTTGCTGTAATTACCTGAGGCTTTGATAAATAAAAAAAACCTTGCAGGGCCAAGATGTGTTTTACAATTAATATGTCCTGCTTGTTGCCTTATAAATTAAAGTTGGAGTATTTATCAACCAGGTCCACATATCTTTAGCTAATTCCTTTATTGCAGTTTTCATCTAAACTTCCACCCCAACAGTTTTTAAAATGCTTTTTGTTACAAAATCTTGCTTATGTGCGTTCAACGGGATACCAGCTTTTCCTGTCAGAATGGGTTAAATCACATTTTAATCATGTTTCCTGTCTGATTGGCTTTGCCTGAATATTTTTATATTAGAATAATTATTTCTGTTGACCAATATAAAGATAATATTGTGACACTGTCTTTTGTTTTCGTTCAGTTTCATTCAAGCCAAGCTGCTGCAAAGCCCAGAAGTCTCTGGAGTTCATCCCGATAAACTTGCACACGCAGAGGATGAGAGTGACATGTCCCCAAAAAACAGGTACTGTTTAATTAAGATTGCATGAATATGCTTTAGAATGTGATCTAAAGATGCTTAAAGGACAACTCAGGAGGATATAACTGAGCCATTTGATCGGTTGCCTTTTCCACTTCTGAATGTGTATGTTGGAATACCGGCTGTGGTTGTCGTCACATTTTTATCTCTCTGTGCTTGGTTTTCCATCTGTCAGAAATAGTCAGAGGACTGTGACTGGCTGTTTCTAGGTCATCACTCAGGTTGAAAGGTGAGAATTAACTTGGCTAGGGAAAAACTGATAAAATACTAATTAAGCCCTTTGCGTAGTTGCGGAATGAAATAATAGGCTGTCTCTTTTGCGGATGCTCTGCAGCAGGCTGTTCTTGGCCTGGAACTGTCTCTGTGTATTAACTGCTTCCTTTCTATCGGTGAGCGGGCTCCATTTCAACTAAACACAGAATGATTGATGGAAAGACGGGCAGTCAAACACGGGGATGTCATTCCTCCAGTAAGGACCTGAGAGATGAGAGATGAGTTAAGCCAGAGCAAATCACCATATACGTCTAGGGCTTTGTTTCTCTGCCAAGGCAGGAAAAATAGTAAAACCATATCAAAACTGACCTTGAAGGAATTTGTCTATTGATTGATGGACACGTTGATAATAAGCCTCTTTGGGCCCAATTTTCTTCAAAACTTACTTTTCAGCGGAGGTGCTCAGCTAATGTGTGTTGTTAGTTTTCCTCCATCCTACCACAGCGTCTCTGACTTTGCTAACCTCAGTAAGGTACTTAAGAAAAAAGGAAATCTTGGAGAATTTGTCCAATGTTATATGAAACAATGAAGGACATGAGTTAATAAAAATTTGTTTGTGCAGTCTGAGTAATTCCGTCATACTTTCCTTTATATATTTTGCAAATATGAAATTTGCCTTGTTGCTACAAGCAGGGTAAATATATAGTTATGAAGCATAAATATATATAGTGTCAAAATAAGGTGAGATCATTCCATGTAATCCATGCAGCATTCATGAAGTACTCACAGTTAAATCCATAAAAATTACAAAGATATATTTCTGTGTAATCCATGCAACAATTATTAAAAATACAGTTGAAGCAGTGCAGAGTGAAACGGGCATGTTCTCATATTCAGGAGCTGAGAGGACGGAGAGGCCTGTGTGGGAAAATAAATATTAACTTTTCTTATCTTTTGCAGAACTATAAACAAGTGTCTCCAAAGAAATTATGTATGATGATTTTCCATTCTTTTACAAGTAATAAATGAAAGGAGTAATCTTTGATTTTCAAGTTAGAACACAAATGATTGAAATATGATTGAGAACTGATAATAAATACAAAACCTTGAGGTTTAAAATTCTCAATCAACCATATATGAAAGATATAATGTTGATTATTAGTGATGGATAAAAAGAATGAAGTGATGATTTTATAACTGTGTGTTCAAGTCAATGTATAAAGCTGAGAATGCAATGTGTGATACTGTGTAAAGTTTAAGACTGAGCAGATTAGGGAGAGAAGTGCAGGATGACTAAGAGTTACAAGAGCCAGCTGTATGCTGACAGAGAACCTTTAAAGGACACGGGAGGAAGGGAGGATGCGACTACAACAAGCTCCAAGGCCGAAAAAGCAGGAACCAGTAGGTCATAATGACCATGACTAAAGTATTGTGCAATAACCAAGAAGTTGAGCTGAATAGATTGAGCAATAACTGGAAAGCCTAATAAGGAGCTGACTGGTGAAAGCATCAAGCACTATAAAGACAAAGCTGAAGGAAGGAACGGGTTGTTTCCTCGCAGAAGACCAGTGAACAAGATCGGACGGAGAAAAAGATGCTTAGATGGAAGAAGTACCAGAGACACAGCCCTGCTGATCGACTGCATTAAAAAGAGGATCAATCCGTTAGCCCAGAAGGACTGTGCCTCAAAATTAAGAATCTGATTTCATCTACAGCCTTTTTATCCAGACAACAGAAGTGAACTTGATCGGTGAACAGCTGATTGCTCTAAGTCTCAGGCTCCTGGAAGTCCTGAATCAACCTCAATTATGTCCCCGGGGTTTCCTTCAACTCTTCAGCCTCTGGAAGCCATTTTTCTCTGAGACATATGACAGCAAAGTTTCTGTTTAACCATCGAAGCCTGGAGCATCAGTGCCTCACACTTAAAGGAGGAAAACTGAAGATCAAGCCGTATTCCCCTCAAGAAACCACTCGTTGTTACCCAAAGGAACTGCTCCATCGGGTGCATGGACGAGCCTCCGTCTTCAAAGTCTCTCCAAACTCACTAGTTTCAGCATCAGGGAAAGACAGGTTGAGTTGATTGATTTATTTCTATTATTGAATTTATTGTGTTGCTCAATTTAAGCTGTTACTGACCCCTGCAAAAGCGTTACTAATTAAAGAAAGCATATAAAATTCTAGTTAAATCGTGGACATTCAATTATTTGAGTCACCTTGTTTTTGGTTTTTCATTGGTGGTAAAAGTCTTTTTGCCTGGTTCTAAGAAATTATAGGAGGTTTTTTTTAGGTTGCCTTACCAAGTTTGTTTAAAACAACACCTTGGGGCTAGTGCCGAGTCACTAAAATTAACCTAGCCCATATACCAAATGCCCAGTTGTAATATTGGGGAATAAAGCACCCGTTAACAGGAGTGATTGTCGGACTGTGAACGACTGCGATTGGCTACTCAGCCGTCCAGACCTCCGGTTGAAGAAGGGCGAGACTTCTGGATGTAGGCTGTCAGAGGCTAGGCGAGTCATTTCCCGACACCAGCTTAAACAGAACTTTCAGTGAACCTGCTTAGTAAGACTTTTCAGGTTTAGGGAAGTCCGGACCCGTTGGATGGAGAGCTGGATTGAGCAATCCCTTTAGAAAATAGGAAGTAGGCGGGAGGGGTTAGCTCATCGGACAACGAAAATAGTTATGGTAATAAAGTAAGCACACCCTCTTTCAATTATAGAGCTTCAAGCATCAGGATATAAAAATATTTTGTCTAAAACAATTTAAATCTAATCTTATGTGTGAAACAAAGTACGACAGGTTCCACACTGTCAATATTTTTCAAAAACAGAAGAGAAAATAAAACAGCAGAAAAATACGTACTCCATTAATGCTCCCAACGGTTTTAAGGGGGAAAGTAGCCTTCAGATGCTGGTAAGCAACTCCACACCACGGATTTTGGCAGGTCTGGAGCATGCTGCTTGATTGTAACACAATGCCAAGAAGGAAAGGAATCAGCAATAATCTCAGAGAACTAACTCTTGCCGCCCATCAATTTGTGATGGATTATAAGGCCAATTTCAAATAATTTGAGATCCGTCAATCTACAAAGAGAAACATTTATTTTTCAGAGTTTGAAAGTTAGCTGGAGCAAACTGAGTAACTTGTTGCTCCCCTACACCGGTACGGTTTGCTTCCCTGGACTCTCATCACTCCAAATTTCTGGACTTAACAGAAAATAAACTGATGCACTACTTAAATCAGCAGAAACAACACTTTGTATCAAAGGTTGGCATTTTTTAAATCAATAATAGATTGCACAAGTACAGATTATAAATGACAGTGGACAGATTTATCATTTAAACCGATCCACTCAGTTAAAAGATTAAAAAGCTGAAAAGCCTTTTTTAAAGCTATGATTCTGTAGTAATTTGTAATATATTATCACTATAAGGATTGCCATTACCACGGCAATTGTATAATTTTTTTCATTTAGTAAGAGTAAAATAGGTGCTTAGTTCACATTCTGAACAGAAGGGAGGTTTCTGCATGCAGAAGCTGCTGCAGGGAAGATCAGATCTCGTCCTCAGCTCAACAGCTGGTAGGGTCTGTCCTGAGTGTACCTCATTTGCAGAATGATCATGAGGTGCAATTTTTTGTATAATTCTTTTGACTTTTTAAAACTTCATTGCAAAAGGGTTTTATTTTTTCAAAATAAATTGCAAAAATCTCAGACAGTTTTCTGAAAGAGAGGATGAATTCCTACCCTCTTTTTCTAAAGGCAGCTGTGAACCAGATTGCTCATACACATTTGTGCCTTTTGTTATGTCACACTTACAAATAGCTATTGGGGAACTGTAAATATTTCACACTAACTGTGTATTGCATACAGCACTGACATTTTTTTTTTTTGCCCTGGCTGTTATTTACTGTGCTATGACAATGGGTCCTCCTTACAATTTTAATAGCTTTTTTCTCTGTGCTTTTTTCAGTACTATCATACATATTTATACAATTTTAATATTTTGATGATTGAAAGATGGAAGTTGGGTGAAAAAAAAAAACAGAAGAAACTTAAAAGGGGGAAAATTTTTCCAAACACGTAAGTGATTTTGAACATGCCATGGATCTTTGGGGGGAAAAAAGGTGGTCTAAAGGGGAACCTCGATTAATGGTCCCCACCCCCATATCTGTTTGGTTGTCAAAGAATGATCTGGGGAGAAAAGGGATTCATGTTTGTGATGGTGACAGTAGCTTAAATAGCCACTTTGTTACATGCAACACCGTGCAATACCATCCCTGTACAAGTACCAGGTACAAGTAAACATGAGCACACATATCTGACTTTGGCTTTATTTCACTGGCTTCTAGTTTTTTTCTGAATTCATTTAAAAAAATCATTTTTTTATTTTAGCTTTTTTTAATTCCTAAGACGTTAACGAGAAGTTACAGAGCTTTTTTTTTTTATCTCAGACTCATTCTCTTACAGTTTTGAAATCTCCTTCAAATAAAATTTTTTCCCTGGCCTTCAAGCCATTGTGAGATGTTGAATGCTTGCACTATTTTGGCCCTTTATTGCTGCTTGTTTTTCCTAGTGTGTTGATAATTTTTATTAACGTTTGTGAACTTTTTTGTGTCAGTGTTTTATTTAACTTTTATTCTCTGACCCATGTTTGACTTTGATCGAACTGCTCCATGGTCAGCCTTGCTTTTGTTTTTTGAGTGGTTTAAAAGTAAAATGATATGATATGATATGATATGATATGATATGATATGATATGATATGATATGATATGATATGATATGATATGATTCTGAAAGAAAACACATAACACCCTAATCTAAAGAAAGTCAAGAACAGCTGAGAAACAAAGTATTATCATCTGTCAGTATGGACAGGGTTATAAAGGCTAAGGCTTTGGACTCCAGCAAACCCCAGTGAGAGCTGTTATCCACAAATGGAGAAAACGTTAAACAGTGGTGAACCTTTGCAGAAGTGGCCGAACCAACAAAAATTACTCTAAACTTGCATCAACGGCTCATCCAAGAGGTCACGAAAAACCAAAAACAACATGCAGACCTCAGTTGCCTTTATTTAGCTCAGTTTTCATGATTTAGCAGTGAAAAAGAGACTGGGGAAAACTGCCAACATGGGAGGCTTCCCAGGTGAAATCAACTGCTGACCCATAAAAACACAAAGATCTGTTTGGGATAATGTTCTGTTCCCTGATGAAATAAAATAAAAGTGGAGCTTTTTGGAAGGGGAGCATTTAATTACATCTGGCGGTAAATTGAGACAGCATTTCCCCAAAACAACGTTTGATCAGCAGTCAAACATGGTGGTGGTAGTAAGATGGTCTGGGGCTGTTGAGCTGCTTCAGGACCTGGACAACTTGGTGTAATTGATGGAACCAGCTTTCTACCAAAAATCTGCTCACTTTGCAACAGGACATTGATCCAAAGCACAAAAGCAGGTAAACCTCTGAATATTTCTAAACAACAAAGAAAAAATGAAAATAGAACAAACATGTAAGAAGGAAATACAGTGCAGTTTGAGGTGCAGTCACCCTTTGATGCAGATTTGTTAATTAAACAAGAGTTAGTCTGCAACATGTCCTTTACCTGTTTTAATCTGTGACCTTGAAACAAGTTTGGTTTTCATATTGTTACCAGGGTGATATGACCAGGTAAGCAATGAACCTTCTTTGTTAAAACCCAGTGTTGAACCAGAAGCATCTTGTACTACTTTTTAGGTCTTTTAGCTCAGTTGTAGTGTTTAAATTATGTGATTTGCTCTATTTTTCCAGTTAGTTCTATTTATTTTTGTAAAGAGATGCATTTCCTTGAGATGTGTTGTATAATCTACTCAGTATTGCTAAGCCATTTATTTTAACTTTGTCCATTGATCATCCAGAGAAAGGGGAAATCAGAAAAAATAATAACACTGTTGGCTCTCAAGTGAATTCATTTGTTTTGCTGTAAATGGATTTTCACAGCTGTAAAATATTTCTAAAAAACATCAGTCTGGGAAAGCTGTGCAGAAAGCATTGTTGAGCGGGATGTTTTCTTGTCAACACAGATTGCTGTGTGTGAATTATAACCATTCATTTTGACCACCTCCCTCTTTACAAAAGGGGCTCTGTCTTCACACTTCTTTAACACCTCATTTTGCTGTTGATTAACTGAGAAAGGTATAACAAAAGTGAAAGGAAGATTGGAAAATCAAGATCAGATTGGTCATTATACCTGATGTTCTATAACCTTTTTTCCTCTTGTCTTCTGCTGCTGTAGGAGAAGCAGTTAGGGAAACTTGGGTGCATAAAAAGCCCAGGGTTGCCAGATGGGTTGTAATCAACCCTACCACTAGACACTGGGATCATTACTAGGAGAGACAGTAGGTAATATAGCAAAGCCCCAACATCAGTCCTCATTTGATCTGTTGTGGTCTTCTTATTTATTTATTTGTTATATAATAATTTAAAATCTTGAGAAAGGATTTTATTTTCTAGCAGCATTTTAACTTTCTTGGTACTGAAACTGTAGTACATCTTTTAAAAATCTTATTGCCAAAACATTTCACATTTATTGTCCCACCCTGAAAACATGTACCAACTTTAACTAAAAAGCCCCACACCCTCTGCAATACCCAAGCTTTCTTCGGAAACTTAGCAGTTGTATTTAATAATAAGGCTGCTGAATGAAAAAGAAAGGAAACTGCTTATTGCTGTTACATAATCAGTCAGCACAGGGAAACACAATGAGGCTTGATCAACCTCAAGTGGGCTGCTGGGAGTGTTTACTGATAGTGGCTGAAATACTACATAAACTTAAACTCTTCTACAGATCGTGTGTCAGACCTTTTTTACCCGAAAAACAGACAAAAATGTAAATGAAATTACTCATGTGTTACGTTATGTGTATTTCACTTGATAAACTGTTGGACTTGAAAATGTTGTAGGATCTTGGCACACATGCATCAACCCATGTCTTTCATTGGACTTCCTAACTTTAAACAGTACTGAAATTATTCAAGGGGAGCAGTCTCAAGCCCTACCTCCAGCATGTACACACACATTGAAATGAGTTCAGTGAGGTGGTTTTGGCATGTAATATGGATGCCTCTTGGACACCTTTCAGAGGTGTTCCGGACCTTCTGGTCTTAAGGTTTCTTCCTGTTTAAAGAAAGTGTTTCCTTTCCACTGTCGCCACATGCCTGCTCTGGAAGATGGATTGCCACAAAGTCAATGACTCGATGCAATCCTCTGGGCTTTCTTAGACAACTTCCTACCAATTGGCATTATTCGATCATCTGACTGGGCACCTCCCTTACGTCTTTTCTAGGCAGGTTCCATTAGGAAGAGACCCAATGGCAGAACCAGAAAGAACTGGTCTGATTTTATACTCCTTCTGGTGCAGAAACACCTTTGGTTCTTTCAGAATTAGCTGGAGAGTGTTGCTTTGCAGAGGGAACGTCTTAGTTTCTCTCCTGGACCGATTACCCTTGTAATCTGATCTCGATTAGCAGAAGACAGTGGATTGTTGGACGACCAACTGTCTTTGATTGTACTCTACAATAATTAGATGTACGGATGGAAGGATGCTCAAAAATCTTAAATCATTTCACATTCCTTTAAACTTTGCTTTCATACACTGAGACTTTTTATTGCTTTTATATATGTAGCCTGGTCAGCCACATTGTTTACGTGGCTTTACTTTACACACTGGAGCTTCTCTCATGAAGGCATCGTGTCTTTAACTGTATTCATTGCTTTTTCACAAATTTTCACTAATTGTGCCTGAACTTTGGGGCAGGGAACGGAGGGATTCAAACTTTCACACAGTGTTGCAAATTCACTGCATATCAGTTATTTACTTTGCAGAATATGGCAAAACATGTCAGCAGGACACTGCATTGAAGCAACTTTTGACTTTTGCTGCCTCTCACTCCTAACCTCTTTTCTAAGTTTATCTTAACCTGAAAGGAGGTAAACACACACACACACACACACACACACACATGCATGTACACACACACACACACAGTGGCTTTTCTGTGATTTAATTGTCAGCTTCAGTCATTAGTCATTCAAAACAAGACCTGTTCCAAGCACCTTTGTGCCTGCCTGGCTGTCTGTGAAGTGTTTATTTAATTTTGAGGCCGATGTGCAAATTGGAGTGAAGCGCTGTGACATAGGGCTATGTGCCTTCTGAGTCGTATAACAGTGGAACCAATTGACATGGCACAAAACCAAACCCGTGAACATCTAGGAGAGAAGTAGGGAACTAGTATCAAATCATCATGTTCATTCTTGACAAATATCATGCCTTTGTTTTTCTTTGAATGCACCTTTGTTTAGTTTGTGAGAGAGTGAAGTTAAATATCTTTGGGAAAGTTGGCAATCGGGTATCGTGTGTCGTCAATAACCTTATGTGTTGACATTTTGAGTTTAATATTACACGTGGGGGCAAGAAGTGTAATAGACCAACGTGCAATGTGTGTTTACGCTGCGTGAGTAATGTATTTCTAATGGGGTTTTGATATTAAAATTCACAAGTGGTCTTGGCAGTAACTCAAGCAATTCACACATACAAAGAAATCAACACAAATTTGTCCACATATTCAGGCATCTGTAATATAGTGGAACAACACAGGGAAGAAGTATTGAGCATATGAAGAAAAAGAGGTGCAAAGATGGCACAGAAAGCCAACAATATAGCCAACATCGTGTAAAAGGAGCCCTGTTTTCTGTCAATCAAAGTTAATATCAAATGGATTGTTGATGGTGTATAAAAAATTCAAGGTATCACATATAAAAACATTTATACAGAAGTTTAAACTTCAGAATTCTTCAGTGAGCACAACTGGGGGCATGTTCCAGAAATGAAAAGGCATCATTTTACCATAAATCTGACCTGGTGCCGCTCGAAAGATTTCTGACAGAGGAGACAAAAGAAGTCAAAAGAAGAGTTTTTCAAGAGCCAAGGGCCACTTATGAAGAGCTTCATAAAGACCAGGAATTAGCAACTTCAGTTTTTCACAAAAAACTACACGTAATGCACTTATCTGCAATGACCTCTCTGAATGCTCACTGCACAGGACTCCACTGCTGAAGAAAAAACATAAAAGCTTGAAAAATATAATGTTTAGTTGGAATCTGTATGATTTGATTGAATTCACTTTATAAAGTGCCTTGATATGACATGGTGTGAATTGGCGCCATATAAATAAACTGAACTGAATCTGAAGATTAAACGAGTCTGGATTTTTCAGCAAGACAAAGATTCCAAAACACTCCGTGATGAAAACCCTCAGCTGGTTTCAGATATAGAAAATAAAGCTTCTAAAATGGCAGTCATTCACTTCACCTCAATCTAATTAAAGATTTATGGAATGCACTGAAGATCAGAGTACAAATAACCCTCAAGATTTGAAGACTTGTGGAAGTGTTTGTGTGAAAGAATGGGTCAAAGTCTCACCTGACCAATGCAAGCGACCAGTTTCACCAAACAGAAGCCGTCTTTATCAAGACTTTTGTCAAGAAGTTTAATACTTATTACCTGCCCTATTCCACTTTATCACTCATGACTTAAGTTCATTAACTAGTTTTATTTAGATTTCTTTATATATGTGGATCCTTTTAGTTGTAATCTACATCTGCTGTAAAATCCATCAGAACAGACCCTGAACAGACCCTGAACAGACCCTGAACAGACCCTTTTCCCTACTGTTAACTAAGAACTTGAGCTGGCTGCATTGTGTTATATTTCAATTTGTTCACATCTTTGAGGCATTAGACAAAGAACATCCAGAGAACTGAGGTTGAGATAGTGGACTCGTATAAGTGCCTGGTTGGTACTTGAACAATAAACTGGACTGGAGTCATAACACTGATGCTCTTTACAGGAAGTGTCAGAGCACCTCTTAGTTGCACATTTCATTAATCTATGTATGCCATTTTTAATAACTGTACAGTATTTCTTTTTTTGTGTTGTAACATTTTCCCTTTTACTGTACAGACGACTCTTACCTTTTAATCTTTATAGTTTTTTTACATTTGTGAGTACCTGTTTGCTTTGCTGTGCCTTTTACTTTGCTGCTGACACACCTGAATTTCCCAACTGGGTGGCAATAAAGAATATTTTTATCCTCTGTTTCTATTCTATTATTAATTGTTTAAATCTTATTTGTTTGTGATGTTTCTTTAGATGATTTGTGCACAGTTTAGATTTGAAACCTAATTGGCTAAATTTATGTTTCTTGCTTCTCAACTCTCTGGATCCTGCTGTATTTAAGCTCTCTGTGTCCCTAATTTAAATGCAGCAAACTTGAATTTTTTGTTTTTCTCCCTTTCTAGATGCTTTGTATGACATTATCACTGTCGGTGCTCCAGCAGCCCACTTCCAGGGCTTTAAGTGTGGAGGCCTTCAGCGTCTCCTGAGCAGATATGAAGCAGACAAGAAGAGGTAAAAAAACAACCATTTGCTCTAAGAAGAGATGTATTTAAGGAACATGTGGGTGAATTAATTGAAGAAGCATGTTGATGAAAAAGGCTTTTATTAAGAACCAAATTGTAACTTCTCAATTAAAACTGACAGCCAAATTTGTTTCTGCCCCATGGACTTCATTTGTGAGGTCTGAGGCAGTTACTTAACTTCAATTCATGTTGAAATTACACTGGAGCTCCACAGCATTTGACAGGTTAATTTGACTGGAGGCAACAGGCTTGATGGAAAAGGTTTGGGGAATAAGAATGTCCCCTGCACCTGTTCTTTTCCCAGGCAAGTATTTTTTAGCTCTATCAACTCGTGTGTTCACTCCTCAGTGAAGAGCCAAGATCATGAAGGTCAGCAGCCAACGCAAACTCACTGCTCAATTTAGGTTGGTTGCAAGAAAAAAAATCAGTTAATGAAAGAGAAATCATGTAATTATTATTAGAAAAACATGACAAATGTGCACAGTAACAGCTATCCAAGACTATTTGCTCACACCAGCATTAATACATTTTCTATATTTTCACACTTCCTTACTGACTGTGATCCTTAAAATTTTTAAAAGATAAGATTTTTTTCTAAAATCTTGTAGTGATGCAACAAATACAGATTTGTGTGCTAACTGTTAGGATACAAAGGGTGTATTCTTTACCAGGAAAGCCAAAAAAGTTAGCCCATACTGCAAGTTACCCCGTTCCGGTAATTGGGCAGAAGATTACATTTCAATTAAGGCCAACTGAAAACATAATTGATGTACATCTTTCATAAGCCGACTAATATCATTTGAAACTTCTATCTTTTTCCTGTACCCATGAAAACATAAAAGTGTAACGTATCACAGAATCTTTTTTTTCCACATTATGCACTTCAAATACATGTGTCCAACTTAATATTTGTGAAAAATAAATCTTTCCACAGTGAGATGTGTTAAATTGTTGAATTATTTATTAATTTTATTCTAACTAACTAATTCTGTTAAATTTAAAAGGCCTTCCTGCCAGGATATTAATTATTCATAGTAAGAACTGAGCTGATATTACACTATAGTTGTATGTTTGAGCTCTGCAATAAAACAGTATTCTACTATAATGTTAAACAAGGACAAGTTATCGGGCTCTGTCTGCAACATTTTTAATGTGCACCTGAGCAAAATATTGCTGAAACGATGCAGAAAGAAAATGTTCTGTTATCTTCTTTAAATAAAATATAAATTTGATTAAAAATGTGGCTAAACATGTGGGCTAAACAAGTCTGAATTTTAACATCTTTGTTTGAACTGGACATAATAGCTGAAAAAATCACATTTTTGATGCATTTTTTGGCTACATACAGAAAATAACTGGCTGGCCTTAAATAAACCAAACAAGATGTTAGCTGAAGTTCAGAGTGTGAGGGCTTGTGCTTTTGTGATTAGTTCTCTTAGCTTTGTTAGCATCGCTACCATCAGTCTGTGTATTTTTTTATAGTTAATGTAACCTACCTTGGATTGAAGATTTACAAAATCCTGTGACAAATAATTTGAAGGAACTTTTCTGTGATTCATTGATGTTGTCTGCCCAAAGTAAACTTAATCTTGTGTTTAATTTGCAGATAAATATGAACATCAAACATACCTCCATATAGCTTTTTTGGTACCATTCTTGCTTTCTGTGACATAATATTTAAACCCATTTTTCATATTAAACAAGTCCAACTTTGAGTCTTTCTCTCTCAGTGAAAACGTCCACATTAATGACATGCTGGTACTTACAGCGCCCTCCGAAGGTACTGGTACCAAACATAAAGAGACGTCAGATAAGTTCATATTTTACTGCTGTAGCATTATATCTCACTGTGAAATTCACTGCAGTTTTCTGATTAAAAGATCCTATGAACATAGAAAACTAAACTATTTCATCATTTTTTTAAACTGTGTCAGTTTCTTCAATTTTAGGTTTGCCACCAGTTACTCTGGTTCATTAATTATTTCTTAAAACAACATTATTCCCCCATTTGATGTACTTATACAGAAGCTTGAATTTCTCCATTGTTTTCTAAATGAGATTTTGCTAATGCAGTAAAAGATTATTTTATTTCAAAGATATATACTCTCCACCAGAGCTGCCAATGAATGTTGTGGATGCTGCATACAAAATGGATGCCTAATGATCCATTCACTGACCAAAAAATAGAAAAGGATTTTTCAGTATCACATTGTTACTGTCAGCAAACGATTGAGTGGTGAATGCCTCATATTTTTGTTATTTTCTTTGAGAGCAAGACTGACAGCTTCTCAAATACTGTTATGAATCATTTTTGTTGTAACAGTGTTATGAGTAAAATTGCATTCTTGAGTAGCCTAACCTGCATTGTGAAACCTAAGATCAGCAAGATGCTGTGGAATGCTGCTTTATTTGTTTAGTGGTTGGAGGGTGGAGCTGTATGTCAGTATGTGGCCACTTGACTGATGCCTGAAGAAGCAAAAGGTTGTTTTTTTTCTCTCCATCATTGCTCCCTATAGAGTGCAAAGTCATTACAGACCATGCCAGATCTAATTAGTTACAGAGTTTGCAGCACCAGAACGAGTGGGAAAGAAAAGATGAAGAGGGGTGAAATGTGGGCATGAAATGGAAGAAACTGATGAGAAAATAGTTTGGGCCTTTTGCAGATTAAAAAATAAAGAAGTGAGCAGTTGAATTTGCTGAAGATGGTCAGTTTTGTCTGCCTGCATGAACAGTGATAAGGTTAGAATATTTCTGAGAAACCACTGAAGTGAAATCATTTACTTTGCGTAGCAGATTAGGCTTCAGAGGTAACTCTTCAGGGAGATGAAACTTTTTGTTTCATATTTGATTTAGCTAATGACTCACAGTAGCTGAAATGTTCCAATTTTCCTCTTGGCTAACTGGCTGTGACCTGCACTATGCAATGTGCAGTTCATGTTTGACCTGGAATGTTGTCAGAAATGGGACCAAACTCAGACTCAGGTTTAAGTCTCATTTTAAGTTTAATACGCGTTTTATCCACAGAAGTACCAGATGAGGCACACTGTCAGTGCAGACTGGTCTGGATATTTCCAGTTGAGATTCCCAGAACTACACCACAAGTTGACCCTGTTTTAGCATAGCAAAAATTAATGGTTCCAGGATCATTATGCTTCACCCAACCTATCCCTTGGCATCTCAGATACTAGTTTTTAATTACATTTAATTGAAAAATGAACAATTGGTGAGATGTGAGACTTGGCTGTTCAATATGATATTAAATCATCGAAGAGAGGATGGGAAAGGATTGAAAAATGGAAAACCGGAGCACAGATGTGTTACTAGGATGGTAATAAAAGAGCCATTCATCTTTGTTCTGTGGACAGTAGAAGAGGGGACAAGGGGATCTTTCTGGAACCATTAACAACCTGCGCTGGCTAAACTTGGCATTAGAATAATTGTGCAATATGGTCCGTCTCTTAGGATAGGTGCCCACTGTTTTCCTCAATTAAATAAAAAAACTGCACATCTTTCTGTCTATCTTTCATTAGTGCATGCATTACCACCTAAATGGTTGGTTTAAAGGCCACAAGATTAAAGCATGTACCTAACCTGAATGGTAATTCAGTGGCAGTGTAACAATACATTCTCCTCTGGAATAGAAGACCATTTATCGGTCATTTGGTGGAAATGAAGAGTCCCAAGTGTTCCTAAACAGTCTGGATAAGTATGGGAAAAATATCCGTCCGTCCGTTCGTCCGTCCAAAGCGCTTACAAAATATTTGTATCTTGCTTGTCACAGTTTAATTCTTAGTTATTATTGTTTAATTTAACAACACAGTTAAACACAATGGGTTTAAAGTTGATCCAGTGTTCTGTACAAATTTGCTAATTCACAACTCCAGTCTCTGGCTGGGCTTCTGAAAATAAAAATAAACATATACAGGATAACAAAAGTAAGAACATCTCAACAATCAGAAATCTACATCACATGGATTTCATAAAATGTGAAAATGCATAATAGAGTCTTCACACATTTTTTCTAATCAAGTTTGTAAGCAAACCGAATTAGCAGTTTTTAGTAATCTACTGTTGCCAGGCAACAGGCCAACTAAAATGCAGATAAAGAGCTACTTCCTTTCTTACTTCAAAATAAGAGTCTCAAACATAGATTAAAACTTAAAGCTGTGGGAGGTAACTTTTGTAAAGATGTATTTTCTACATATTTGTTAAAACTCCCATTATGTCCTGACAGTAGAAAATGAGACAGGTTTTCTGTGAAAAAAAACAAGCTCCTCTGGCTCCTCCCAGTGGTCCTACTGCCATTTGCAGGTAAACAGAGCTCCCAGTCAGAAACAAGCAATCAGAAGCAGGAAGAATGTCTTAGCGGTGTCAATCACGCTTGTGTACATGATGCTATGGCAGGCTATAGTCAATGTAAAGCATATCGTTGATGTTTCGTCCCTACCAGTGAATGTGCCCTAGCTGTTTGTCCTCCGTCATCAGTGGCCCTGCTTACTAGCCTGCACATTCACGGCTGGCTCCGCTGTGGAGGGAGAGCTGTAGCACAGCAGAGAGCAAGGGGGAGGGACCTGTAAGGTGTGCTTGTTCAAACTTTAGACTAAGTCCACAGTTTCCTCAGAACTCTCTACTGCAGCTTTAATTCAATTCAGTTTAGTTTCAATTCAGTTTATTTATATAGTGCCAATTCACAACACATGTCATCTCAAGGCACTTCACAAAAGTCAGGTACATACATTCCAATTAATCTTAATCATTGAACAGTGCAGTCAGATTCTGTTATTTATTCAAATTGGATAAAAGTTTTTCCTATCTAAGGAAACCCAGCAGATTGCATCCAGTCAGTGACTTGCAGCATTCACTCCTCCCGGATGAGCATGTAGAGACAGTGGACAGTCACTGGCGTTGACTTTGCAGCAATCCCTCATACTGAGGATGCATGTAGAGACAGTGGAGAGGAAAAACTCCCTTTTAACAGGAAGAAACCTCCAGCAGAACCAGGTTTCGTGTGAGCGGCCATCTGCCACGACCGACTGGGGGTTAGAGAGAACAGAGCAGACACACAAAGAGAACAAAGAAGCACTGATCCAGGAGTACTTTCTATGGGAAGGAAAAGTAAATGTTGATGGATGTAGCTCCTTTAGTCGTTTCACCTAGAAAGAAGGAACAGATAAACTCTGAGCCAGTTTTCAAGTTTAGAGTCTGAAGAGAGCACACAGAGTTAGTCACAGTAAAAGCTCAGTCAGTAGCTATGTCTAGGAGAGAGAAAGGGCTAAACCCTGAAAGATAGGGCCATGTGGATCATCGGTAGAGGGTGAGCATTAAGTTGTTGCCAGCAGAAGCTTGGATGATGCCCCTCTCCAGAAAGGTGTCACAGGTAGACACAGAGTCAGGCCAGGTGTAGCTTCTAGGAAGAGAAAAGAGAGAGAACAAAGTTAAAAGCTGAAATAACAGCAAATAATACAAAATTGAAGAGTGGTGTGAGAATGTAGCGAAGAGGGTGAAAGTGGTCATTATGTCCTCCAGCAGCCTAAGCCTATAGCCGCATAACTACAGAGATAGCTCAGGATAACCTAAGCCACTCTAACTATAAGCTTTATCAAAAAGAAAGTTTTAAGCCTAGCCTTAAAAGTAGACAGTTTGTCCATCTAGAGCCCACTGATGGCCATTGTTATACTAAAAACCACAACGATTGGGATACCTCTCTCTCTCAGATTGACCATAACTATTGGAAAAGAGAGGGGGTCATACAGGTAGCAGAAATGGAGGGTGTGTTTGCACCTCAACCATAACTGAGCCGGTTTAGGCTAAACCTGACTCCCCCTTACTCCATCCAACAAGGGGAGAAGAAGACGGAGGTAAAATAAGGAAGATAGCTCAGGATAACCTAAGCCACTCTAACTATAAGCTTTATCAAAAAGGAAAGTTTTAAGCCTAGCCCTAAAAGTAGACAGGGTGTCCGCCTCACGGACTAAAACTGGGAGCTGGTTCCACAGGAGAGGAGCCTGATAACTAAAGGATCTGCCTCCCATTCTACTTCTAGAGACTCTAGGAACCACCAGTAAACCTGCTGTCTGAGAACGAAGTGCCCTGTTAGGAACATATGGAACAATCAGATCTCTGATGTATGATGGAGCTAGATCATTAAGGGCTTTATATGTGAGGAGGAGAATTTTAAATTCTATTCTGGATTTAACAGGAGCCAATGAAGGGAAGCTAAAGTAGGGGAAATATGATCTCTCTTTTTAATTTTCATCAGAACTCTTGCTGCAGCATTTTGAATCAGCTGAAGGCTTTTAACTGCTTTAAAGCCCTCACCTTTATATCCGAGGCTTATAATGTTATCTTAAACTGACACAACTAGATAGCGCTTTGTGAGACAGACTTTATCACAAGATTCCACTATGATCTGACACATTTTGTTATAGACTTGCTCTATAGAAAATAGAAAAGATAGATAGATATAGAAAATTTAATTTTTTTGCCCCACCTGGACTGGGGGCTTTAGTAGATGTGCTGAAGATGTGCAGTAGATCATCATCTGCTCTCTTTGAAACGTGTCCTCCTTTACAGGGAGAGAGGAAAAAGGCTCTGTGTCAAGAAGCAAAGCCAAATGTTACATTTCTAGGGCAGAGAGAAGTCAAAACCACACAGCCCTAAATTAACAAAGTCCCTTGGGGCTAATTTCAGATTTAGTGTGACAAGCAGCATGTTGTCCAACAAAATAACTTTCTCCCAGGATTCTCCTTCTGTGTGAAAAAGAGGGGCAGGACTTTGGTAGTGGATAGGACCCCATTTTGATGGACAGCAGCTTGTTTTTTTGTCGCCTGCTCTTGAGTCAATCACATCCAGGGGTCTGTGACTAAAGGAGAAGGAAGCTGGCTGAAGTGCTGAGGCTTCTCTGGTCCTACATCATGGTTGGTCTTTTTCTGCATCATTAAGGACAGCTTTGGCTTTTTTTTCTAAAGGATGGCCATGAGATCAGTGCTCAGTCTGAAATTCAGGCACTGAGGGTTGGGAGTTAAAAGAGTTTGTTCTGAGATCAAATCCTTGAGGTTGCATCTAAAGGTATATTTTTACTTTGTGGAAGTGGGCTGGTAAGGTGTTTAAACCCTGATTAAAGTGAGCTGTTAAAAATATGGCAACATAGACTTTGACTGTCGCATAAAGGGTTGCAGGGAACTCTGCTGACGTAACGGCATTTTAATTCCTGCTAGCTGTCAGCAGGAGGCCTCTGGCTTTTCATTAATTTCCTCTCCACTATTAATTAACCATGTGCCACGTATGCTTGGTTAATTAGGCCACTGGGCCCAGTGCTTTGCACTCTCTTAGTGCTATTTCAAGACAAACTTACTGAGCAGTTTGTTCAGACTGAGGATGAAATTCACTCTGGAGAGGCTAGTTTTTAAAGTTAAATCTGTACCAATTGCCTCCTGCTCTGAAGTCAAACTGATAAGTGTAGTTCTACAGTGATCTCCTTTCTTTTTCCAATGTTGTTTTTGGAGCTATTTTTATTTCTGAATGATTGGAGTTGGTGAGATCAGGTGAAAAATCAGACGAATCATAAAAGAGAACCTGTAAAGAACTTCGGAAAGCCTGGCGACACCTCATCATCAATGATTACAACAAGGTCTGGCTCCTTGGATATAAAATAAAAAGAAATTATGGAAAACTAAAGATAGTCTCCTCAACTACATCGAGAAAAATAAGCAGCGATCACTTCATCATATTTCTGGATTAACATATTTCTAATCAAGATAATGAAATCAAATTCACAGCAGATGTTTGTAACAACCCAAGCTATCCAAACAAAGAAATCACTCAATCTGTTCAGACAACAGTGTGATAGGGGTATTAAAAAGGGATTTTATCTGCATTTTGTCTTTTATTGTAACTGTTTAACTGTATTGTAACATTTAGCATTTTGTGTTATTCTATTACTTTTGTATTTTGAGTGGATTTTTATGTTGTGTTGTATTTAGTTATTTTCTGGTCAGTCTAGCCTTCCTTGGTCTCCTTCTCTTCTGTGCTCATTCTGGGTCAGTTTAGCTATTTCCCACTACTCCTGTGTTTATGCTTTCCCCACAGCTCCTGCTGCACTTTCAGTTATTTACTCTTACCTGTCCCTCAATCCAGTAGTCATTGACCCAGGATGGATACTAGAGTAAAAAATTCTATTTGCTTCTCCAAGCTCCTGTTTCTCTACTTGTTCTTCCATTTGTTTTTCGTACCTTCATGTCATTGGCTTTTCAACAAAAATCCCCTCTCTACATGATTTAGCCTGCCTCCTGCCTGTGTTTGGGTCCACTACCACTACAAAACATGACAGGTCGGTCACTAATTTGATTCTTTTTAGAAGTATAAAAAACTGTAAAAGGTATTTTATAGTTTTTATGAAAAATGGAAACTTATAGATCTTTGAGGTCTTGTTAATATTCATACAGCAAGCAGACAAAGAATTTGACTGGATAAATGACTCATATTAATGTTACAAAGTCTGATTGTTACATTAAGATTTTTACCTGATATAAAATCATTGTAAATAAAGGAAAAATCTATTATTGCTAATTAGGTTCTAATCTAAAATATACATTTCCTCCTATTTTTATTGTTACAAAAGCTACATACACAAACAACATTAAGACGAGTCTGGCAAGTTTTAAATATAGTTTTTTGCTCTAAAGACTCAAGGAAATTGTCCTCGCCTTCAGCTCCGTGACACTAGAAACTAATATTTCTGAAGAGTTCAATTGCCTCTCTGTCACATTTTCAATAATATTTACCTCTTGCATTAGCAATAATTACTGCAGAGTTATTGTATCTGGACTATACTGCAGTTTTCTTTCCTGAAAAACATGACACAGTGAACCCCCTGAGATATGCTGGGGATGGAAAACATACCCAAGGCTGGAAATGATATGTGCAACCCCCTCGGCCTCTTATCAACATTCACAGATTTATGCTGTTTGCCTTCACTCGGTTTGCCATCTTTGTTGACCCGTTTGGACTTACAACAACCCTGATGAGGCAATTAAATTTTCCTGCCAAAGCCAGCCTTGGAGGGGATCAATTCTGTCCTCTAGCATCAGGTGGCAGGTTCTAGCATTCATTACTGTCTGCATATGTTTCCTAATGGGATTGGATTTGTACTTATGAGTCAACAGTGCTGTTATTGAATCAGAGTAAAGCAACTGCTTTCTCCTTTGCCTCATTTTGAAGCATTTCTGTCTCCTGTGAAAGATCTTTTATGGTGTTTTTTCAGTGTAACCCACAAGGGATGAAGAGGTGACACAGATTTCACTGTTCTTTGTCGGAACAACTAATTGCATTTTTGGAGGTGTCTTTAATGTAAATCAATCACTTTAAGGTATGGTTAAATTAGAAGTAGTCTTGTAGAAAGAGGGTCTTCGGTGTAGGTTTTTTACAGTGATCACTCCATGTTTTCTTTTCACACAACGATTGCTTTGATTACCTTCATGTTTTCTGGGTGGTTGTACTCCAGGGGCCTCATTAGCTATAACGACAAGGCCAGAATTTTAAAATTAACTAACTTAATTAACTTACCAATGCTTACTAGCATTCACTTTGACCTTCAGAATTGTATATGTATCAACACATAAAGTTGAGCTGTTCCTCAAAAGGCAGCTTCACATGCAAAATATTTGTTCCTTAGCTACAATATTAGGAGCTCTGTTCAGTTTGACTCTAGGGTCTGACCTATATAAAGCTTTGCGGAGTTGACCTTAACCAAGCCTGGGGGGGTACAAATGACTGGACAGCTCTAAATCACATCAGAAAAGAAGACGTAAGAGGAAACTCATTGAAGGTCACTGGAACGTGAGCAGAAGAGGATGTTTGACTGAAAAGAGATTAAACATTTATAGAATGCAAAACAGTTAGCATTGGACTGCTGGTCCAATTTGACAGTTTAGGCTGTGTACCGTGGAGCTGTTTCCTCCCAACAGATAATAAAATGCATTCAGAAAACAACTTTGTTGTAATGTTTACATGACTCCAACACAATGAGCAGCTCTGTCATTTGTTGATGTTTACAATCTGTCATGCAGAGTAAATACTGTTTTCTGGACAAATAGCTGACTATCCCAACAAATCCCAGAATCTGGCTGTATAGGATGAAACGGACTTAAATGCATCAAAACGGGTTAATCTCAGATGCTGGCCTGCTTTCACTCCAAATTTTTGTTACACATAAAAAATCTAACTTGGCTGCAAAGATGCTCTGTTTTCCAGCTCTCAGATGTAATGCCTCTCACACCCATATCTACTGTTCCTCATTTAACTGCACTCCTTGTGCTCGAGAACATCCATTTTTAATTGAAGAGCAAGATTCCCCATTTTTATATTACAGCTTTCTCTCAAAATACCATGTTTAAACAGAAAAAATCCAGCCTGGTTGCAAACACGCTTTACTGTCCCTCAAAAATATGATCTTGATCTCAGATTTAATGCCTTTTGCACAACTATTTTCTGCCTCTCTTTGAATTCTGTTCAATGTACTCAAAGGGCGTATATCTATCCATTTAGGAGATTCCTTATTCTCGTTTTCTGATACTATACTGCTAAAAAATCCAACTTGATTGCAGAATTAATTAAAAACACTCAGACTAAATACCTTCTGCTCAAATAAATTTAGTTCCTAATTGAATCCATGTGCTAAGATACATTTTTTATTCAAGAGCAAGATTCCTTATTTTAACTCTTAGATACAGTACTGCTCTTTCTCAACCTCACACTTAAAATCTCCAGCCTGACTACGAATATGAAATGCTTCTTCTCAAATTTTGGATCCTGCTCTGTTTTAATGCCTCTTGCACAAATCTGTTCCTGTTTCATTCCTCCTACATTTGCTATATTTCTGCATTTCTGACTGAAAAGGTAGACTTACAAATAGGTACTAGTTTGTATTCTAAGATAATGTACTGTTTCGCCTTAAAAATATTTCTTCACACTTTAAAGGCCATTCTATTTGGTTGCAAAAATGTTCTGCACTCAGATTTAACACCTCTTGCACAAATATATTCTGCTCCTATTTGAATCCTGCTGCTGCTCCTTGGATGAGTGGAACAAATGGTCTCAATAAATCTTTCTCCACCCTCAGATTTTTTTGCTTACCCTTTCACAATTTCACCAAAAGAATACCATTTTATGGTTGTAACATTACTGCCTTCTTTGGGTTGGACCTTTTTTGCCTAAAAAGTGTATACTGGACATTGACTGACTGGCTGGGATAAGCTACTCTTTGTGCATAACTGCTGATGATAACACATCTACCACTTAGAAGAACTTAGAAGTAGAACTTAGAAGTAAAATCATCTTGTGGTTGGAAGAACACAGTCCTGGAGGTGTGAGCCTGGTCCAGTTTTACATGCAGCTTGTATATGTGTCTGCTGTTACCGAGACAAGCTATAAAGAGAATGTTTCTCAGCATCCAAGCAGTAGATGAATTTATAAGTGGTAATTATAGCATTTAAACGCCATGAGTAGCTGTGAGTTAATTGTATTTGTAAAAACCATATTGCAATTTATATAAGATAACTTTGACGTGTTTATAAATCTTGAAGACACTTTGAACGGTCTATTCGATTCTCACAACAAAGTGTGAGGAGTTTTGTTCCACCATGTCGAGCATTTATTAGTGTAAATTCAGGGCTTAGAGATTATATGTTTTTCTGTTGATTTGTTTTGTTTTGCGCTGCTTCAACATCACATAACAGAAACCTCAACATGCCAAATTGTGGAACTCAAAACAATTTACTGTATTATTTCGCAGTATTACTATGCATTTCTTTAACCTTTAGACCTCAGCACCTACCTTCATCTCCTTCGTCATTCATGCCTGAAAAAGAAATTGAAAAATTCAGAAAATGTTTTGTTGAATAATTGTTAAAAAAATCTTTTGCATGACAGATTATTGCTTTCCTTCTTTGTCTCGCTTGAAATGACAGGAAAAGTAAATATGAGAAGTTTTGAGTCTTTATTGTAAATTTTACTGTTTTTGTGTAAGACTAACGTAGGAACAAGGAATGTCCTTGTGAAATATGTAAATAAGTGAAATAATCAGGACACTGTAAGACAGCCTGTGTGTTTTTCCAAGATATTTGGCTACATGGAAATTCCATATCAATTTCAACAACACAGAACAAAAAATCAAGTAATATGAATAAATAACAAAAATGTGTGAACAAAAATTATGTTAAATGTGATAAAAATGCATTTACCTATCAGTAATAAATTAAGTCACCCTACATTTTTTTCCCCTT
The DNA here is from genome assembly GCA_036173005.1 of Crenichthys baileyi. Taxonomy (NCBI): domain Eukaryota; kingdom Metazoa; phylum Chordata; class Actinopteri; order Cyprinodontiformes; family Goodeidae; genus Crenichthys; species Crenichthys baileyi. The sequence goes on along the minus strand of JAHHUM010001447.1, from coordinate 996,658 downwards.
AAATTGGCTAAAATCGCACTGAGGTAGGTGCAGATAGTGAGAACATCATGGTGAGATCCAAAGAGCTGTTTAAGACCTTCAGAATGAAGATTTTTGCAGCTTATGAGGCTGGTAAGGGATTTTAAGAAGACTCAAAATAATTTAAAATCAGCTATTGCATTGTCTGGAAAATAGTTGACAGGTAGAGGAATTTCAAAACATAATCCCCAATATCCAAAAACCCAGAAATGTCATCACAGGACCTAGAGTAGGCTCTTGCTAATTTTGATATGAAAGTGCATGTCTGTACAATCAGACTGCAGACATTTAACAAAACATTTGTCAGATGGGTCTGAAATTTAATGTTTTGTACACCGGAACAGAGGACAAATCATATACAGCACTCCTGGAAAATGACCTCATACCAGCTGTGTAGTATGGAGGTTGAAGGGTCATGGTTGGGGGAAGCTTTTTTGCAGCAAGACCTGGCCAGCTCACCATCATAGTATCCACCATGAATTCTACCATGTATCAGAGGAAGCTGGAGGACAATCTGTAAAAAATTATTTAACTGAAACAGAACTGCACCTTGCAATATGACAGTTGTCCAAAACAAACAAGGTAACCCTCCAAGAACTGAATGAGCATTAAGAAATGGGAAATTCTGTGCTGAGTCAAAGACCAGATATTGATCCCATTGAGATCCTGTCGGGTTACTTGAAACAGGCTGTACATGCAAAAAAAAACTACTCTCAAACATCTCAGAGCTAAAGCTTTGTATTGGAGGGGCAAACTTTCCTAAGTGTGATGTCATACTGGGAGATAGCTACAGGAATCATCTTGCTGAAGCATTTTTAGTTAAAGGGAGAGAAGACTTTTTAATAGGGTATCTGTATTTTCTTACGACTGTAAATTTTACTGCAAAGAGCACAGCAGACTCAATTTAGAATGAAATTTGGGTCCATCTTGTATATCTGTCGAAACAGACCAAATGTTTTAGTTCGCAGCCGTGCAACTCTAGTTTGATTGTTCAACTCTCAATTTATGTGCTTTGCTCTTTTTTATCACAGCTTTAGCACTGCGTACCAGTGTATCTACTACTCCCCACAGCACACAGCCAAAGCTCAGGAGGTGCTCAGCACTGTGAGTCTCCTCCAGCCCCTCATCTCAAGCTTGGCTGACCAGCTCCTCCAGGCTGCCCTTGAACACTCCTCCCCTGGACTCAAGGATGCACTCAAGAGGCTCTCTGACAAGGTGAGTCAGCACCTAAGTCTCCCTTCTACCCTCACCTGCATCTCGGCCATCTCTTCATTCCTCCCTGACAAAATCCACAGCAATAGACAAAGCTCTTTAGATTAAGTTAGTCAAAGTTAATTTAAATCCATACCTCCCCTTCAAAGTCTGTAAGAATTCATTTTAATGATGGAGTTTAAATTTAGACTCCCCACAAAGGGATTTTACACAAACTACACGTTTCTGTCAACAAGTTTGTTTGTTAAAAACAAAACATCCAAAAATCTATATGTTTCTTTAAATAATTTAAAATGTTTCAGTTTAATAGGCAGCCTTCAAAAAACAAAAACGAATGCCAAACAAATGTATCAGCAGCATGGTGGTTTATGGAGCTGAAGCGTTTTTATCAGTATAATTAATGAATTACATCTGGTGCTGTCAGATTGCAATCTGTTGTGGGAGAGATTGTTTGTGCCACAGTGGAACAGAGTCCAATCAGCCTCCTTAATTGGTACATTCGCTCTGTCACCGCTTCTTCTCATTCTTGATTAGACACACACATGCTGGCCGAGCAAGCCCCTGGCCTGGTCACCACAAGGAGGGCCGCTCGCTGATTGAAATCTCAAGATGGGTTCGTCAGGGTGTTTGTGTGTGAGCCAGTGGAGGATGGAAGTGCAAAAGGGTTTGTGTGTGTGTTGGAAAGCTGATGATGACATCTCTCTCTTTCTTCAAATCCCAAAGTCTCTGATCTGGAGCAGCACACAAACAGTTTTATGCAGACACATACATGAAACAGTGCGCAGTGACTTGAGTGGCACGGCTTTGTAAACATGTAAAGTCTGACCTGTTTTAATGAACCACAAATATTTTTTTTTTCTGTTAGAGGTTTAAATATATAATCTATCGATTTTAAATAAAGTATAACGGTTCCACCTTATGTTTGACTGCATTTAATTCACCAAAGCTGAAAGGAGATGTCAGTTTCATACATGTCAGAAATGTTTCTATTTATCTAGAATGGCAGAAAAATAAAACCTGTTCTATAGTGCATCCCCCATGATGCACTATAGTAGTCCAATCGGAACAAACCATACTCTGGTTCTATAGTGAGTCTTAGTGGGTTATCCCAAACATTTCAGTGTAGGGATGTTTCAGTTTCCAAAGGCCGGATCAACGTCCCAGTCGGTGCATTTTTAAATGAATTGTGTCAAAGTCCCCAACTAACTTCAACTCCCCATACCCCTTCTTGGTCTGATGGGATTTTATGCCAGCTGTTCCCCAGGGAGTCATGCAGCTATGGTCTGTGCTGCCAGTTTTTCAAAATCTCTGCCTGTTTTTGTGTGTGCAGCTTGCAGAACTGTATTCTAGGTTGTGCAAATGAACTAATGTGGGTTTTACCTATCACCTGTTACACAACGATGTACACAATGAAAGATTGTATTGGATGCTGCAGCTGCTCATCCTTCTGTGTTATGTGACTGTGTCAATGAAGCTGAAGCACCGCACAAGTCCTTAATAAAGCACCTTTGGTTTCCATTTCAGTTTTCGATAGGAGTTTGTCAGTATCCTACATCTGGACATGGTCGTTTTTGGACACCTTAACTTTAAAATGTTCTCCAAACCTACAGCATTGTGAGAGCACTGCATGTCCTTCTCCATGAGGCCCCACAGATTTAGTTCTGCACTTTGGCTAGGCCATTCCAAAACTTGAATTCTCACTCAAAAAAGACGTATGCTTGAACTAACTTTTATGCTGAAAATTATAATTCCTACTCCTCTTCAGCTTTCTGGCAGACACCTGAGGGTCATTTTATCAGTTAAAGAAAACCTTTTTTGCTTTTACCACAGTGCCCTGTCAGGGGTCTTTAACAGTTGCAAGTATTAATTCCTGTAGAGATTTCGGTAATTATTTGTTAAGCTATTTGCATTTTATACCAGTAGGAGCTATAAGGTGTTTTGTTGCTTTTTTGCTGTGAGATGTTTTCAGCTGCTTACCTTTTTTTAAACTCGTAACTGTTTGTTTTGAAATGTTTTCTTTATTTGATGCTTCTCAGTCTTATTTTTCTTAAAAATATGTTTTGCATGTGTTTTCTCATGTTGTATGTTGTTTTGCACTAAGGTTGTTATCTGTTTCTGGAATTTTTACATCAATGGTTAGTTTAAAGGGCTGCACGGTGGCGCAGTTTGTAGCACTGTTGCCTTGCAGCAAGAAGGTCCTGGCTTCGATTCCCGGCCGGGGGTCTTTCTGCATGGAGTTTGCATGTTGCATGCATGGGTTCTCACCGGGTACTCCGGCTTCCTCCCACAGTCCAAAGACATGCCTGTTAGGTTAATTGGTCTCCCTAAATTGCCCTTAGGTTTATGAATGAGCGTGTGCTTGCTTGTTTGTGTGTTGCCCACTGATGGACTGGCGACCTGTCCAGGGTGTACCCTGCCTCTCGCCCGTAGACTGCTGGAGATAGGCACCAGCTTCCCTGCGACCCACTATGGAATAAGCGGTAGAAGATGACCTTCTGACTGGTTAGTTTGAAATCATAAAAGCTTCATTTTGCAGAGCTGAAACATACAGTTGTGTCTAAATAAGAAACACCACTTTTTTTTACACAGCAGAGTATGAAAGTTAAGTCAATGCCTCACTACTTTCTGATTAGCTCTGGATATGAAAAAAGCCAAGTTTCTTGTCTTCATATAATAATGATTCTGTTGATGATGATAATAATAATGTCACGCTGATGATAATCACAGTGAACGGACTAATGCGGCAAATCCTCCCTGCCTTCAGCTGTGTCCTTGGAACATTATCATGTTCCTGGTGTGTTACTTTAAACAAGAAAAACTGTGGGTTTGGATCTATATCTATCTACATATATGAAAATGTACCATCTTAAGAAGCTACTGAGATCTGATCAGTTTCATTTATAATGCCTACTTCTGTTTTTTAAACAAAGGTACTAAAAGACAACTGAGATTTTTCTATTTTTAAGAGTCCAAATCTGTTCATCCTTCAGGGTAAAATCATTTATAGTGAATTGATTTTTATGTTTCTTCTCTTTCTTAGATCAAACATAATGTTTTTTTCACAGTCTGAGCTTACCGAGGCGTTTTCATAATTCAGGCTCAGCTCCTGCTCATTCGAGATCACAGCAGATTCTGCAATCTAAAGAAAGACAAACAACACTTAAGGGATTTTCAGTGTTTCAGCTCTTTCAGAGATGGGTGTCAGTGAATTATACAAAGCATTTTTTTTGCACACAAGTTCATTATTTTACTTCGGCCTTTTACTTTAAGCACGCTATCTACAGTTCCTGCAATGCGTCATTAAATTTGGTAGCGCTTCATTTAGGATCCTAGTTTTACCAAGTAGCTTGTTAATTTTCAGTAAACAACAGTACTTTGTCCTTCTGGTCAAGCTTAAATTTTAAATACAATATTTTACTTTGTTAGCTGACTTCAGAGAAATGATTAATACTTAAACTCAGTTTGCAAATTAACTTTAAGGTCAAACAAGCAGAGCTTAATTTCTCTCTGATTTAGTGGCTTGAATTTAAAATTTCTAAAAGTTTTAGTTTCTGCATAATTTTTTGGGCTATGTCATCTTTCACACATTTGTGTGCAGCAGTATCCCATCAGACATGCCTTTTCTCTGACAATTACACATTTGATCTATCTATAGATCGTAGTTGTCACATCATTGACCTACAGTAATGGAGCTAATTTAGATCCATACTAGAAGATTGGATACACATTAAATGCAATTGTGTTTTGGAGAATTTCCCGTTTGCTTTAAACAGTTATCAGATGGTCACTTCTCTTTGGCAAAAAGCCCTCATACATTTTATTCAAGAGCAGAAAAGTAGCACATGGCTCAAATGAATCAGTAAATGTATGTTTTATTAATGACAAACTGCATCATAAAAATAATGCTCTTCAGAATAGACTTTCACTACACTGTGGCTTTTTTAAACTGGAACCTGTTGGATCTGTGGAAACATGTTGCAGTAACAGATGGATCTGATAAAAACAAAGATGGGACAGGATTTTCAGCCTTTGTGCAAACAGTTAAACTAAACTGATGTGACTGAAAATTATCGTTAAAATCATGGAAATCAACATTTGACTTAGACTTGTTAGACATGTCATGTACAAAGTAAACAACATGTAAATGGATTTATGTACAAATATGCTGGTGTGGACCCTCAGACATCCAGGACATGACAATTCTTAGTGTTTAAATTGAAGGCAACTGGACTTCTTTACTTTTTTCTACTCATCACTTAGAATGGGTAATGTACTTTTTGTAATGTTCTTTTTGTTCACAACCAGTCAGTTTTTTACTCAAAAAGGCACCCACCCAGGTTGCAGGACAGAAACATCATGAAATCACTTTCGGTACACCAAATAGCAATTTCTAAGCAATTTAACGTTTATAATTGTACAGTGAGAGAGCTTATTCACTGCTGATAAACAACATGTCTAAAGGAGTTTAGTTGGTTTGCTGTTCCTGAGCATACAAGTGTGTGTTAACATGATTCCAGGGTGGTAAGACATCAGCAGTGTCCTTAGAGAACCAGCTGTTAAGGGCCACCAATCTGGGAAGAGCTATAAGGTCATTCTTTACTGAATTTGACTGATTGCTGTACACTGAGAAATATTATTCACAAGTGGAACACATTTAAGAAAGCCACCAAAAGCGAACATCGCAGCAGATTAACTCCAAAGTCAGACCATGCAATGCTCAGAGAAATAACAAAAACCACAAGAACCCTATCTAAGACTCTGCAGGCCTCAGTTGGCTTGTAATGTTCATATAAGTAAAAATTAAAAAGCTAAACAAGGATAGCCTTTTTTGGAAGGGATTTAAAATGAACTAAACAAACAAAAAAAAAACATCTCACACACTGCAGGACTCCAATCCTGGCTCCTTTATTACACCGCTTGGTTGCAACAACATTTTGTACCGTGGTGAGTGATATGAAATATTCCTGTCAGGGCATTTCATGCAATCAAGAAAGTTATGACAACATGTAAGCATCACTTACTAGGTAGGCCTAGTCTCCAACACATGGACTATATCACACATAATAATCCTAAACAGAACATAAAATACACACACAATCATATATAAACTACAACTGACAGAGAAACACATCACCTACAGGGGTTGGACAATGAAACTGAAACACCTGTCATTTTAGTGTGGGAGGTTTAATGGCTAAATTGGACCAGCCTGGTAGCCAGTCTTCATTGATTGCACATTGCACCAGTAAGAGCAGAGTGTGAAGGTTCAATTAGCAGGGTAAGAGCACAGTTTTGCTCAAAATATTGAAATGCACACAACATTATGGTTTGACATACCACAGTTCAAAAGAGGACAAATTGTTGGTGCACGTCTTGCTGGCGCATCTGTGAGCAAGACAGCAAGTCTTTGTGATGTATCAAGAGCCACGGTATCCAGGGTAATGTCAGCATACCACCAAGAAGGACGAACCACATCCAACAGGATTAACTGTGGACGCAAGAGGAAGCTGTCTGAAAGGGATGTTCGGGTGCTAACCTGGATTGTATCCAAAAAACATAAAACCACGGCTGCCCAAATCACGGCAGAATTAAATGAGCACCTCAACTCTCCTGTTTTCACCAGAACTGTCCGTCGGGAGCTCCACAGGGTCAATATACACGGTCGGGCTGCTATAGCCAAACCTTTGGTCACTCATGCCAATCCCAAACGTCGGTTTCAATGGTGCAAGGAGTGCAAATCTTGGGCTGTGGACAATGTAAAACATGTATTGTTCTTTGATGAGTCCACCTTTACTGTTTTCTCCACGTCCGGGAGAGTTACGGTGTGGAGAAGCCCCAAAGAAGCGTATCACCCAGACTGTTGCATGCCCAGAGTGAAGCATGGGGGTGGATCAGTGATGGTTTGGGCTGCCATATCATGGCATTCCCTTGGCCCAATACTTGTGCTAGATGGGTGCGTCACTGCCAAGGACTACCAAACCATTCTTGAGGACCATGTGCATCCAATGGTTCAAACATTGTATCCTGAAGGCAGTGCCGTGTATCAGGATGACAATGCACCAATACACACAGCAAGACTGGTGAAAGATTGGTTTGATGAACATGAAAGTGAAGTTGAACATCTCCCATGGCCTGCACAGTCACCAGATCTAAATATTATTGAGCCACTTTGTGGTGTTTTGGAGGAGGGAGTCAGGAAACGTTTTCCTCCACCAGTATTACGTAGTGACCTGGCCACTATCCTGCAAGAAGAATGGCTTAAAATCCCTCTGACCACTGTTCAGGACTTGTATATGTCATTCCCAAGATGAATTGACGCTGTATTGGCCGTAAAAGGAGGCCCTACACCATACTAATAAATTATTGTGGTCTAAAACCAGGTGTTTCAGTTTCATTGTCCAACCCCTGTAATTACATCACATAAATCCCACAATGATTAAAACTTCCTGGAAAAATAGGAAATGACTACTCTTCCAAAATAGGGCGAAAATCTAAACATTCATTAATAGTTTTGGGCAGCAGGGTTTCTAAGGTGTAAATCAAAAGAACTATTGCTTGGTCACGGTTGAACCTCTTCACTCTGATTGGGTTGTGCCTTTTTGGTCATTAAACTCTCTTTTCTTGTTTTGGGATTCTAAACAAGACAAATTATTCTCTCGGTTTTTCTCAAATGTTCCAATAAAGGCTTGTCTGAAGACTCAATAAAGAACAGTTCTAATTTCCTAGCAGTAGGAAGAGTTATAAATTTGCTGATGTGTAAGCTCGACATATTAAACATTTTATTTTGGAGTCTCATGAAAGAAATCTAGTTACCTACGTTCCTAATTGGACGAAAAATCAAAAAGAAAGGTTAGAGGTGAAGAATGATGATGTTTAAATATAAAATGTTTTTTGAAATATAATTGAAAGGGTGGTGCAAAACATTACCATAAGTTTGTCACCCAGGAAAGATAACCCTAGTTTAGGAATGACAGTATGTTTCAAAAACCTGTTTTAAAACTAACAGATTACTTTTACATCCAATATTTTATAGAAGAGGAATATTTCATGGGGAAAAGGCAACTAAGGTTTGGAAAAGTTTCATTTGGACATCTTCACAAATCTCTGTAGGAACTGGTCCTGGGTCTGGTTGGAGATTTGACACAACCTTGTTTTCTTTAGTGCTGAGGAAGAAGTCCCTATTAATTCTGGCCCTCTCACTGCACTTAGTCCACATCAGAAGCGTTGAAGCAGAAAAACAGGAACTGTGTGCATGTATATAAAGACACTGTAGGTATTTTCTGCCATTCTGGCTTCTGTATTTTGTTTGGCTGCATTTTTGTGGTGAAAAAAACAGCTCATTGCTTTGGTTACTGAGTTACTCCTGGGAGTCCTTCTCATTTTTTACACAGTAACTACCAGGATGATCAGCAGCAAACAGCAGCTGGTGAATTTGACATCAGAAGGGGAGGACTCCTTGGAGAGGAAGGCTGGAGGAGGAGTAATTGAATTGTTTGTTGCTGTTATTCTCCTCGCCCATTGAGGTGAAGTAATGGAGAGCAGCTTCCTTATGCTGAAGGACTGTGTTCCTTTTCCTTGTTTCTTTTCACTTCCTCAGTAAATAGTTCTCTGTATTTTCTTCAGCCCACTCCACCTTGACGATGTGACAGTCCCACTATATCTCACACACTTTGTCTTCTTTGCTTTTTTAGCACTTCCATTATCTCTTTTTCAATCTCTTTCTGTCTTTGTTTGCTGCAGACAGAGCAATTTGTTCACACACTTAAGGACGAATTGGTCAAGAGTGCCCTCCTAGCACTACATGCAGCCCGGCCCGGGTATGTCTCCAAGAGCCAGAAACAAACTCCAGTGCTGTGTCACCAGCAAGGCCACGGTGGGGACCAAAATCACAGTCCAGTCCAAGGACTTCCGGGCCACAGTCCGACCACACCTGTCACAGAAAGCCCAGTGGTGTGTAATAACATGAAAGGAGGAGGAGATGCTGGGTCGCTGAAACACCAAGACTCCATACCACACCATAAAGAGTACGATGAGGAGGAATGGGTAGGCATCTGGATACTTTTTAACTCGTTACCTTTTACTAAACTTTTTTAAGTCATCTTCTACTCTTGTAACATGTAATAAAGGGAAATATTTTGATTTTGATTTATTTGCTTTCTATTTTGCAGCACAATTACTGCCAAAATAAAAAGCAGCAAATGCATTTAATTTGCTTCAGTTCATTGATATAGCACCAGTTCTAGGGATGCCCATCAAGAGACTATACAGCTGAAAAAAAGTGTGAATAACATTCAAATATGTCTTGAAAATAATCAATTATTGTAGGAGACAAGGGTGAAAATGACATAAACATAATGTATCAGAAATAAATTAATTAAATTAAAATTTAGTTGTTTTTTTTTTTTAGATGTCCCCAGTTAACATCAGATATCATCTCAAGGCACTTTCCAAGACAAGCACATCCAAGTCAAATCTAATTACATTGAGTCCAATTAACTCAACATTCCATTCAGATAATTCCAATTAATTCAAATAGAATCAAAACATACTGTCAGTTTAGGTTAAATTATAACACAGCACGGTCAAATTCAGTCGATCATTTAATGCAACATGATAAAAAATTATATTTCCATGAAGTCCAGCAGATTGGATCAAGCCATTGACTTTACAGCAAGCCTTCCTCCTGAGCAAGCATGTAGTGAGAGTAGGAGAAACAAGCCAACCACACCCAGTCCGCCGACGCAGGTAATAAAAGAGACACAGCTTAACAAAAAAGCACTGGGCCAGGAGACCTTTCTATTTAAAAGAAAACCAAAAAGTACTACACAGAAATAATGGCAGCAATAGCTTTGTCAATGGCTTCATTCAGGAAAATGAAGCCAAACAAAGAAGAACTGGGCCAGAAGTACTGGGTACAGGAAGTGAAAAACCAAGAGAGCTCAGGTTGCTAATGACGGCTGTGCCTCTATCAATGGCTTAGTCCAGAAAAGTGACACATCTAAACTCAGAAACGCTGGGCCAAATGTACCTTCAATAAGAAATATTAACAGAATACATAGAGTAATTGGTAGCAACAGCTAAGTCAATGATATCCAGCAAAGATGCAACCAAACACAGAACACCAGACCAGGTGTACATTTTATGCAAAAAAGCACACAGAAAACTAAACGCGAATGGCAGCAGTAACTGCAAATAATGCAATAGTGGAGAGAAGTAGGAAAAAATATCAGTGTAAAGAAAAGCAGTCTGTATGTCCTACAGCAGCAAAGGGTTTGAGTCATTCCTAACTTCTTATATTTTGCTTCCAAGCAGCCAGATTATCCTGGAAACTTTTAGAGTTGTCCTGATCAACAGTTCTTCAGGGCTCAACGAAAATGTTCCTTGGTCATTAGCTGCTTTTTCACATATTTCTCCCCCTCTCCATCACCATTTTCAGAAGAGGTTTTATTTTAGTACAAAAGTCAAACGTTGAAGTCCCTTTCCCGAGTAAAACTCTTCAGTTCACTCTGGGGTATCTGCAGAAGTTTCCAGAAAAATTACCAAATCAAGATCTCTTTTTTAAAACAGATACAAAAAATTTTGTGACGACCTGACCTAAGGGTGGTTTAAAACCTTCGCACAATGCTATAGAATCTAACAAAATATTGTTACATTATAACTACCCCATTGATATTTTACAGTCAACTATATTTAATGAACTAAATTATGTCAATTCCTCAATACCTCTGATTGAAAGCATAGACAAATTTTCAGTAGAGAAAGGAGCTGTTATTTTTTTAAACAGACGTCATCATCTTGGCCAATCATTTCAGTTACATGCAAAATTAGATTACACGCTAGGCATTTTATTTTAGTGGACATTATTTCCACAGGAATTAGAATATTTTATTGTGAAAAACTAAATGCGGAGGATTATTATAATGTATCTTTATCATTGAAACTAAGCCAGCTTCTCAAGTGAATAGAAGACGACAGCCGCAAGCGTGCATACTTTGTTGGTTTGTGGAAACAGCTCCTGCCACACTGACAGCAGAAACCATGATTAAATAATGTCTTGGCATTCAAACCATTCAAAATCAGTTTTTAAGTTAAGAAATTCTAGAAAACACACTGATTTGCATACACACATACAGAAATAAGCTTCAGTTCACTGAGAAACTGAAACCCAGAATAAAAAAGGAATGCAAGAAACAAAGCAAATGCTTTGAGCTTAATCCATACAGCACTTTCCTTTTAATCGTGTAAATACAAAGACAGTTTCTTATTTTTTGTTTTCGTTTCCTTGGCTTCCTTCCATCTTGCTACCTCAGACAAGTGGAATCAGTGAAGCTGGTCTGACCTGATTCGTCGTGTTCTCTCCTCCTCAGGACAGAGTGTGGGCCAACGTGGCCAAATGTCTCAACTGTGTGATCGCCATGGTGGATAAACTCCTAGAAGATAACAACAGCAAACAAGAGCCGGCCCCTGAGCAACAGCTCGCAGATGTCATCACTTCACACAACCCAGGTAAAATACTTTTTACACTGTTTTACTTACATGCCTCCAGTTTTGAATTGAAAACTGCTATTGTATGTGTAAAAGGTTAAACTGAAAATATATATGTTTTTACGGGTGTTCCTTTTTAGTTGTGTTCAGGCTTATAACACATTGTAATTGTACTCGTAGTCGTACTCGTCGTCTTCCGCTTATCCGGAACCGGGTCGCGGGGGCAGCAGACTCAGCAGAGACACCCAGACGTCCCTCTCCCCAGACACCTCCTCCAGCTCCTCCGGGGGGAGCCCAAGGCGTTCCCAGGCCAGCCGAGAGACATAGTCCCTCCAGCGTGTCCTGGGCCGTCCCCTGGGCCTCCTCCCGGTGGGACGTGCCTGCAACACCTCCCGAGGAAGGCGTCCAGGAGGCATCCGGTATAGATGCCCGAGCCACCTCAACTGGCTCCTCTCGATGTGGAGGAGCAGCGGCTCTACTCCGAGCCCCTCCCGAATGGCCGCGCTCCTCACCCTATCTCTAAGGGAGTGCCCGGCCACCCTACGGAGGAAGCTCATTTCAGCCGCTTGAATCCGGGATCTCGTTCTTTCGGTCATGACCCAAAGTTCATGGCCATAAGTGAGGGTAGGAACGTAGACCGACCGGTAAATCGAGAGCTTCGCTTTTCGGCTCAGCTCTCTCTATTCTTGTTCAGGTCTTGTTCAGGTCTGAAATTGAGAAATACGCTAACAAGAACAAATAGGTGAACCCAAAGCGATCAAGAATGCAGCCGGAAGTTGCCAATAATTATATTATTTTTAGGATTCCGATTCCAGCCATAAATGCATAACACAATGGCCAACAAAGACAAAAGTAGCGACTGCAAAGGCTCCAGATCAAATTTCAGTTCATAAAGAGAAGATTACATTGTAATTTGTCCAGTGAGGAGGTTCAAGTCAGGAGTAATGTTGTCTGAGTGCAGTAGCTTAAGGACTTATCAAACAGGTACCCTACCCAGGAATCTAAAAACACTCCACTCTGTGTTGAGCCCACTCCAGGTTACGTCAAGCTAATGCCACACATGTGATGGTTGGAAAAGAAGTTAAAATAATGATATACAATCAGACACGCTTTCATTCATTTGGCTCCGACACTAAGAAAAAATGAGCTGTTGCTGCAGATAGTGATCATGGATAAACTAACAGGGAGATGTTTAGAGCAGATAGTGACTATGATTTTTGGACATCAAACTTTTCATACTTACAGAGTAAATATAATTAGTAAAACCATGCCAAAGGAACACATTTTCTTACCTGGAAATATTTATGTTCGTAAACAACACTTGCAGGCGCCTTGATGGTCTTGCTTCTGACTCCCTGTATGAGCTATCTGGCCTAGCCATGGCATAAACAGTTTTTTCCTCATCCCTCAGCTTTGGGTTGTTGCTCCAATATTTCAGTAATTTCATAATTCTCGGGTAAACAGTGTTACAAACTGAGAGACTGTTTTACTGTAGGTGGTTGAGGAGGAATCTGTCTTCCCTACCTGTTTATTTACATGACACTATTCCACATTTACTGCAGAATCTTAGGGGAAAATAGGTGCTCTCTCCATCTACTTTTTCATTGTGACCACACATCAATTTGACAAATGTCCAGTAAAAAAGTCTTTTTTGTCAAGATAACAATCTATTTTGTGTTTACAGCTGTAAACTGTGATGCAGTTTCATACAGGAACTCATATACTCTACGTCATCATTCTCAAATAGTTATGCATATAGAGGTTTGAGAGGGTGCGAGTCCAAAAGTGGTCTTCAGAAAAATGGTGTTTGAAAATTACTTATCAGCTTAGAAAAAAATGTAAAGATGACGATAATTTTTGCTTTATACTTTCAAGATTTGTATACTTTCGGGCTCCAAAATATGTTGATATTTGGCCTTTTTTAAAATAAAAAACCCAGTAGGCCTTTTTTATGAGTGGTTGTGTTGTGGATGTAAAGAGGATCTCCTTAAGTCCCATTCAATCTTATGATTCACTCTCTTGAGCTGACTTTTTCTTGTATCAATGTGCAACATTAGCCGGCATAGCAAACCCAGCAAGAACCTCTGATTTTAATGGAGCACTACTTCACACATGCTCGCAAACTATGCCAAAAGGTAAATTCACAGAACTTTCACCACGCTTCTTTGGTTACTCTACACTAGTCCACCTATTCCATAGATCAACTCAAAGCACCTTTACGCTATACGTCACATTCACCTATGCACACTCACATATTCATACCCCTGTAAGCAGTTTGGTTTTTAATTTAGGCAAAAAGACACTTTGACATGTAGTACAGCTTTCTGTTTATCTGCCCTAGGACTAAAGTTCCCACTGAGCCACAATATGACCACCTTCCCTGGTAGCTCAGAGTGGTGACAGTGTGGCTTAACTTCAAAAGCAACAGCAAAGGCTCGCACAGATGAAACCACATTCTCAGGGTCCAAACATAGCAATTCTTCTTAAATCTTCAGTTCTATTTTGGTCTGATTCATCCAGAAAGTTTTTTTTTTTTTTCTCCCAGCAGCCTATTGTCTTTTTCATAGGAACCTCATAACACTGCAGATCTTCCAGTGAGGAGCTGTTGCATTTATTCTTGCAGTCCTGACATGCACGCTGCTGTTTTTCAATGTCTTTGTGATAAAACCTACCTTCTAAGCTTCCAGTTGCTCAGAAGTTGCCCAGGGTTTTTCCTCTTGAAGTCATCTATTTTTGGTTTGTTCCTCCTGGAGACAGCAGCAATGGTCTTGAAGTTTTTGAATGAATTCCCAGAGAGCAGGTAGAGTTCAAACTATTCAGTGGCCCTTTTGTAATTTTTTTTCTACCTGTATGAACATTAAACAAGGTATCTTCTAAAAACTGGTGAAAACTCACAAGGATTTACACATAAAAATAGTACTTTTTAGTCTTTCTGTCGGTGATGTGTCTATATATAAAAACAACCGCACACACACACACGGTGGGTCGCAACACTCTGGCTGGGTGGGTCCGGAGAGGAGAGGAGTTAGGAGGAGATGGAGATGGATTATTGCGGTGAAAATAACAAAAATGGAGTGGCTTATATGAGGTTGGCGACGTGTTAGAGTAGAGAAGGGGACAACCGAGTGATCCGGGTGACGGTCTCAAACTGGAGATCCTTTCAAGAGCCTTGAAGTTCAGCTCCTGTTACCCAAATGTGTTAGTGAGGCTGAATGAGGAACAGATGCTGCGGAGAGCGATCGGTGGAGAGTGAGCAGGCTGGGAAGATCTGGAGGGGAGCGAGACTTGCTGCAGACAACCGTGGTCCGGATGAGATTCCAAAGGGGACCCGTCACAGAGGGTTTGCAGAGGTAGTCCGGGCTTGGCTAGGGGAATCAAAACAATAAAGTCACCTGGAGACACAAGGAGTACGAAGGTAATAAACAAAACTGGTACTTTCTAATTCTAAGACACTTAGTCACCAAAAACTAGCACAAAAGTTCAAAGAACTCAGCGTGGTTGATTCTACCACATAGGTAGTCCATCAGGTGAAGAATGATTGTCCTACAGCTCCTTAAATCCCCAGCAACCTGATCAGAAGAATTCAGAACAGGTGTGTGTCCTGCCATAGCTCCATCACCCCTCCCAGCAGAGTTCCTCTGTTCAGAGAGAGCACTAACAGATAGGATCACTAATCACACAGATCATGACAGCAGTAGCTCATGTCCTCAATGAATCATCTATTTGCTTTGAAAATAGAATTACTTTGTTCTGGAATCCCTGTTCTCTTGGTATTTTCCAGGTCTAAATAAGTATAAAAATGAGGTATCCATCCATCATTTGAAAATCAATCAATGTCTGTTTGTCCATCTGCCCATTTATCCGTGCATCAATCAGTCAATCTGCACAGTTTATGCAGACCTGTTGACCATGAGCTTCTTCATGCAGGTCCTATGAAGTCCTTTCTGAAGCTTGTATTCAGAGAGGCACACACAGTTTCCGCTAACAGCTGGCACTGAGGGCAGCACCAGCAACTTTGGAGAATCTCTTCATTTAGGTCGCTCTACACTGTAAAACATTGAAGCCCCATTTAGTAATGTCTGCTAACTTCCACCCTTTAACTCAAAGAAATCTGGTAGGTTTTAGATTTTGAAATAAGATGTGGGAGTATGTGAAAGATAAACTTACTGTAGTAAGTAACCATTTGTAATTTTTTCATATCCCCGAGAGTTGAGTCAGCTTGGGTTTTGAAGTAAGTTTTTTTTTTTTTTTTTTTTAAAAAGGCAGGAATTGGAACTCCTAAATAAAGTCAGTCAGCTATTAATACTACAATTTGTACAGAACATTCAAGAGTATTGAAATTACTCTACTCCTATGGTACAACAATGAACATTAAATTAACACTGACTGCTTAGTTGTTAAGAATTATAAGTAGCAGTGTACTGCTTCTATAGAAATGCTGGTGTGTTTTTATTATTTTGGTGCATGTGTGCAAGGAGCAAGGCCAGAGCGCCTTGATTAAGATGCTAAACTGCCTCAGAGCCAGTGGTCATCTGCTTACCAAACTCTAAACGTGAATGGAATTATGACACAGGCTTTAACTTCTGGCACACTGGGGAGATTTCTGGAGTTTTTATGCAAAAGAGCTGGAGGAGGAGAAGGTGGATGTTTGGACAGATGTATTTGTGAGCAGATCATAGTTGGAATTATCTGTCCTCTTCCCTTTCTTCGCTCAGCCAGTTGGCAGCATTTTTAGACTGAGATAAAACTTTGTTTCTCTGATGAGCCTGGGCTCAATCTGATGGACTCCACAAGCTGGGAATCTTACTCTGCATCTGTGTTTCTCCATGAACTTTATATAATGTGGAGAATGAACAGAGTGCAGCATGCTGGAGGATGTCTATCCAACACTGCCCCCTGTTGGTTGGCTAATAGACCTCTTATAAACGTCTGAAAAGATGAAATGCTTTGTGCTTCTCTGCCGGTTTTAAGTATTTCATAATATATAAAAGACTATATTTTTAATTCGGTTGATGTTTGTCATTTATACACAGCTCTCTCTAACAATAGAATGCACATTCTTATTACATTTTAGATTTGTGAAATACAGCTATAACCTCAAATTAGTCTCTATTATAATCTCTTACTCCCAAACAGAGGTACATGTTTCCCATAGTTTTAGAGCTCAGTCAGGCCATTCTCTCATGATTTTAAATTGAGAATTATTTTGAGTATCTTACTTGTTGTCATGTGGACAGTTTTGTAAAATCATAAATTACTTTGTACTAAACCCGTATTCCACTGGTCAACAATAGACCATTATAAAGTTCAAAAAGTAAACAATATGTTTTTACAAAAAAATCAAATCTTACAAAGAAGCCAAATTACTAATAGATCTCAGATGAGGCTCTGTATTATTGGCATTGAAACATAATGGATTTCTATATATTCTACATTATTTAGTGTGTAATTCAAATATTACATAAAATGTTAAAGAAATTATTACTTTGCCTTCTGTGATATTACAAGGGTTGGGTGTATGGTGCACAAGGGGGAAGGAAAGGCAAGATAAAATTAGACTGTTACATCCTTGACTGTTCCAACCACAAACATCAGTGTATTTCATTGGGACTGTTTGTGACTCACCAACCTACAGCAATGCTTAATTGTAAAGTAAAGGAAAAAAAAAAACATTTGAAGGAGAATATATAGGTCTAATGAGTTTAAGATATTACATCTGGAAAGTGTGGTGTACATATGAATTCCCTCCTAAGCCATTACTTTGTAGTATCACCTTTATGTTTGTGATTGCAACTGTAAATTCGTTAAGTTGCAACTGTATCATCTCTGTGCATTTAGAGCCTGAAGATTTTGCCCCATTCTTCTTTACAAAATAGCTCATTCTCAGTCAGGCTGGATGAAGAGCATCTTTAAACAGCAATTTTAAATTCTTGCTACAGATTCCCTAGTTATTTTTTGGTCTGGACCCTTACTGGGGGATTCTGACACAAGCTGATGCTTTGATGGAAACTGTGTCTCTAGCTGTATGTTTAGAGCTGTTGTCCAGCTGGAAGGTGAACCTTTTCCCAATCTTAGGTCTGTTCCAGTTTTTTTCCAGGATTGCCCTGAATTGTTTTCCATCTGTCTTCCCATGAAGCCTAAGTCTACCTCTTCCTGCTGAACACAGGCATCCCTGCAGCCTAATGCTGCCACCACCATGTTTCACAGTGGAAAAGGATGTTCAGGGTGATGTGCATTATTAGTTTTCTGTCAAAGGTAGCATTTAAAATGTTGGACAA
Source organism: Crenichthys baileyi (assembly GCA_036173005.1). NCBI lineage: Eukaryota > Metazoa > Chordata > Actinopteri > Cyprinodontiformes > Goodeidae > Crenichthys > Crenichthys baileyi. Next base: position 978,665 of record JAHHUM010001447.1, on the reverse strand, counting down.
AAGTCCAATGTTGGTCTCATACGATACGGTCCGGTACTGCGTACCACTAAAAGATTCTGCGCCGGTACGCAGTACCGGGAAGTGGGAACAACGGCTGTCTGCTATGAAGCCGTCATCCAGAACCAGTTACGGCTGCAAAAATTCACGAGCACACAAAGAAGATCAGATCCGCTACCAACAGGCAGTCTAAAACACGGCTTAATCTGTTTATAAATATAGTTATTTTTCCCCTCATTCAAACATTTTTTTTCTAAAACTTTTCCCTGTTTATGGGGAGCCTAAATTTCCCTCTTTTTTTGCTTCCCCTCCCCTTTGAGTTTCGAGGGGGGTTTTTCCCCGGGCAGCCTTAAAATGAGCACCGCTACTTTTTAATGCCCTGTTTTCTGCTGGCCTAAATACCCCATTTAAAAAGCACAGGGAGAGAAACTAGTTGTTTTTTTCATGTTATTTTCCCGGGAATTAAAACCCCAGTACAGCCCCGAAAACACAGTTTACCCCCAGAGATTTTGAACAAAAGTTACACAAGGGGCGCTTTGCGCGCTTACCTCCAAAACAGAGCGGTTGCCAAAAGTTTCGGTGCGTTCGTTTTAATGGACTGGGAGTTTTACACATGGGGGTGCCCCAAGACAAAAAAAAAACCCGCCGCTTGTTTTAGGACAGGGAACGAACAAAAAAATCATTACCTTTTCTCCCAGACTTTCAAAAAAAAATGAAAAAAAAAAAAAAAACCCGAACTGCCCAAATTTTTTTAATTTAAAATAAAAACAAATTTGCCCAAAAATCAAAAAATGGTTTATATTGTTTCATGCAGGGCAGTTTTTTTAAAAAATTTGGGAAAAAAATATATATTTCAAACTTTTTGTAAAGGATTCTAATTTTTTTGCCTTATAAAAGACAGCCTACATACAATTTTATATTAATTATTTTAATATTAATATTGATAATTTTTTAATTAGTTTGAGTTTGGTTTTTCCCCAAATGAGAAAAAATCGGGGGGGGAAACCTAAAAGATGAGTAACTATTAGCAAAACCCCCCACACATTTTATATAAAATATATAAAATATTATATATATATATAAATTTTATATTAAAATTATATATATTATATTTTATATATATATACTGTAAAATATATATAAAACATTATAGATATTTTATATATATTTTTAATTTTAAAATTATATATTTTAAAATATATCCACTCCCTAAAAAAAAAATTAAAGGGAACACTCAAATAACACATACTAGATCTGAATGAATTAAATATTCTCATTGAATACTTTGTTCTGTACAAAGTTGAATGTACACACTACAGGCTGATCCAACTTTGATGTAATGTCCTTAAAAAAAGTCAAAATGAGGCTCAGTATTGTGTGTGGCCTCTACGTGCCTGTATGACCTCCCTACAACGCCTGGGCATGCTCCTGATGAGACGACGGATGGTCTCCTGAGGGATCTCCTCCCAGACCTGTACTAAACCATCCGGCAACTCCTGGACAGTCTGTGGTGCAACGTGACGTTGGTGGATGGAGTGAGGCATGATGTCCCAGATGTGCTCAATCGGATTCAGGTCTGGGGAACGGGCGGGCCCCAGTCCCCCTAGTTTTTTAATGTCTTCCCTCTTGCAGGGGAACTGCTGACACACTCCAGCCACATGAGGTCTAGCATTGTCCTGCATTAGGGGGAACCCAGGGCCAAAACCGCACCCGGAAAATGGGGCTCACAAGGGGTCTGAGGGTCTCATCTCGGTACCTAATGGCAGTCAGGCTACCTCTGGCGAGCCACATGGAGGGGGCCTGTGGCCCCCCAAAGAAATGCCACCCTACCCCATTACTGACCCCCTGCCAAATCGGTCATGCTGAAGGATTTTCCCCGCCAGCAGATCGCTCTCCACGTGTTTTCCAGACTCTGTCACCTCTGTCACATGTGCTCAGTGTGAACCTGCTTTTCATCTGTGAAGAGCACAGGGCACCAGGGTGGAATTTTGCCAATCCGGTGGTTTTCTCTGGCAAATGCCAAGCGTCCTGCACTGTGTTGGGGCCTTTAGCACAACTCCCATTTTGGACGTCGGGGGCCCTCATAAAACCATCCCCCATGGAGTCGGTTTCTAATTTGTTCCCGACGCATGCACATTTGTGGCCTGCTGGAGGTCATTTTGCAGGGCTCTGGCAATGCTCCTCCTGTTCCTCCTTGCACAAAGGCGGAGGTAGCGGTCCTGCTGCTGGGTTGTTGCCCTCCTACGGCCTCCTCCACGTCTCCTGGTGTACTGGCCTGTCTCCTGGTAGAGCCTCCAGGCTCTGGACACTACGCTGACAGACACAGCAAACCTTCTTGCCACAGCTCGCATTGATGTGCCATCCTGGATGAGCTGCACTACCTGAGCCACTTGTGTGGGTTGTAGAGTCCGTCTCATGCTACCACGAGTGTGAAAGAACCACCAACATTCAAAAGTGACCAAAACATCATCCAGAAAGCGTAGGTACTGAGAAGTGGTCTGTGGTCCCCACCTGCAGAACCACTCCTTTATTGAGTGTGTCTTGCTAATCGCCAAAGATTTCCCCCTGTTGTCTATTCCATTTGCACAACAGCATGTGAAATTGATTGTCAATCAGTGCTGCTTCCTAAGTGGACAGTTTGATTTCACAGAAGTTTGATTTACTTGGAGTTATATTGTGTTGTTTAAGTATTCGCTTTATATACAGGGGTTGGACAATGAAACTGAAAAACCTGGTTTTAGATCACAATAATTTATTATTATAGTGTAGGGCCTCCTTTTGCGGCCAATACAGCGTCAATTCGTCTTGGGAATGACATATACAAGTCCTGCACAGTGGTCAGAGGGATTTTAAGCCATTTTTCTTGCAGGATAGTGGCCAGGTCACTACGTGATACTGGTGGAGGAAAACGTTTCCTGACTCGCTCCTCCAAAACACCCCAAAGTGGCTCAATAATATTTAGATCTGGTGACTGTGGGGGCCATGGGAGATGTTCAACTTCACTTTCATGTTCATCAAACCAATCTTTCACCAGTCTTGCTGTGTGTATTGGTGCATTGTCATCCTGATACACGGCACTGCCTTCAGGATACAATGTTTGAACCATTGGATGCACATGGTCCTCAAGAATGGTTTGGTAGTCCTTGGCAGTGACGCACCCATCTAGCACAAGTATTGGGCCAAGGGAATGCCATGATATGGCAGCCCAAACCATCACTGATCCACCCCCATGCTTCACTTTGGGCATGCAACAGTCTGGGTGGTACACTTCCTTGGGGCTTCTCCACACCGTAACTCTCCCGGATGTGGGGAAAAGAGTAAAGGTGGACTCATCAGAGAACAATACATGTTTCACATTGTCCACAGCCCAAGATTTGCGCTGCTTGCGCCATTGAAACCGACATTTGGCATTGGCATGAGTGACCAAAGGTTTGGCTATAGCAGCCCGGCCGTGTATATTGACCCTGTGGAGCTCCCGACGGACTGTTCTGGTAGAAATAGGAGAGATGAGGTGCACATTTAAATCTCCCGTATTTTGGGCAGCCGTGGTTTTATGTTTTTTGGATACAATCCGGGTTAGCACCCGAACATCCCTTTCAGACAGCTTCCTCTTGCGTCCACAGTTAATCCTGTTGGATGTGGTTCGTCCTTCTTGGTGGTATGCTGACATTACCCTGGATACCGGGGCTCTTGATACATCACAAAGACTTGCTGTCTTGGTCACAGATGCGCCAGCAAGACGTGCACCAACAATCTGTCCTCTTTTGAACTCTGGTATGTCACCCATAATGTTGTGTGCATTTCAATATTTTGAGCAAAACTGTGCTCTTGGCCTGCTAATTGAACCTTCACACTCTGCTCTTACTGGTGCAATGTGCAATCAATGAAGACTGGCTACCAGGCTGGTCCAATTTAGCCATGAAACCTCCCACACTAAAATGACAGGTGTTTCAGTTTCATTGTCCAACCCCTGTATATATATATATATATATATATATTTATATATATATATATATATATATATACACTTAGGAAGAGTAGTCGTCTTGCAATCAGAAGGTTGTGGGTTCGATTACAGCTTCCTCCTGCCATATGTTGATGTTCTCCTGGGCAAGGCACTTAACCTCAAGTTGCCGACCGATCTGCGCAAGTGTACAGCAACATGGGATGGGTAGTAAGAGTGTTATCTGGTGCCAGGTTCAAAATGTTCACACTTGCCAACTCTATTTTTTTAATTAAATATCAGAAATATGGACCTAATTTTCAAATAAATTCCTATTACTAAAATTGCAAGAAGGACTTTGTACACCTTAAAAATGTCTGTTAAATTTATCTCAAACTGTCTTAGAAATTTGGTTCAGCATTTTGCTTGAACAGGGTAAACTGGCCCTGCAGCTTTAATTCAAATTACCAGTTTGACACCCCTGACTCATTTTAATGGCAGTGAGAGTTCTTACAAGCTAACATGAACATGTTACATCCACGCAGAAGTTGTTTCAGTGCCTCACAGTACAATACTGAAACACCAATAAAACCCTGATAATAGCAAATAAAATACTTGTTCATTTATTGGATTTCTGGGCTCTCAAAGCATCAGGTTTATTCGTCGCATGCTGCTGAGGGTGTATCAATGTACTGCTATTCATCCTGCTCATGGAACACGCTGCCAGCTGACCTGAGAAATTTGTTTTCTATATTAATAGCATTTTATTTTTGGTCTAATCATTTGTATGCCTATAGATATTCTTTATAGCTGGTTCTTCATGTCATGATCTACTGGTCTTTGAGTTTAGTTCAGTCCGTTTAAGTTTAGCCGTGTCGGGCACGGCGCTTGTGATGTAGGGTTTAAGCGTGCGACCATGTGCAGAGGCTATAATCCTTGATACAGCTGTTGTGGGAACGAGTCCTGGACCCGGTGACCTTTGCCGAATGTCTCCCCTCCCTTTCCCATTTTTCCTCTCTACCTACTGTTGAAAAATTTAAAATAAAGGCCTCTGGTGCTTAAAAAACATTTAGCTGGTGTCCTGCAACTTTTAGATGTGTCCCTGGTCCAACACATCTGAATTCCTCCCCAGTAAGATCTCCATAGTCCTACTAATTTCCTAATTTCTTGATTCAGGCCTGTTAAAGCAGAGACACATCTTAAAGTTGCAGGACTGAAGTTTAAGAACTGTGCTCTAGAGTGTACCTCCCAAGGTATTCTCCCAGACCACTGCAGTTCCTCACCTCCATCCTTTCATCTTATTAATAAAATTAAATTATGAAAATACTAATTGTGGGTACTTCTTCACGGCATGGCTGAAACTGCTTGTAGAGGTGTAGAAACCTCTCGTATGTATTATGGAATTGAGCAGATATTAAGTGTAGAAATATAAAGGGCAAAATCTAAAAATTATTGGCTCAAACAAAGTGATGTCATTATTGCCTTTACACATGAAGAGGTTTTCTAAATTTGCCACCATCTAGCCACATTTAAATGGTCCCCACCTATTTTCAAACATCACATTCTATTAAATTGAGGCTTATACTATTTCTGAACCTCTTCTTACGGTTTATTTTTCTGTTTTGATCCAATCTATTTTTCACTGCAGGTGACTGGCGAGAGCAGCTGACTCCACTGGTGACCAGATTAAAGGAGTGTGTGTTGGAGGTGGTGGAGAAAGCAAAGAGAGCAATGACCTTTGTCCTCCTGCAGGAGGCAGCATGCAGCATACCTCAAGGCTTCAACCTGCAGCAGAGGAGAGACATAGTCTTCAGTCAGGCAGTAGGTGGCTGCTCTGATCCAATAAAAATCTTGTAATGAATGTGATTACATTCAGTACTTTAATGTGTTTGTCAAAGTTTTTTTCCCCTCATTGGCTTTTGTTTCATGATTTCTTAGAAATCATTTAATAAATGTCTGAGCTGTTTGTCTGCAGCTCAGACCTCTCTGTTCACATCAGCAACACCCTTCACAATTGTTTGACCTGGCAAATGTCAAAGCAATACCTAAACCTGTCGTTGTTACACATCAACAGTTGGCAGCATTGGCGTGTGGCTTTGTGATGAGGTTATACGCAGGCTTGCAGGACAAAGACTTCCTGAGGCAGCTCCACCTTGTTGGCCTGGTGGCTCAGTTTGAGAGCCTACTGAGTACTTACAGTGAGTAAATCACAGCAGCTTAACACAAAACTGAACAAAGGTTGTTTTTATTTGCCCTGTAACAACCCTGTACAAAGAGGTTTAGTTTCAATTTTTTTTTCTGAATTATCTAATGAGTGATAAGGCTGTGGCAAGTTAAACCACGTTTAAAAATAAGGCGATGACTCAGTGGGTTGTTAGTTTTGGTACAATGCTGTTATGACAAAGGCTTCTTTCTGTTTCATACAGCTCCTTCCTGGTGAAGCATTAACAGTCATACAAAAATAAGCTTAGAAAGTGGAATAGAAACAGGTCTTTGGAAATATGGATGATTTCTATTGATTGCAGTTTGAACAATTAATATTTTTTATTAATGTTGTTTACCTACTAAGTGAATGTAGAAAGCAGTATGTGAGGAGCAGAGATAAAATCAATGTGGATGTTTTGTTTTGCCTACCTGTCAAAGGTGAAGAGATCGGGATGCTTGAGGACATGGAGGTTGGAATCTCTGACATGCAGAAAGTCATGTTCAAGATCACAGAGGCCAAAACAGATGACTTCAGGGACCTGCAGCCTTCAGTTTGTGGCCGCCGGTGAGAGTCCTTGTACCCTCCCATGTCCAGCCTCTTTATCTGATTATGGCATAACATAAAATTGCTGGTGGCTATGGTTGGGCATCGTTTGAATTTGAACGATTCCGGTACTGATATAGATTCCTCATTTCAATTCCGATTCCTAGCAATTTTCAATTACGATTCTTTTGAGAGGCAAGGTCAAAAAAGTTTACATGGTTAAATGAGCCAGCTAACCAGAGCTCTGTCTGCACTAAATAGAGTGCCACAATGCCACAGAAAGATTACAGCATATATTGTGAAAAGTTTTCCCAACACATGCTGTAACCTTTCTGTGGCACTCTTTAATTTGTTGCAATGACATATTTTCCTTGGATGCCATTATGAACGCAGTAGCACATCGCGGAGTCTGGTCAACTGCCTGGCTAACATTAGCAATTTTGCCTATGAAATATTACCGTTAGTTCGTTAGTTTAGTATTTGCATTTGAGATTAATGACAATTCTAGGTCGAGTATAACATCTGAGCTGCCTCAGTGTTGGTATAAGATGTATTTTATTGTTAAACTTGCCCGATTCTGACTGCAGTACGGTGCTGGGGTGTCGGAGCCGGAGGACGGAAGACCGGCGCAGCGCGTCATGAACGGGGCACTGTGTTACTTCTACACTATGAATCTGGAGGTGTTTAATCATGTTGGTCATGCAGCCTCCATCACATTATATGATCCTATTGCAAGTGTTGCAGCTGATGGGTCATTTCTTTCATTAAAGTTAAGCCACGCTTTCGATTGCGTCTTCTTCCGGTCGACAGACTAGGCATCGAAACTAGGAATTTTAAAATTTGAACGATTCCGGGAGAATCTGAATATTAGTCCCGGTTCCAACTGATTCTCGATGCCCAACCCTAGTGGTGGCAAACAGACATGTTTTAACAAGAAATATGGCAAAGATCACAGCAGAAGACATGATTTGTTCATGTTCAAAGTTCATCGTTTGATAGTTATGAACTAGATTCACTGTCCAAATATGAACTAGTTTATGTTCCTTCATCAATTTTTCATGAGTCTTAAGAATATATACAAAAAAAATTATGTATTGTTTGCTGATTTTTTAATCTCTTTGCTCAGTTTTGCTGTATTTTAAAGGGCATATGTCATAATTTTTACAGTTACTCTTCTCAGTTGTGTTCTGGGTTGTAGCTCAAAATAGATTTATTAATTTCCATGACTTGAATTGAGAAATATGCAAAGAAAAAAAAGCAAGCACAAGGCAGTCAAGAATGCAGCCGAAAGTTATTGAAAAGTAAAAAAGTAATGTTTTAATCCCTAACTCGGACATCAATGCATGACACAATGATCCCTCAAGACCCAAGTAGTGATAGGATAGTTTGCCAGCTTGAATTTGAGCTCATAATGAGATTATTTATTTGGTGATTTATCCAGTGAGGAGAAGGAAGTCAGACAAATTGTCTAAATGCAACCAGCACCCTTGGAGGGGTTTTAAATGTTCACTTTGGGGAGCCTAGTCTGATTGTACAATCTAATATCAAGATGTTCCTCCCAACAATGTATACGTCAACAGTCTGCCATATGTCAAGCCTGCTATACATGAAGCCATGTAGCAAGTTTAACTTTTCTTCACCTAGCATGTGCTTTCCTTTTAAGAGGTTATACTGCTCCAACTATGCAAGTCCAAATGCAGCTATTTCCCTCTCCTCGCCATTAACGTTAATGCCCGTTAATGGATGGGAGTTAAAAAAAACATTTGCGCAGTCAGACTGCAGCTGCACTCAGTGGTTTCCATAAACTGTGTTGTTTCCACTTCCCTGAGTGTTTTCAACCTTTAAATTATGTGTAAATTGTCTTTGTAGCAAAACTTCCTCTTAAGACCCACCTATTCTCTTTGGATCTTGACCTGGTGTATGTTATATTATTTTCATCTTCTTCGTGTCTCTCGTATTTTCTTGTTGCTACTTTTATTTGGATTTTATTGCTACTTTTAAACATTTTATTTTTTTTATTAATTTATTTTAAACGTTCTTTTTGTTCTGCACATTTGTCAGTGCCTGCTGTTTTTAAAGTTCTTTATAAATAAAGTTGGCTTGGCTTGGTTGGTAAAAGTATTAAAATTAAATTTATTATTATATTACAAATAACCAAAGCGAGAAATATACCTGACAGAGTCAGGGTTATTTTTCGGTATACTCATCTTGTATTATTATATTCATAGTGTATTTTTATTTTTATATTTATTTTTTATTATTATATTTTATTATAATTGTTACTGTTTTTATCTTCCTGTGAGGAAAAAAAGGCAAAGACATATGAAGAAACAGAAATATTGGACCAACATTTAATGTGATAAATAGATAAAGTAAATTTATCCTACTTTTTTAAAGATAAAAAAGTAGGAAAAAAGAGCTTTCCAGTAATTCCTACCTGGAATGCAAATAAGTGATTATTTGATCTTAATAACAGATTATAACTGTTCACATGTTTATGTTAATATAGAGCTCATAGGGTAACAGGTAAAAATAAAAGAAACTGTTGAATAGAAAGTTATACGACCTTAACATATGAGCTGTTTAGGCCAAGAAAATCTGCTTGTTAGCTGCAATTGGAAAAAAGCAACTCAGCACCTGGATACTGGAAGTAATGAGGAAGTACCTTTGACTTTGAAATTAAGGGAACTCTGACCCACATATGAGAGAATTCACTCCTTCCCTGTATATCTCTACGGAGGTTTGGCTGAGTATTCAGAGTGCTGAAGGCGGTTTAACACAATTGCACTCATGTCTCTATCTCTCATGCACAAACACCATCATTTTTTGTTTCAGAGCTTGCCCAAACCTTACTCAGGTGTCACATTTACAACTTCCTGAAGGTATTATGTTCAGCAGAACTGCAGGACATATTGAATTTCTTCTAAATTACCTTTTTTCTCTCTCTCACTAAATTTAGAGACCACTATACTGTCGAAGTGCCATTACCACAAGTGATTTTTCAGACCTTGCCAGGGGAGATCAAGGAGGGCAAGCCTCTGCGAGTATTCCCTGTGTTGTTTAACGTGGGCATCAATGAGCAACAAACTATAGCTGAGAGGTACTGCAGCTACTCTTTGTTCATCCTGAAGACCTTGCTCCTATAAATACATACACTCAATATGCATACATACAATCAATATGCAAACTTGTGTAGTCTGTGTCAGACGTTTACAAGCATCTTCCTAGACTTTTTAGCCAGAGAATTACATTTATATTTATTGCTGATAATAATTTGTCTTGATTTCATAAATGCTTTAATTACAATCATTAAAAAATCAATCAGATTAAGGTTGTCATTTTTTTCTCAATGTAAATTGAGTTTAACTTAATTTAATATTAAAGGGAAAGCCTTCAGTGTTTTTCAATGGGATTCCATGGGGAGGTTACAAGCAGTCAGTATCTTATCTGCAGAACAGAACTTTCTGACTTCCATTTACCCTTGAGGAGCAAGCTAACAGCTTGTCAAAGGATGGCAAGACCAAAACACATCTACCGACTGAAAAACGTCACAGCGTTTAACGTGAATGCAGTTTAATGGCTTCTTTTCAAAGAAGTTGATGACTAGTTGTAAAGAAGACAGTGTTAGACAGCGGTGCTTGTTGATAGATACCCATAGTGGAACTTAGTGTTACAGAAAAAAACATTTACATTATTTTTGTTGAATATTGCAATGATCATATTGCTTAATCTGCATTTTTCCTTGTGGTGCTCACAGGTTCGGAGATATCTCTCTACAAGAAAGAATAAACCAGAAGAACTTTGAGATTTTAAAAGCCTATTATAAAACAGTAAGCGAAAAGGTCCCGCTAGAATGTAAGTGACAATATGTATATTTTGCCACATTTCTTAAACTTAGAGCAACTGCACCACAAATTTAAAAAAAACTCAGACTCAGTGCATGTTCCAAGTCAATCTGCTGCAATTAAACAGCTTTTAAAAATGGTGCAGAAGATATGCTACAACCTTTTCTAGGTGCATGTTTGAATGTGAATATTCCTCAAAGCAGTGAATCCCAAAGTTTTTGTGAGGGACCAAACTCTGGTTTGTGAAACACCAACGCTGGGATCTTGAGATGATCTCCTGTGATCAAATAACATTTAAAAATCACTTCTAAATGCATATTTTTGACAGAATGACTACAAGAGACTAAAAACAGCAGGCACAAATGTTTACAATTTGCATAATGCTATATAAGGCTGTTATGTTCTCATTCATCTTTTGTTTAACTGACTTAAAGACAAAGTTTGTACAATTTAACCAGCCTAATTGGGTCAGAAGTCTCTGTCACTGTTGTACGAGTAAGAAACTCCAAAGTTTGGGAACCGCTGCTCTGAAGTGACTAAAACATATGATGTGAATTGGATTTCAGCATTTTTTATCAGCCTTCACAACTTTAATAGTTTGTTTTGTTTTCCTCCAAACAGGTCTACCTTGTTTTCAGACACAAACTGACATAAAGGAATTACTTGAAATGCTGGGACATAACGTAGTCACAAAGAAGAGGAAGAATGTGGAAATTCTGTGGGTTGCTGGAACTGTGAGTGGCTTTTAATGAAACTTTCTCTCGCTGTCAAGGAAGTATTCTCTCAACCGTAAGACAGGTTCTGTTTTTTTTGGCAAAAATACAAATCTGATCATGCTACACTTAATGTATTCCCTGCTTTGCTTTTAAAAGGGCACTGAGCCAAAGATAATTAGCAGTCAGAGCAAGATTGATTGACTTTGAAAGACAAAACTGTATGGATTCTGACCTTCATTATATAACTGCATTTACTTTATGCTAGTGGAATGTTGAGTGTGTCCTTATAGTGCTTATGATATATTCAAGTCATTGAAGTTATTTTGTGTGAAAGTGCACTCTGTCAGTGAGAAACACAGGCTGCAGCTTGCTGTAAATGCTCTGTTGGCAGTGTTACCTCTCAGCTTCTCAGTCTCACGGTGTCAAGGCTTTTTCACAAATATTACTTTGACTGGTTGATAATCAGTTGGCTTTGTCCTCTTGATAACCTTTTGATCGGGTTCAGTCTTTACATTTTTGAGACATATTTACAAAGAGTGGAACAAAGGCTATGCCAATAAGAGAAGTACACTGTATTTTTTTGGGGGGGGGGCTTTAATGTATCTAGATGTAAAGTACACCTTGTTGCTTCCATTGGAATAATGGGGGGAAAGTAGCACCCAGCTGCTGCTAATCATGTAAACTTCATTAACTGATCATGTTTAGGTGTGAACAGCTTTATGAAAGCAGGAGTTATGGCAGTTTGCTGGCATGGAGCCTTACGGTGTTGGTTAACACAATGCCAAGGTAAAAAGACATCAGCGATGACCTTAAAGAAGAAACTGTTGCTCCCATCAATATGGAAGGGGCTACAAAGTCATTTTAGAGAGAATTTAATGTCCAGCATTTTACAGAGAAAAGGGTTATTCACCAGTGGAAAACGGCTACCAATCTTCCCAAGATGCTCCATCTCAGATTCCAAATGCCTAAGGTAGTATGTTAAATGTTAAAGGTCACGATACAACAATTAGAAAAATGAACGAAGTATGATTTGTTTAAAAGGCAGTGCGACTTTGCAAAAAGTTGAATCTGAATAAACCACTGTCCAAATAGCAGAGGAGACCAAAGTAGGGACCAAAGTAGGAATGTTTGGCAAAGGATTCCAGAGTCATAGTCCAAAAGCTGTAGCTTGGCATAAACTGAGTCATGAGCAGAACAACGCTTCCAAACACACAAGAAATTCTACAACAGAATGGCAGAAGAAGGAACTAATGAAGGTTTTGCAATGTCCCAGTCAATGAACTTAAGTTGACTGTAATGCTGTGATGAGACCTTAAGAGAGTTATGAAGAAACACATCAACAGACCTCAGTAAACAGAAATAACAAGGGAAATCCACCACAATGTGAGAGACTGATAAATTCAGACAGATTTACTTCTTTTTTGTCTAATAAATACTGACAATGTGGTATCTGTTCTATGTTTCATATGCAAGAAACAAACCAGAAGTATCGGGGCCAGATTTCTTCACCAAGGGTTGCACCACATCGTGTTTAAAACAGATGGTATTATTTCGGGTAACCAGTTTAAAAAGAGAGGAAATAGCAAATAGTGATCCAAAACAGCAGACCAGAGGATAAAGATGGATGAGTCATGAGAGGAAGGAGAAATACAGGCCACAGTGTTAACAACCTTGTCCAAATTTATCATAGAGTTCTCTGGAAGTTTCCAGAAGGATTTCATGAGCATTTAGAGCAGAGTTGATTGTGTTGTAAAGAACACGGGAGTTCTTCACCTGGGGTCCGATCTGGGTTTGGATCATCTGGTTTTATCAGAGACACAATTTAGTACAGAATGGCAGAAGGAATTAAAATATCGCTAAAGCTCCTCGGTGATATTAGACACAGGTAGCTGCAAATCTAGACAGTTAAAAACAGCAGAGAAATGAGCAACGATCGAAGAGCTAAAAACAATGGGAGCGCCGAGCCAGAGCGCAGACAACTGTTAGGTCACCAGTCTTTCTCTTGATTGTCTTACTCAGTTTTTGTGATTAACAAATTTGGGGTTTTTATTAGCTGTAACCCATAAGTTTAAGAATAACAAAAAAAGGCCTAAAATAAATAATTTTGTGTGTAATAAATCTGTATAAGCCACTTTTTGAATCTAATTACTGAAATTCTTTAGCTTTTTGATTTGAGTTTAATCTATTGAGATGCCCCCTATAAAGTCCATTAAATAAACAATGATATCTACATTTTTCAGTTATTGTTTTTAGAGTAAACTAGTCTTAAAAAATTATAAATACTTGCTAAATTTGGTAGACGTTTGCTGTAAGTGTTAACTGTGCAGCTGTTTGGTAGCCTACTCTTCATAACATAAGTATTACAAACTGATATTACTCTTATTATTTTTATTTGGGCTATCTGCAGAGGTAGCTAGCCTGCAGTTGGTTGCTTTACACCAACTTAATTTTTAAATCAGTGTTACTTTAATAAGAGCGATGGGGGGTGTTTCTTTAGTTTCCACATTCTGTGGATGTCTGTATTTTTAATGATCAAAATATTTCCAAAAAGCTGAATTTTTTTAAAGCAAGAGGACTTTAAACTAAAGGCATATGTCATGATTTTTACAGCCGACTTAACCCACATGCAGAGACACTCAAGAACTTGTTAATTAAAGAAGTTTATTGAAAACTTGGATAAGCACAGCAGGAGTGGAGAATCTAATCTCCCGTCACTGAAAAAACACAAAGAGAAATGATTAGTGGCTGAACCTCAGAATAAGACCTAACCAAAACATTCTCTTACTGGAGAATCCGGGGAAACCGCCAAGGAGAGGATAAGTGTCAGGAAAGAAGCCCCGCTTGCCAGGTTCAGTCCAATTCCAGGAAGTAGCCAGTACCACCACGGGGAACTGGGACAGGTCAGGCAGAAATCGCACCTAGACAGGTAACAGGGGAAGTTAGAATTCACACAGGAAAATACTTCAGAAATCCTTCACAGCAATTTTAGTGAGAGTTTTCAGAGCTGGCCAGAAGATTACCACAGAGGCAAAACACTCAGGCGACGAGGTGTTGGCAACCATCCTCTTTATGGTCCCCAGCTGATGAATAGATGCACAACACCTGCCGCCTCAGGACTCTCCTACTGGCGGCACCTAGTGTTGGATAGTTGTTAGCAGCAGGCAGCAGATGACTCCAGATCCTGAAAGCATAATATTACACCTACATTTCAGACAGGGCTGGATAAAACAAGTCGACATAACATCATGACATTATAGATGTAAGAAATGAACAGCAGACTTGTTACTGCTGCACAGCTTGTTGCAACATCAACAATTTTCTGCGTTAATGATTCGTGTAATTTGCCTCCATCTCTTTCCAGATTTGCCGAAGGTTGAACGGAATCCGGTTTACCAGCTGTAAAAGTGCCAAAGACCGAACATCCATGTCTGTCACGTTAGAGCAGTGCGCCCTCCTGAGGGATGAACATCAACTCAGCAAGGACTTCTTCGTCCGAGCTCTGGACTGCATGAGAAGGTGAGACTCCACTAAAAGATGTTTTCACACCTCAACGAGTGCAAGGTATTACTAGAGCTGGTCCCAAACAAGGCACAGAATAGAGGTCGTGTTGGCTGGTTTGGGTTTATGATATTGGATACAATCGTATCTTTCCAATCTTTACAACTACAAGAGATCAAGTATGAGTTTGAAATTTCCTAAATGTTTCTGGCATTCACAACAAACCAGAAGAATTTTACTGGATGTACAGTGGTGTGGAAAAGCTTCAAACAACACACAATATTCCAAAATTTCGCTTCAGATACTCTTGTGAATTTTGGTCCTCATGAGTTTCTATAGCGCTGTAAAAAAGTATTTGCGCCTTCACATATTTCTACAGTTTTGTGGTTTTTGTCACACTTAAAACGTTTTAGAGCATACAGACATTCTTACTATATGACAAAGATGACTCAAGTAGATATAAAAAACAGTTTTTAAATGTTATCTCTGATTTATCAAATTTTTTTGTTCAATTTTAAATAATCATGCCAAGTCATGAATACTGTTTGAACTGGAGACTGGAGAAAACACTTAAATAGAATGTGTCTGTTTGCATGAAGTAGTTTAAAAGAACGGAATAAGCACATATCACGGCCTGATGAATAGAAATTCAAGAACAGATAAGAAACAAGGTCACTGACATCTATCAATCTGCAGCAGGTTACAAAGTCATTTTTAAGGCTTTGGGACTTCAGTGAACCACAGTGAGAACCAATATCCACACATGGAGAAAACATGGAACCATGGGAAACCTTCCCAGGAATTGCCAGTCTACCAAATTTATTCCAGGGATGCTTTGATAGCTCATTTCCCTCAGTTAAGGTTAGAGTTCATGATTAAACAATAAGAAAGAAACTGGGCAAAAATGAACTCCATGGGAGACTTCCAACGAAAGAAACACTGTTGACCAAAAAACTGGAAGATGTGTGTGCTGTTATATCTGTCTTGATAAAAAGAACATCATATTCACAGTCAAATGTGAAGGTGGCAGCGTGATGGTTGGTAAAAGATTCATTGCTGTTATCACAAATGCCTGATGGCAGCTGTTGCTGCCAAGGGGAGAGGGGGCTGAGTTGTTAGGTTTCAGAGGACAATTACTTTTTCAAAAATGTCCACATTGATTTAAATAGCTTTTTCCCCCTAACTAACTTTACTCAAGTTATTTTTGTCTGATATTATCAATTGTTTGATTATCTAAAACATTTAAATGTGACAAATAAGCAAAAACAGAAAAAAACTGCAAGGGAGAAGATACTTTTTATGGCAATTTGATTGCTTAAGTAAGGAAGTTCTAGTACTGGACAGTAAATGAGTGAAAAGGCAGCCAACGACCATTATTCAAGACCACCTGAAAGTGATGATTGAAAACATTTCCACATTACTGTACCAGTTAAAACATGCAAGACAAGATCTGTAAATTTTCAAATTACATCTGAAAAGTTTCTAAAAGTCTCAGCCCTTCAACCAAAATCTTCATCTGGCTTTATATTAAACTAGGCAGGTTGGAAGCAAAATCCAATAAACTTGAAGTAGAAATATTATTGCCAGCATCTGTATATACAGTAATACCCTGCACCCACACCATCCATCAAGATATCTCGTCCACAACTTCTCCTAAGAACTTATCACCATGAGATGTACTCCCTCCACCATCAGCACCATCCTTCACACATTCAGAGTTAACCGTCCCTCTTCCTGTCAGTTCCTGCTGCTTTTACCCTATGTGTACGCCAGCAGGGTAAACATCCACTTCTGCTCAAATCTGATAAGATTGAACTCTAAACCCTACTTTTGAGAAAAATCTGTGAAGTGCACATGTCTAATACCTCTGATATACACGTGCAGAAGCCTGCTGATTGCAGGCTGGCGACATCAAAAGTCATTTCAAGAGTCCACAAAAATTGGCTTAGATCTGTAAACACATTCCACGCAGCTCATTAATAAGATATTTTAAAAAGAAATGCTGAGCTCAACCTAAAGTTACTCAAAAAAGCTCTACTTAAAGGTCCTTACAGAGTCATATTTATATATTTGTTAAAGCCTAAAGGGAAAAATGCAAAAAAAAAAAAAAATTACAGGCATGTCAGAAAAACGTAAGAAAGACACCTTAAAAAATAATTTTGTGTCATCAGTTATGAAATATTTCTTTATTCTATACACATTTCCTATTAAATGCTATGGAGATAATTAATGAAAGGAGATTTGTGATTGCATTGGTTGATGATCCATTAAAATGAACTTAAACCTCATTAGACCCATCATTTTCCACCCAGCACAGTCCATGTTGCCCAGTCCAAGTCCTTGATTGTCTGATATTTAGTGCTCTGTTGGGGATTACAGCAGAAGAAAAGTGGTTTGAGAAAAAGTTTAGGATCTGAGCCAATCAGAGGAAAGAGTTGTGTACTCACACTTAATGTATTTATGAAACGTGCCTACTGCAGGGAAAATGGGTGTATAGCCATCCATTTTAACTCGATTTTTAGGACTTAGTCAGTCAGTCATTTTCTACCGCTTCCTCCATAGTGGGTAGCAGGGAAGCTGTTGCCTATCTCCAGCAGTCTATGGGCGTGAGGCAGGGTACACCCTGGACAGGTCGCCAGTCCATCGCAGGGCAACACAGGCAGAACAAACAACCATGCAATTATTTATAACTGCCAGATATACACTGGCAGTCACACTTAAATGGTCCTGTCTTCTAAATGTTCCTTTAATATTTAGACTTGGGTATTTTAACAACAGTCTTTGGAAGACTTATGCAATCAGTCTCCAAATCTTCAAAAACATCAATGCAAAATCATTCATTTTCAATTCAGTTTTATTTATATAGCGCCAATTCACAACACATGTTGTCTCAAGGCACTTCACAAAAGTCAGGTACATACATTCCAATTAGTCCTAACCATTGAACAGTGCAGTCAGAGTTAGTTATTTATTCAAATTGGATAAAAAGTTTTTCTGTCTAAGGAAACCCAGCAGATTGCATCCAGTCAGTGACTTGCAGCATTCCCTCCTCCCGGATGAGCATGTAGAGACAGTGGAAAGTCACTGGCGTTGACTTTGCAGCAATCCCTCATACTGAGCATGCATGTAGCGACAGTGGAGAGGAAAAACTCCCTTTTAACAGGAAGAAACCTCCAGCAGAACCAGGCCCAGTGTGAGCGGCCATCTGCCACAACCGACTTAATTATCGACCGAGTTACGGTTTACCGAGTTACCGTAACATAAAATCGACTTAATTATCGACCACGACCGAGAAGAGACACAAAGAGAACAAAGAAGCACTGATCCAGGAGTACTTTCTATAGGAAGGAAAAGTAAATGTTAATGGATGTAGCTCCTTTAGTCGTTTCACCTAGAAAGAAAGAACATATAAACTCTGTGCCAGTTTTCAAAGTTAGAGTCTGAAAGAGAGCACATATAATTAGTTACAGTAAAAGCTCAGTCAATCGCCATGTCTAGAAGAGAGAAAGGATTAAACACTGAAAGACAGGGCCATGTGGATCATCGGTAGAGGGTGAGCATTAAGGTGTTGCCAGCAGAAGCTCGACGATGCCCCTCTCCAGAAAGGTGTCACAGGTAGACACAGAGTCAGGCCAGGTGTAGCTTCTAGGAAGAGAAAAGAGAGAGGACAAAGTTAAAAGCTGAAATAACAGCAAATAATGCAAAATTGGAGAGTAATGTGAGAATGTAGCGAAGAGGGTGAGATTATTTTGTTAAACGGCGCCTATCTACAACAATGTCGTCCCAAGGCACCCCACAAAGGGTCCCAATGATGGTCATTGTTATACTAAAAACCACAAGGATTGGGATACCTCTCTCTGTCAGACTGATTTTAACCACTGGAAAAGAGAAGGGGTCATACAGGTAGCAGAAATGGAGGGAAGATTCATTGATCTTCTATACCGCTTATTCCGTAGTGGATCATGGGGAAGCTACTGCCTATCTCCAGCAGTCTACGGGCGAGAGGCGGGGTACACCCTAGACAGATCGCCAATCCATCACAGGGCAACACAGAGACACACAGAACAAACAACCATGCACAGACTTATTCATACCTAAGGGCAATTTAGAGAGACCAATCAACCTAACAGTCATGATTTTGGACTGTGGGAGGAAGCCGGTGTACCTGGTGAGAACCCACACATGCACGGGGAGAACATGCAAACTCCCTGCAGAAAGACTAACTGCCGGGAGTCAAACCCAGGTTCGGTTGCTGCAAGGCAACAGTGCTACCAACTGCACTGCTGTGCAGCCTCAATGCGAAATCAATTAACCATATACAAGGCACGGTAAAAGCAAAGCTGTAGCCACGTGTGTAAACTCCCAGTCTAGATATAAGGATGATGTTTCTCTCAAAATGTCACTTCATGAGTTTTTTCTCATGTTTCAGAGATTTAATGGCATCTAACAGGGGGATGGAGTTTAATTATTTTTGCAAGTGTAAATTGAAACCGATGTTTCTAGGATGATCACATTTTATTCTCAGCTCTAAAAATGTGGGCAGAAGAGCTTTGTACCTCTAGGTGATGACCTTTTACAGTCATGCGATACAGTAAAGGTTGTGTCCAGAATTTGTGCACCTTATGAACTCAAGTAAACCATCATGCGCTTCACCCTGACCTGGAAAAGCAGTCAAGCACCAACATCTGCAGCTTATTTGGATTTTCACACTTGAAGAAAATGCCTGTAAACATAAATTACTTCAACATCTTAGCTGCAAAGTGGCTTGTTTCTTTTCTGCCCATTCTGTGTGATTTTAGGAGTACGTATGAAAATCCTTTGTGTGAAGCAAAACAATAAACATGCTAAAGATTAGTTGCAAAGTGCAACATAAAGGTCAAATTGCAATATAACCCCTGAAATGTGTCTCGCTTCTGAAATATTTGCCTATAAAATGCAACTCCCAAAACAACTGTTGACAACTGACAATTTCCTTGCTCCCAGATAAGAATTAAATGTAATGTGGGAGATAAATGTAACTTAAGGGAAAAAATGACCAAATCAAGACTTTGGGCTGTTTGTTGTAAGTGCATTTATCACTGATGACACAGTAAACAAGTGTCTGCACTAACAAGCAAGAAACTTGCACTTTGAATTTTAATTTGTTTCAGTTCGGTAATGTTTGGGTGGGAAATTAAAGTTTTTACTTTCAGGTCACGGGTGGATAACAACAGAGCAGATGGATAATTAAGATAAGTGAGGTTCCCTAACACTCCAAAATGCTAATTATGTTTGAATCAATTGAGGTTTTTTACTGCTTGAGCTAATTAATTGTACAATATTTAGTGTATTACTGGGTAAAAACAATCAAATCTTCTGGGATAACATGATCTTTCCTTCGGGTGCCTGTGAGGAGCCTGTCAGAGGGTGGGCCAAGCCTCTCAGACCAATTTAAATGCAGCTGTAGTGGAAGGAAAATGCAGACATTAATGAAAGTCTTAAGCTCTTTCACAGAAACAATATGCTTTTTTATATGGAGTGAAGATGATAAAAACTGATGTTTTTAACTAGTGAAACAATTTTCTTGTCCAACCTAGAACCACAGTCAAGTAACAGGATATTCAGCATGTGGCTGGATATAGCAGGACAGACTGCCAAGCTGAATTGGAAACTTTCTGAGTAGGGAAGGGAAAAGAGAAACAATTTCTGTTTGTCAAGTAATTAAAGATGTTCTACGTCATCAAGTTCTTAAGGTCAAGGAGGACTATAATGGCGCAGTCACCAGAGTCCACTGATAGAAGCAGGTTATGTACTTCTTGCGGGACAGACTATGAGCTGTGTTTGGTCTCAAAACCTGATTGAAACATTTAAAAAATATAATTTTGTTGTAGGCAAGGAAGTATTAACAAAAGAAAAAAAAAAGACTTATCTTGTTACTTTAAGATTTTTTGAGCTCTCACCAAAAAAAAGCTTCTTCAGTTCTGATCATGGGCTGGCAGTATAGGGACAGCATTAGAAATCGGAGTCAGAAGATTTAACTAATAGGGCCATTAAGGTCACTAATAGAGCCGTTTAGGTCACGAGTCTCGTACTGTACCCTTGTGAGGCCATGGAAGGAACATCACTCAAACACATCTGCAGGAGCATCAACTTAGTTACCTACAACATTGCTGAATGAGTTGACATTTTAGCTTTGCTTGTAAGTAACGCCACATACAGAACTCCACAGAACTTCACAGAATTTAACCAAGACCAGATTTGTACGCTGATGGATCTCTGTCTTCACTCCACAAAATTTAAACACAAGGACAACTTTTACAGAGAGAAGTATGGATGTGCCTTGGGATCCCCAGTTTCACACAGTACCCATTGTCTACATGGAGGAATTGGGCAGTAGATCACTGAATTCCTATGAGAGAACAACACCTAGCCAATGGTTTAGATATGCAGATATTACCTGGTTCAAAACCCAAGCCAAAAAGGTGCACACTTTTACCGAACAGCTCAACACGGTGAGACAAGCCACCTTTTCTGGACTGTCTGGTACACAATGAGACGAACGGAGGCCCCAAAACTGAGGCCCAGGGGTGGGTGATATCAACTCAAAATTTTATCATGATATTTTGTGGTATTTATTGCGATAAACGATAAAAGTGATGATAAAATGCTATTTACAACTTCGTTGCGGCCTTTTTCAGGTAACTGTATGGCTGTGACTGCCTATCACAGCAATCAAAGCCACAAACACAAACATAGCTCTCAAAAAACACACCCATTTTTAAATAGGCTTCTGTGGGACACAAATACATAACAGGTTTGATTTTTATCACTGCACTTAATCATATTTTCGAATTTATTGATACTTATTGATGCTCTCATGGAACCAGCAGTGGAACAAAATTGTAAAAATAACAATTCTGACAATACAGCCAGTTTTGGGGGTTTCAAACATCTTTAATTGGAATTTATCATTGGCTGATAAATCCAAATTGTTATGATGATAAGAAATTTTCCATGATATAGATATGAAGAATGTCCACCACTACTCAGGCTTACAGAAAACCACACACACAGGCCAGTATTTAGTTTCTGAGTCTTATGCCTGGTTTACACGGCAGGATTTTTAGGCAGATTTTTTGCCCCGATCTTCCCCTTCCGACAATGCCGCAATTATTGCGATGGCTCTTAAGATAATCTTATGAGATATCTGGTATGTTAAGAGTGATCTAGTCTGCTCGGAAAAACATCGGGACTGCTCCAACCTTAAATTGGGGATCTTCAACATGTTGGATTGTCTTGGGCTGCACGGTGGAGCAGTTGGTAGCACTGTTGCCTTGCAGCAAGAATGTCCTGGGTTGCCTCCCAGCTGGGGGTCTTTCTGCATGGACTTTGCATGTTCTCCCTGTGCATGCGTGGGTTCTTTCCAGGTACTCCGGGTTCCTCCCACAGTCCAAAAACATGACTGTTAGGTTAATTGGTCTCTCTACGTTGCCCTTAGGTGTGAATGAGCGTGTGCATGGTTGTTTGAACTGTGTGTGTCTGTGTTGCCCTGCGATGGATTGGCGACCTGAATATTTGTGAGTGAAATCTGTTTGTGTGTGGTGTGTTGTTTGCCGTGTGGCTGGACACCACACACTGTAGGACCAAACCTGTAATATCTTAGATTTTTTAACATCACAAGCATGGTCTTTCAGGTTTTGAAAATCAGCTGACAAGATGAAAATCCTGCCGTGTGAACCAGGCATTACCAACCACCGTAACATAAACCGTCAGTCATCAGGACTCTGCAATATTAAGCTGAACAGGTCCCTACAAGAACAGAAGGGAGGAAAAGGAACAGAAACACATACCATAACTGGGCTTACCTTAAGGAATAAACAGTTCCAAAAAGACAATCAACTGTGTCCAAGAAATGAGAAAAAAAGAATATGGTAATTCCATGTGATTTGGCATGTTATGGAAATTCTTCTATTTAGTGCTACAAAGTATTCAAAAGTGCTGTGTACTTTCATTAACCTCTCTTCTCTGACCTCAGTGTTTTTATTAGTGTTCTGGTATTTAGAGTAGATGGACTATAAACCATTACCAGAAGTTTAATGGTTAAAACACATCCTGGAGGGTTGTGTCTGAGGAAGAGCAGATGGCTGTCCTCAATAATAATTGTCTTACCTCTGACCTGGGAAGGGTTTAGGGGCCATAAAGTTAAACTCTTTGAAGTTGAGACAACACCCTAATTCTGCTATAAATATTGTCTGTAAACTGTGTTCGGGGCCTCTGTTTCACTGACACGTCAGTGACAGGGTCTTCCAACGCAGAAATGCCTTTGAATAAAACTTCTAAATACAAAGTCCGAATTTTCTCTTATTTTGAGTTAATTTCTCTCCCACTTTGATAAGAAAAATTCTATTATAGGCATTAGGCATGTGATTAGGAAACAGAGTGAAAGAAGCCAACTATATTAAGCATGAAATCTAACATTATACAGAGTAGGTGGCTTCAGGTTACATCTTTCTAATTCCTACAGTGCAGGTTAACTCATCTCCCAAGTAGTTCTACAACCATTCACCTTAAGAGACATATGACTAACAAGTGAAAACTACTCAAATAAATGGACAGGAAAGGGTTGAGTCAGTACGTTATGTGACCTTAACTGCCCTGTAAGTGACCTTAGCGGCCCTGTCAGAGTCACTGAATGTGGCTCCTAGCCCATGATCAGAACTGAAGAAAACTTTTGGATAAGAGGTAAACGAAGAAGCTAGGGAAAAAGGTCCAGTTGCTTTCAGTTTAGCACTTAGGATTGTTATCTCCTGCATGACTGTAGAAGCCTCGCTAAAATACATTAATGGAAGGCATGTCTTTCCAGAACATTTGAGAGGAAAGGAAGAAAGAACCAATATAAAAAAACATTAATCATGATTCAAGGCATCCTATATTTAGTATGTGTGGTCACACCTTGTGGGGTTGGCTTTGCTAGTATTATGAAATTAGTAAGTCATTTATGCAGTTGGTAATCCAGCAAAGATAATTAAACCTAATTAAACCTGTGACGTCAAACAGCAGCATAAACTTGTCACGAGAAAAAACATGGACACGTTTTAGTTTGCAGCCCATACAGCTTCTTCAGCAGGTGTTTAGAAAAAAAAATGTTGTTGACAATCCATTGTGTAATTAATTTCTAAATTTTCATGACAAGATTAGTTTAACTGGTTTGGAGGGTTGCATTTTCATCTACTATCAGACAGGACAGACTTGTTCATTGTGTGCTGTAGTTGTTTGTTCAGCCGGAGACATATAAGTGGTTATGAAACCAGGTACAACAGCTCAGTTTTAAAGTACAAGGCATAAAGTTGGCATTATTATATCAGGTAATTAAAGCTAATATGGAACAATTTACAGCGTTTCCCAAAAGTCTGCAAAACGCTTTGAATTTTCACATTTTGTCTCATCAAGACAACAAACTTCAGTGCATGTTATTGGGATTTTATGTGACTGACCAACATACTGTATGTGAAGTGGAAGTAAAATCAAACATCGTTTTTACATTTGCAAATAGAACTCTGAAAGGCTTGGTGTGCATTTGTATTCAGGACCTTTTACTCCAATACCAATTAGTGAATGAATGTAATTTAATCTCAGTATAAATCCAGCTGTTCTGTGAAGGCTTTACGAGTCAGTTATACAAGTCAGGGAGAAAGCTGTGGAGACGGTTATAGCAGGTTTAGATTATAAAATAATATCTCAAGCATCTGAGAGCGCTGTCCAATTCACCGTCCAAAATGGAAAGAGTATGGCACCATGCCAACCCATCAAGACATGGTCGCTTATTTAAACTGGTGGGCTGGACAAGAAGAGTATTAATTAGAAAGTCAGCCAAGAGGCCGTTAGAAACTTAGCTTCAGTTTCCAGAACTCAGATGGAAGAATCAACATTCATTAATGTACAGTAAGAGCTACAAAGTAAACGTTCTGGTCAAAGTATATTCAGATCTTAGAACGGCATAGTCAAAGTCAAGATAGAAAAGGTAAAAATTTTGAAGTTCACAATGCTGGTAGAGGCATAAAACAAATGGTATAGCCATTTGTATGGCTGTAATTGCAGCAAAAAAGTGCTGCAGCTAAGTGATAACACCAGGGAGTTAAATACAACTCAAGTCACATTTCCAAGGTTTTGTTTATAAACAAGTTTTTAAACCATTTATCATTTTACTTTTGCTTTACAACTATGCACTACTTTATAACATAAAATCCCAATAAAATACATTGACCTTTATGGTTGCAATGTAGCAAAATGTAAATAAAATACTTTTTTTTCAGCACACTGTATTCAATATTTTGTCATAGACTTTATTTACAGTGACCTTCAAGGAAATTATGACACCAATAAGCATTTCATTCAAAGAGAGCAGGGAGAGCATATGATCAGTCTCACATTCTTTCAACTCAGCTTTGTGCTATTTGACTTCAATCAATCCATCAAAACTTTATTTATAAAGTGCTTTAACATGTCATAGGGCAAGCAAATGCTATACAGGTGAATAAAAACATTTTAATGGTTTTTGCCACAAATTTCTAACCTTAAGCTTTTTGAAGGTGTTGATTATCTATAGAGGACGTTGTTTTACTCTCTGATAAAGACACTTTCAGCTATGTTGGCAGTGGAACAAATTCAGAAGTAGATGTTCATTTTACATATATACTATATAAGTAAAAAAGGAACATAGTCTTAAGCAGTGTTTTAACTACATAAATAGTCTAAGCAACTGGTTTATTGATAGGTTTCAGTTTCCAGCTTAAGAAAGGTTTTATATTCTTTGTTTTTACATTTTAATCTGCATGCCTACTTCCTCCATCGTCCAGTCCAGTCTAATCATAACATGTTCACAAGGCAGGTCTTCTTGAGCATGTTTCTCACATCAGCTCCATCTGTCACAGAATGCTTCACTCTTTCTGCTTTTACAACCATCAGTCTGCACTAATAGCTGTCTGTCTGAGTGGGCATTCTGGCGCCTGTTCGCGTGGGCTCTCCACCAATCAATAAACGCCACATCGTCCACTCAGACAGCGCCAGTTCTTCACTAACCCAGCAGAGTTTTGATCTGTCTGTCCGTTCTGTTTCCCCTCTGATGGGCGTGCCTGCAGTCGGCTTTCCCAGGGAGACATTGGGCACTGGGAGGACCCTGAGGCTGGTGCCGTGACGGAAAACAAACCAGCATCACGACATTTTTATCCCATTGCCCTGCTGCTTGTTAGCTCTCACTTGCTGGTTGTGTGGCTAATTTTAAGTCTTGTTTTTCTGCTTGCAAAATATCAATAAAATCCTAACAACATCACGTCTATGAGCGCCTGTCCCTCTGTGTCTGCTGTTTATTTCTGGAGACATTACTGGTGTTTTTGTGAAAGGCTGATTAGGATACGTGGGTGTAGCACTGGATGGACAAACTAACTTTAATCAGATTGTTTTTGACTTTCCCTGCCTATTTTGAATTTCAGCTCATCCCTTCCTCAAAACGTAAGGCTTTGTGCTAAAGAGTTAAACCTTCTCTAGCAGCAAGATTTCTTACTTAGTTTTTTACAGAACACCAGGATACAGTTAAGGTCAAAGTTAAAAACTCTGGCTAGGTTCTACATTTCGGTTCTACATTTGCCAACGTTTCTTCTGATCTGATTTGGAGTGGTCCAGCCAGAGTCCTGACTTGAATCTGACAAAGAATCCGGGGCGGGAGCTAAGGAAAGAACTAAACCACCACCTGGAAAATGATCAGAAACAAGATCCAAAACAGAAAAGGCCCCACATATATATATATACATATATAGATATATATAGATATATATATATATAGATATATAATATATAGATATATATAGATATAGATATATATATATATATATATATATATATATATCTATATATATATATATATATATATATATATATATATAGATATATATATACATATATATATATATATATATAGATATATATATATATATATATAATAGATATATATATATCTATATATATATATAGATATATATATAGAGAGAGAGAGAGAGAGAGAGAGAGAGAGGAGAGAGAGAGATATAAAGGGAACACTTAAACAACACAATAACCAATGACCATCACTGATTGATGATGTAAAGTTCGACAGATTCTCTTTTTCAAAATAAATAAACTATTGATATTAGGTAAAAGGCACAAAATTGAGATTTGGAGATGGGATTTTCATTTTCTGCCACACAATGAAAAATATTCCCCATGAATTATTTCTAAAAACCCTCCAAATGTTGTGAAATGCAACCCAAATTTTAACAACCCACCCATAGCTACACTGCTCAAAAAAATAAAGGGAACACTTAAACAACACAATATAACTCCAAGTAAATCAAACTTCTGTGAAATCAAACTGTCCACTTAGGAAGCAACACTGATTGACAATCAATTTCACATGCTGTTGTGCAAATGGAATAGACAACAGGGGAAATCTTTGGCGATCAGCAAGGACACACTCAATAAAGGAGTGGTTCTGCAGGTGGGGACCACAGACCACTTCTCAGTACCTATGCTTTCTGGCTGATGTTTTGGTCACTTTTGAATGTTGGTGGTGCTTTCACACTCGTGGTAGCATGAGACGGACTCTACAACCCATACAAATGGCTCAGGTAGTGCAGCTCATCCAGGATGGCACA
This sequence comes from Crenichthys baileyi, assembly GCA_036173005.1. Taxonomy (NCBI): domain Eukaryota; kingdom Metazoa; phylum Chordata; class Actinopteri; order Cyprinodontiformes; family Goodeidae; genus Crenichthys; species Crenichthys baileyi. The sequence continues at coordinate 951,252 of JAHHUM010001447.1, read as the reverse complement.
TCAATGCGAGCTGTGGCAAGAAGGTTTGCTGTGTCTGTCAGTGTAGTGTCCAGAGCCTGGAGGCGCTACCAGGAGACAGGCCAGTACACCAGGAGACGTGGAGGAGGCCGTAGGAGGGCAACAACCCAGCAGCAGGACCGCTACCTTTGCCTTTGTGCAAGGAGGAACAGGAGGAGCACTGCCAGAGCCCTGCAAAATGACCTCCAGCAGGCCACAAATGTGCATGTGTCTGCACCAACAGTTAGAAACCGACTCCATGAGGATGGTATGAGGGCCCGACGTCCACAAATGGGGGTTGTGCTCACAGCCCAACACCGTGCAGGACGCTTGGCATTTGCCAGAGAACACCAGGATTGGCAAATTCCCCACTGGCGCCCTGTGCTCTTCACAGATGAAAGCAGGTTCATACTGAGCACATGTGACAGAGGTGACAGAGTCTGGAGATACCGTGGAGGGCGATCTGCTGCCTGCAACATCCTTCAGCATGACTGGTTTGGCAGTGGTGTGGGGTGGCATTTCTTTGGCGGGCCGCATGGCCCTCCATGTGCTCGCCAGAGGTAGCCTGACTGCCATTAGGTACCGAGATGAGATCCTCAGACCCCTTGTGAGACCACATGCTGGTGCGGTTGGCCCTGGGTTCCTCCTAATGCAGGACATTGCTAGACCTCATGTGGCTGGAGTGTGTCAGCAGTTCCTGCAAGATAAGGACATTGAAGCTATGGACTGGCCCGCCCGTTCCCCAGACCTGAATCCGATTGAGCACATCTGGGACATCATGTCTCACTCCATCCATCAACGTCACGTTGCACTACAGAGTGTCCAGGAGTTGGCAGATGCTTTAGTCCAGGTCTGGGAGGAGATCCCTCAGGAGACCATCCGTCGTCTTATCAGGAGCATGCCCAGGCGTTGTAGGGAGGTCATACAGGCACGTGGAGGCCACACACAATACTGAGCCTCATTTTGACTTGTTTTAAGGACATTACATCAAAGTTGGATCAGCCTGTAGTGTGTTTTTACACTTTAATTTTGTGTGTGACTCCAAATCCAGGCCTCCATTGGTTAATAAATTTGAATTCCATTGATGATTTTAGTGTGATTTTGTTGTCAACACATTCAACGTTGTACAGAACAAAGTATTCAATGAGAATATTTCTTTCATTCAGATCTAGGATGTGTTATTTGAGTGTTCCCTTTATTTTTTGAGCAGTGTATATGCATACGTATATACAGGGGTTGGACAATGAAACTGAAACACCTGGTTTTAGACCACAATAATTTATTAGTATGGTGTAAGGCCTTCTTTTGCAGCCAATACAGCGTCAATTCGTCTTGGGAATGACATATACAAGTCCTGCACAGTGGTCAGAGGGATTTTAAGCCATTTTTCTTGCAGGATAGTGGCCAGGTCACTACGTGATACTGGTGGAGGAAAACGTTTCCTGACTTGCTCCTCCAAAGCACCCCAAAGTGGCTCAGTAATATTTAGATCTGGTGACTGTGCAGGCCATGGGAAATGTTCAACTTCACTTTCATGTTCATCAAACCAATCTTTCACCAGTCTTGCTGTGTGTATTGGTGCATTGTCATCCTGATACACGGCACCGCCTTCAGGATACAATGTTTGAACCATTGGATGCACATGGTCTTCAAGAATGGTTCGGTAGTCCTTGGCAGTGATGCGCCCATCTAGCACAAGTATTGGGCCAAGGGAATGCCATGATATGGCAGCCCAAACCATCACTGATCCACCCCCATGCTTCACTCTGGGCATGCAACAGTTTGGGTGGTACGCTTCTTTGGGGCTTCTCCACACCGTAACTCTCCCGGATGTGGGGAAAACAGTAAAGGTGGACTCATCAGAGAACAAAAAAATGTTTCACATTGTCCACAGCCCAAGATTTGCGCTCCTTGCACCATTGAAACCGATGTTTGGCATTGGCATGAGTGACCAAAGGTTTGGCTATAGCAGCCCGGCCGGGTATATTGACCCTGTGGACCTCCCGACGGACAGTTCTGGTGGAAACAGGAGAGTTGAGGTGCACATTTAATTCTGCCGTGATTTGGGCAGCCGTGGTTTTATGTTTTTTGGATACAATCCGGGTTAGCACCCGAACATCCCTTTCAGACAGCTTCCTCTTGCGTCCACAGTTTATTCTGTTGGATGTGGTTCGTCCTTCTTGGTGGTATGCTGACATTACCCTGGATACCATGGCTCTTGATACATCACAAAGACTTGCTGTCTTGGTCAGAGATGCGCCAGCAAGACGCGCACCAACAATTTTCCTCTTTTGAACTCTGGTATGTCACCCATAATGTTGTGTGCATTTCAATATTTTGAGCAAAACTGTGCTCTTACCCTGCTAATTGAACCTTCACACTCTGCTCTTACTGGTGCAATGTGCAGCCAATGAAGACTGGCTCCAGGCTGGTCCAATTTAGCCATGAAACCTCCCACACTAAAATGACAGGTGTTTCAGTTTCATTGTCCAACCCCTGTATATGTATAAGTATACTTTCTGATTCAACTGCTTGTAGTTTTAACTTTTTTTTTGGTGTTCGGAGAAATGGTTTCAATCAGCCTATGTTTGACCAAGGGAACTTGCAGTGATTTAAGTAGAAAAGAAAAGTTTAGCTCTTAATACCTAAATTAATATAAAGTCCACTTCCAACTCATGCACAACACTGAGAGACAGAGAACCTAAATGGCTCGGCTACACCAGGTGCTAGAAAGATTAAGATGAAATATCAACAAGAGAGTGGCTTCACCAGAACAAAGTTAAAAATGGCTGAGCCAGAGTCCAGAACTATTTCTGACAGAACATTATTGGTGTCTCTAGGAGGGCTGTAGAAAAGAGAATTGTACAAGTTGTGAATGACATTAAAGATGCAGAAGATTTAAAAATGGCTTGTCTTGGTGTCAGTGTGTGTGTAGACTTTTGTGTCTGTTTAAATTCTTGACAAAAGTGGAGAAGCTCTTTAGGAATCAACTTGTTGGCTATAAAAATCTTATTTCCTGTCGGTCAAACTGTTTTATGTTGGGGTGTTGCAAGATCGCATCTTTTAAAGATATTTCTGGTCTTAGTGAATGTCTAATGGAGCTCTATTTAGTTGCTGTTTCAGTTTGAGGTTTTGTTATGAGCTCCAAATATGGATGTGAATGCTTTAAGCTGTGCACCGTATATTTGTTTGAGGCTCTTGTTTTGAAGTAAGACAGGAAGCAATCCTTGAGTTGTTGGTTATATGTCATCTAATAAAGACATCTTCAGACTAACCGTCAACACACGATTCCATAAAGAAACGTCCTCCACTCTAAATAGCTTGTGTGACAGTATTTGGGGTTCATGGAGGAAGAAAGAAAGCAAGAAACAGTGAAAATGTCAAGACTAGCTAACAGTGAGCTCATAATGATGCTAACATTAGCATCTTCTTCATAGCTTTGTATCAGGACCAAACTAAAGGTCTCTGAAACTGCAGTTTTCACTTCCAATTCAGGATCTAAGATATTAACAGTGGTCTTCAACAAACAGAGGTTCTTTTAAACTTAAAAATTTATGAAATCTTCATTTAATTTGTGAAAACCCAAAAGGAGAGGATTTAAAATGTTTTCTTTTTGTATTTGAACCACCTTAAAAAACAAAACACTGCCACATACAACCTGGTTAAATCTGAACTGAATTATTCTAAACTGATACTAATTCTTTAAAACACAGTTTGGATTTTGCAAAAACGTTTTGAGAAAGAATATGTAAAAAATAGATTAAAAATGCTGCTGTAGTGAGAAAGTGTCTAAAGATCAAATGGATGTTCTGGTCAGACACAAAGCTGGTTTATCCCTTTAGTTTAGAAGGCTTGTAATACCTGAATAATTCAAAAATAGTTCACAAACAAAAGATTCCAAGAAAGTCTGGCACCATGAAAAAATAAGAACGTGTGTACAAACATTTGACTGGTACTGTGTATATATACAATATATAAAATATTTAAATGTTATTAAACAATATATCACCTTTTAAAGGTAAAACCAGAACAGAAAGTATAACTCACACGCTAAAAGCTTTATGCAGGTTTGTCATTTTTACTATTACATAGCAGCTGAAACATTATAGGTGCAGAAATGTTGACCTGTTGCAAAAATAAAAAACAAAAACCTTCGAAGGGAACACTGACAGTTCATTCTGCAGGAGCAAAAGGAAGCACAGATGCAGGCGTGAAGCTATTCAACACAACAGGTTCCAGCTCGTTCTTTAACATAACTGGCAAGTGACCAACTTAAACAAATAGGTTTGCTGTGTTTGATTCACTGTTTTTAGCAGAGTTGCTATGTTTGTATATAATAGTTTTATTTTCTATATATATATTTCAGTTTTATTTTTGTTACACTACATGGCTTTTCAATCATAAAAGTGAAGTCTTTACTTGTGCTGTCTTTCACTGTTTTCCATCTTCCAGCTAGTCTCTAATGTTGATCCGCTTTTACTTGGTTTAGTAAAGCAGAAATTTAGACCGATTAGGATTCTAGGATCTTCCTATTTCAACTTATTTAAGCTGATGTTATACAGTTTGTTGGTGTATCTAAGTGCAAGTATAAAAAATACCACTCCTAAACTATGTTCAGGGTATTGGGTTCGTCCATCTATCTTGGAAAGCTGTCCTAAACTCAAGCCAAATACCAACAGGGCCCCTGCTCCTTTTTTGTTTCCTTCCCATTTTTACCTCTAGGCCTGATCTTGATGCATTAGCAAAAAGCTTGTTTTTTCTTTTGGGTTTAAACATGAAGAAATGAAACATAATTTGAACATGGAGTCCTGTCATGTATATGAAGCATGTGTGTGGAGAATGCTAACACCTCATAAACTGTGGATCATTCACTGTAGCAATTGATAAGCTACCTAATCTAATTACAAATCTAATTACCAGATCTAATTACATTTAGGCATTGAAATGTCTATCAGGTTCTGTAAATACGGTGATTAAATTACACATAGTTGAACATTTTACAATTATTTGACGTCGAAAGGGCAGTTGGTTGCACTGTATTTTATTCAGTAGTAATACAGTAAGCTGGGCTAAATCGAATGCACATTTTTAGTTCTTATTTTATTTTCTCAAAACTTTTGTAAACCATAAAAAAAAAATCCTTCCACGTTCCCATGTGGACATTTTGTGTTGTTCCATTACATTAAATAGGTTAATAAAAATTACAGTTTGTGTTTAAGAAGTATGAATAGTTTTACAGTTTTAAAAACTAACATGATAATAAACCATATCCTCAAAACAATTGGAACTGAATTTGACATCCATCCAGAATGTTTTGTGTCATAATTTAACCATCACTCATGTTTACTTAATTTGTCCTTTTTTTCCTTTCTCTCATTTCCACTTTTCTTTATCATAATATCATCAGAGAAGGATGTCGGATTGAGAACGTTCAAAAGAATATTAGATGCAGGAAATACGCCTTCAACATGTTGCAGCTGATGGCCTTCCCCAAATGCTACCGACCTCCAGACGGGACTTACGGCAAAGTTGACTCTTAAAGACCTGTGGCATGCAATGTGTAAATAAATTCTCATTTTGTGATATTCAGGAAATAAATATGAATCCTTACAAAAAGGACTGAATATGTAAACACTTTTACTGTTAAACTTGTATTTAAATAAGAAGGGTACAATTATTGACCTGTTACTTTGAAAGCAAATGCACTTTTATGCTTATTCTTCATGGCGCTGGTAGTAATACACAGCACTGCGCGTGTGTGTGTGTAAGTGAAAGTTATTTTGTATACCATTCACTGTTCTGATGGCTATGTTTTTTCAACAACAATGCAACAATGACTGAATGTTTTTTTAGTTGTCTTTGCTGTGTAAACACAACAAAAAGCGCCTCATTTCAAACAAAAATCTTGGCCATGTTTTATAATGGTGTCATATACACATAAACATTTATATATAATATATTGTGCTATTTTTATAATCTGGACGTGTCCCTTAAGTTTGATGCATGTTTGGCTCTTTTATCTGTTTTTATATTATAGATAGATGGATCCATGCCACATGTATATCTATAATCTATATATCTATTTAAAATTGCTTATTTTTATAAAGGGGACTGTTGACTATATGTGTTATAACTGGTTTACTGTTGGTCATTTTTACAAATACACATTAATATTACTAACTTAGAATAATACAAAACAAGGAAATAAGAATTTAGCTTTCTAATAAAAAAAATGCTGCCAACAAAGAAAATGCTGTGTTTATGATGGATTTATTGAAATTTATTTTACGGTATACTACTGCTCTTTGCCAACAGTATGTATATATAAACCTAACCTTTATACTGTCATCCAGTGACCCACTATTTATTCAACCAGGCTAATAATGTCTGTTTCTTTTATATTAGCTGCTCAAAACTATTAACCACTGAGGGTGACTATGAAATGTCACCCTCAGTGGTTAGTTGGATAGTCATTGCAGGATACTATGGCTTACAGTGATATTCAGTTTTTATTTAGGTATTGTTTTACATTTTGATGACAATGTAGCTTACCACTTTCAGTGTGTGAATGTGTGTATGAATGGGTTGATGAGTGAATGTAGTGTGAAGCGCTTTGGGGTCCCTGGGGACTTGATAAAGCGCTATACAAGTACAGGCTACTTACCATTATAAAACAAAAAAAACACACATGTATAGAAAAGGCAGAATTAAAATGAATGATCACTATAATTTCTTACTGAACAAATTTTACATTTCTTCAAAGTATTCTAACCACCGTTTATTATTTACGATCAGCCTCTTCAACACAACACATAGGAGGTAAACAGCAGGATAATAGGTGTATCAACAAAAAGAGCAGACTTGCATATTAAACTGAGAGGTTTTTAAGCTGAGATGATTATTACTGAACAATAAACAAATGGTTGATTAGTGACAGGCTGCAGTTTAGGGATAAAAGGAGCTTCAAAATGTAAAACTGAAACCAGCCTTTCTTTAATCTCCTTTATAATGTCACTGCAATGTACTTTTTTATGTGTTTTCTTGTGTTTTCATCATGTGAAGCACTTTGAATTATCTTGTTGCTGAAATGTGCCATACAAATAAATTTGCCTTGCCTTGCCATGCCTTGCCCTAAAGGAGGTATTGGAATATTTGGCATATTTGGAATATTGGGCTAGTGCCAAGTCCAGTTGGAAAATGCAACCAGCATCTCCATAAAGGCTGTTGGGGGAAGCGTGCTCCTCAAATATCCTGGTAGACACCAGCACTGACTTGGGACTAAATAAAAGAATGCAGTGGACCAACACCAGCAGATGACACTGCCTCTGGAAGCTACACTATGGACCTCAAGGTACTACTTTTTTTCCCACTCTTCCTTCAGACTCTGGGATCTTGATTTCCAAATGAAATGGAATTTCAATTTACTTTCATCTGAAAATAGGACTTTGGGCCACTGACCAACAGTCCAGGGCTTTTTTCCTTAGTCTGCACAGACTCCTAAATGGGCTTTGATTTACAAGGAGAACAGTTATCCCTGTTGTTTATACACATTTTTCTACCACACTTTTTCCTTACACCAAACTTCCCAACCATGTTTGGATACAGCACTCTGTGACCAGCTAACTTGTTTAAGTAATGACTTTGTGTCTTACCCTCCTTGTGAAGGCTTTCAGTCTGCTGGACAACTGTTAAGACAGCAGTCTACCCCATGGTTATACATGCCATAGCGTAACGTTTCTGTATTATAAATCCTTTTTTTATTATTCCTTCTCCTTTGTCATTATTGTCAAGGTGGACTCTCTTGATCATTGTTTAGATATTGCCTTTGGCTTTTCTTCCATCTTACGTAGTCTCTGCGACTGGAAATCATGCCGTTAGACTTGCATGTCTATGAACAGATGAATGTGGCACCTTTAGGCACCTGGAAATCATAACCAAGAATGTGGAGGTTCAAACTTTTCTTCCTTTTATCTTGGTGAGCTTCTATTTATTTTCCCATAATGTCAAACAAGGAAGCAATGCGTTGCAGGAGTACTTAAAAAAACATCCACAGATCTTGGCACGTAGCAGTGGAGCAGTGGAGCTGGCGCCCCATATACAGAGGATTTTGGTGCTTGATGAAGATATCCAGGTTTCTATACTTTGGGACTGTTGTATGTCTTCCCCCCTTCTCTCTCTTCCCATTACCTGCATGAATACTGTCCTTCATGGCCACCAGTGACACTAAATCTTAAAAAATACACATATCCACTAATGTTGGAAATTAACAAGAAACTTACAAAGCTCATATCATCATCTGGGCTTTCTCCTACTGTTTAAAGGATAAGCAATTTGTGAACTTTACCTAAAGAATAATCTGACATTAAACAAAAATAATTATGACATCTGATCTGACATAGAACATGAAAACTGATTTAATATCAGAGAGAAGAAAGAGTTGTATTTTTAAACAGTGCATATAAATATTTGCTTTTAGCTGTAAATACCACTTCAGCTGGAAGAGAACAGTGTGATCCGGTTTCACTGAGCTGCAGAAACAGAAAGCATTTGTGGTGCACGTTGAACATACTGTGATTCCAGAAAAGATGATAATCTACAAGTGTTTCTTTGAATTTGACTCCTCCCCGCATGGCAAGCAGAATATAGAGGCTTATTTTTCAGCCTTTTGCATCTTATCTCTTACATTTGAACTGCTTCTGCTTCGGAGCGTCAAGGCATCCTCTGCCACATAATTGTGCAATTATTTTCATCAAGTCTTGTCAGGTTTCAAGGATGATCTGTTTTTCAGATTTTGTCATGTACAACTAATATAGTTAAACCCAAAAAAAGACAACGAGATTAGCTGTTTTTCCCTTTATTTTGTTAACCTTAAATTCAGCTTTAAACAGGTTGTTTAAATTACAGCCCTAGTTCCACTTGTGGAAACTGTGATTGTAAGATGTAAGATGATATGAACATTCAAAGAAAAAGACATCCACTTGTTCTGAACATGTCAGGTTCCAGCCTTTAGCTGAACTAAGAGAAGCACCATCTTGTTCAAACAAGAATAACTGTGTTTTCTGTTACAGAAAGATAGAGGCAAAATAGCACCATCCTTTTCCTGAAAGAGACTGTTCAACTATCTTACCCAACAGCTTTCTAAAAACTGCGCATTCTGTTTTACGTTTCTTCATGGCAAGAAAGTTATGGGTTCATACAGTGCTGTGAAAAAGTGTTAAGCACCTTACAGATTTCTCCTGTCTTTGCTTTTTTGTCACACCTAAATGTTTCAAATCATTAAGCAAATTTTAATATCTGAGAAAGACAGGCTGAGGTACAAGTTCAATCTCACAAGCCACATCCAGGCCTAATTACTGCCAGACTACAATCAAGAAATCACCTCAATGGATCCTGTCTGACAATATGAAGTCACCAACATCCATCACTCTGGAAAGGCTTTGGATATCCACAGTGAACCACAGCGACGGCAATTATCCTGAAATGGAGAAAATATGGAACAGTGACGAGACTTCCAAAGAGTTCTTGAACTACAAAACATACTCCAAGAGTGCGTTTAATGAGACATCCAGGAGGTCACAAAAGAAACAATAATAAAACCTGAAAGCACTGCAGGCCTCACTTGTCTTAGCTAAGGTCAGAGTTTGTGATTTAAACAACAAGAAGGAGAAACTGTGCAAAAATGGTATCTGTAGGACATTTGTACGGTGAAAGCCATTGCTGATCAAAAATAACACAAAGGCCCATCCCACATTTCCCCCAAAACATCTTGATGATCCTTTGTGATAGCATGGGCTATTCTGCTTTCAGGCCTAGATGACTTCTTGAACCTTAAATTCTGCTCTCTACCAGAAAATCCTGAAAGAAAATGTCTGACCATAAGCTCAGTTACACATGGGTTATGCTGCGGGAGAATGATCCAAAGCACATCAGCAAGTCCACCTCCAAATGACATAGAAAACAAGATGAAGGTATTGAAGTGGCTTATTCAAAGTCTGGACTCCTAATGAGTAAATAATTTGATTTACTCAGATTATGTTTTTCTGTGATCAGCTGAGACATTTAAATGTAACAAAAAGCAAAAACCTGTACATTTGTAAGGGGAACGTACTTTTTTGACGGCACAGTATCTCTGTGTTGACCCTGTGATGCCTGCCACAAATACAATTTCTATTTCTAAAATTGTGTCTTACAAAAAAACTTGATATGGGTGAGCTTTTCCCTGGCTTCTGCCACAGAACTCTTGTTTTGACTATTAGCCTGCCTTAACTTTGTAACAATTAACCTTCAAGATATGTCCAAGTTAGTTGCAAACCTAAAGCAAACAGACCAGGCTGCAACACCCTCTAATAAAACTGCTAACACTACCCGAGCTAGCATGTTGGCTGAGGTAGGATTTTAAATTGAATCCGAGTTTTACTTATATGGGACCGAGCACATTAATCAGCATATTTGCATTGGAGCATATTAAATCAGCAATGCGCCTAAATATAAATATTGTACAATGCCACCAGTAGGGATTCCCTCGCCGCTGTTGTTACTTTACAGACTTCTGAGAAACTTAAAAAATATTTTTCTTTTAAATGATCTAAACGAAATATCCAATGATAACAAAGTGAAAACATGCCAAAACTTTTTTAAATGTATATAAATGTAAATATTTACATAAAGGTGCATAATTGTTTACAAGAAAATTTGGGCTAAACTGCATACAATTTCCACTGATTGTCCTTAAGATCCTTCTGTAAACTTGACTGTAATTCATCTGTGGTAAAAGCAATTATCTGAGCATGATTTGGTACAGAAGTTGTATAGAACCACCAGGACACTCCCTAGATCTGGGTGCCCAACCAAACTGAATGTCATAAGACACAAGAATAGATACTCTAATGCAAGACCCAACACAGTGGAGCGATTCGGCAATCCTTTAATACAGTCCAAGGCCAGTACACAAAAATCCAATCCAAGCAGAGGTATCCAAAACAGAGGCAAGTCAAAAAAAAATACAAGCTGGGTCAAAATCACTAGAGGCCAGTGTTAGGATTAAGGCTGGAGACAAAGACGAACTGGCGAGGGGAAGCAGCACAGAGTGAGGTATAAATAGACGAACTAAGGAAGACAATGAGAAACGTGGATAACATTAGGGTGTGGCAAATGCTTATTATAGGAGGGAATTTCAGAAGGTAAGGTTGTCTGAAACAAGACAGGAAATTAGTGCACTAAGTGAAACAGGAAGTTCAAAAAGAAAACAAAACCAAATACACAACTGCAAACATTTAACCAGCAGAGCTAGACATGACACTGAGTAACCAGGAACCCATCTGTAAAGTCCGCCATTGCTAACATAGTTCACCAAGCAGGTCTTTATGGTAGAGAAGCCTTTTCTCACTAAAAGGCACATAGCAGCTCACTTAAACACACCTTTGAGACTGTCCAACCAGGTGAAAGGAAATTCTTTGGTTAGATAAAACCAAAATAGATTTTTATGTCTAAATCTCAAAGCCTCATGTTGAGATAACGACGCTGCTCACTATATGAGGAACACCACCCCTCCTGTGATGCATGGTGACGCCAGCATTATATTGTCGGGGTGCTGTTCTGCCAAAGGAACAGATCAAGTAGTCTGTAGAAAGGGTAAGAGGACGGCAGCCACATCTAGAGACATTCTTCAAAATGACCTGCTGCTGAGGCGATTCATCTTCCAAAATGAAAATGATCTGAAGCACACAGCTAAGACAACATAATAGTGGCTTCAGGGACAGTCTGTGAATATCACAAAACCAGAGCCTGGACTTTAATTCAATTAAACAGCTCTGGAAAGACCTTGAATGTCCACTAAGGCTGTCCATCTCACCTAACAGAGCTTAAGACCTGTAGAAAATAATGGTAAAAAAATCCCCCAAAACAGGGACACCCAGCTTATCAAGACAAACCTAAGAATACTTGTATCTATAACTGCAGAAGGTGCTTAAAATGTCAGCCATCAGTGTGAATGTCTTGCATATAGAAAACTGTACAAAATGTGGAAAAAGTGATGTGGTGTCAAGACCGTCTCTATAAATATCCTGGAATAATCACAATAGCTACATTTGTCCTATGGCAGGCACGTTTACAAAACACCTCAAAAGTTCACAAAACAAGACATAGAATTTTATCTGTTTTTCATAGGTTTAGTCACTAAAGTCACTAAAAGAGTCACTAAAGGCAAGAGTGACTAATCTCCTGGATGAATCAGCTGCTCGGCTTCTGAACGTGTGAACTTTAGTCCTCACAGGACAGTTCTAGGATGGTTTCTCTGCACCATTTGTCCTATTACAAATCCTGTTCCGAAACCAAAGACGAGGTAAGAAGGCAGCCGAGGATCAGAAACTTAGAGGAAGGCAGTGAGGATGTCAGGCATGGGGCGAGCTGAGGAGCAAAAGTCAAAGTCCATGTCCATAATCCGTGTCCAGAATGCAGCGATAAATGTGGAGTTCGACAGGGGCAATGGAGAAAAACAAAATCCAGAGGCCAGAAGCAAGGTCAAAACAAGGAGATCAAAAATTGGCAAGGTTATGCTGGACAGCTACACACAGAACAGTCATTGATAATCTGGCAAGGTGTCTGTGGCTGGAGGGAGCTTAAGTAGAGCAGATCACAGGTGAGCGGCAGCAGAACAATAAACAGGCACAGGTGGGCTGAATAATCTGTTAACTGCCTGACATGTGAGCAGGAATAGAAAAAAAACAAACAGACTAAAACATTACAAACACCAGATCTTTGTTCAGAGGAGACAAAACCAGATATTTATGTACGACACAAAGCTGAAGGCTAGGATCCCTGATCTGGGGAGAAGGAGACAGTGCAAAATATAGTGACAATATCCTGAGCAATTCTACTGAAAACAACAAACCTGTTGGAAGTAAACATAATAAAGATGCAATGACCCATCTGTGTGTAAAGCTTTGCTGAAGAACCCTTTAATTCAGTTTCCATATTCAGTCTTTTTTCATAGAAGTCTATCAGCATGCTTCATCTTGACTTGGCATATTATTTGGTGATGATCTCTGAAGTTGGAAGGGCTCCATGCCATCACCCTAATCTTTAGATTTCTTCACAGATTCAATTTGGAACTCCAAAATGTTAATAACACTTTCAGTCACAAGAAACATGTTGGTAAAATTAAAAAAATTACTTTAAACCTAAATCTCCTGGAGGCATTAACAATTTTAGGCTTAACTGTGACTACAGGTGGGCTCCAGAAAAACGCAAACAAAAAAAAAGAAAGCTTGGATTTCAAATAACATTCACTTTCATTGAAAGGAGGGGGGTGTGGTGGAAACTTGGCACTGACTGGGATGTATTCTCCAAAAAGTGTAATTATTTATTTGGAAGATGATTCACCATTTACTAACATGTTGTAAATGCCTCATTGGTGCATAAAAGCACATCTCAGTAATTTAGAATATCATCAAAACAATTTATTCACTCCAGTAATTTGGCTCACAGAGTTAAACTTTTATAGTACCATTACTGTGCTGTAGTGCTGTAAGTCAAGTGTTTATTTCAGATAATTCTGATGTTTATACCTTACAGCTAATGAAAACCCAAAATTCAATTTCTCTGAATATTTGGACTCTTTCTACAAAAAAATGTTATTCAATCATAGTCACTGACATCTTCCATAAGGAGAGTAAGCCACAAAAGATGCTGGATGTTCACAAAGTGCTGTATCCAAACATATTTAAGGAAAGTTGAGTGGTAGGAAAAAAAGGGGCACAAGCAACAGGAATTACCAAAGGATTTAATTAACCTTCAGTGATACTCTAATTTATTGAGATGTACTTGTAGACCATTGCTGGGCTAGATGTGCCCGCTAGTGTTAAACTTCACCTTCTATTGTTAACAGCTTGACATGCACTGAGAATTTTAAACAAATTTGTAAATAAAACTCATAGCAATCAAAAAACTTTAAAGTAAACTGTAGGATTTACCACAAAAGTATATATACTGAAGATACCGAAGGTCGGTTTTACACAGATTCTAGAAATTCTACATAACATTCAGTAGGGTTAAGCAATATCTTTTATACTATACAATATGGCCAAAAGGTACAACTGTACAAATGAAAGCATATGATAAAACAGTATCATACTATACATTTAGACTGTTTTTAAGTATATTTACCTGGAGTATAAACAATGAAGAGACATACATTTATTAATATGTAAGGGCGGGAGTCATCTGTTTTGATGCTTACATTGTGATATTCACAGAATAAAATATTTTTATATACAAACCTATACAAGTTTTTACACTGTATTGCTCTGAGACATGGCTATTTTTTGCAAAATGCTCACAAGTCTGTCGAAGAATATTGTACTATTTTGGAGGGGGTAGATTTCACATTCTGGACAGCTTGTCTAAAATTCAAAAGAAGACAAAGATTTCATGAAAACATAATTTTTAGAAAATTTGCAAGTGGTAAAAGTACAAACAGGAGCTACAAAAATTTACCTCAGGTAACAGTGTCTCATTGAAGTGATAGATGCACTGCCTTTTGTTCTCGGCAGTTTCTTCCTCTTCCAAGATCACCATCAGTTCTATCATATAACACTGCAGGATCTTTTGTTTACACCTATCCTACAAGAGAAGAACAACCTTCATTATGAGCAAGCACAGATACACATTCAGCTCATTATTAAGTTATGTCCAAGCATTCTTTGTACATTCATGTTAAAGACAAAAGTACACCCTATAATCCAACTGTTTTTAAGTCCACCTGAAGCTGCAATAAGTCAAAGTCCATGCTTTCTGTCAGACTATATCAATTTCCCACAACACTGCGAAGGACTTTAGTGCAAATCTTCTTTTACTGCGTTGTTTCTGTTCAGCTTCAGATATTACACAGATGGTCTCATATTTCACTCCAAAATCTTTGGTATGCAGAGGAGTTCGTTTTTTAAGTCAATGTGTCTCTAAAACAAGTCTAAATCATCAGCCCTCCCCCACCATACTTGAAAACAGAATCTGTCATGGTTTTGGTGTTGATATGCTGTTTTTTGGTACTCTCCAAACGTGGTGCTGTGCATTGTGACTAAACATCTGTACTGTGGTCTCATCTTTCCAGAGGACATTCTTCCAAAATCTTGTGGTTCATTCAGATCAAACTTTTCAATCCTAAGTCATGCTGCCATATGTTGTTAAGAGAATAGAAGTTTTTTCGTGCAATCCTTCCAAACAAGCAATACTTATTTAATTTTTTTCTGGATGTCCCGTCATGAACTTTAGCATAACATATGTTAACTGAGGCCTGCAGAGTATAAGATTTCTTTCACAATTCCCATGAGCATTGCAAGGTCTGATCTTAGAGGTTAGTGTTAGTTGGGAGGTTTCCCTCCTGGGAAAAATGGGCAGCTGTCCTAAATGTTTTTACACTTGTGAATAATATTTCTGTCTGCTGACTGATGGATCTCAAATTGTTTAGAAAGTGCTTATAACCCTTCCCCGATTGGTGGCCTTCAACGCTTCAACAATTGCTTCTGTAAGGCATTTGCTGATGTCTTTCCATCTTGGCATTGTGTTAAAACACACCTGTAGTCTACAGAGCAGCAAACTGACTTAACTCCTGTTTTTAAGGAGTTGCTCATAATAATGATGGTCAGCTAATCAGGTGCATTTAATTAGCTTGACATGACTGTGACATTCCCTCATTTTTCTGCAAGGGTGCACTTATTTTTTCCATTGACTATATGTCCATCTGTCCTACATCCTCCAGAATGCGGAACCAAAATTAATTCCATATAACTGTCTGCTTAATATTTTAACATTTAGGATTTTACATAAAATAACTTCAGGATTGGTTCAAAAACCAGATCACTAAAAATAATTCACAGAAAGACCAAACCAACACTGTTGCAACAAAGACTCCTAAAGGAGACAAATTTTCTTCAGTTCTCTTCGTAGTGAATGAGTTCACATGCTTGTTAATCATCCTGAATTTATTTGATTTGTTAATTGTCGTGTTTTTTCTCATGTTGCAAGGTGGGAAGGGCTAGTTTTCCTATTAATTATTTTATTATATGATCGGCTCTTTGTGCTTGTTATTACAATATTTATGAATAGTAATGCCCTGGGACGTGCCAGATTTCTTATTTATTCATCTTTTTTCATTGTCAATTTACTGTCCCATGCTTCGATGCCTGCTTCAGTACGGCTGTTTTATTTTGTTGAATATTTGTCTGTACTGTGGCGTGACTTTGTTTTGTTTGTTATCTAAACACAAGAATGAACCAAATAACCTCATCTACCATAAATGAACTGATATAACCACAACCAGAGAACGTTAGCAGGGGAACCAACAAGAACTAAAACTCAAACACCTAACACAGGAAGATCATGACATTTTCTGAGTATTAAGATTAATTAATACAGGCAAGATTACAATCAAGAAAGGTTTAAAGTCTATAAAATTTCTCTAATTTATTTCACAGGGTACCAGAAATACTTGAAAAGCCACTTTACTGTACTCCCCCGAATGAATTTCAGTAATCTGTTGAATGTGCACACATCCAAAGCAAGGAAAAACTCAGTTTAGACATGAAATTGATCACCAACTCTGTTACCACTAAGAATAGTCTCATTTTTAGAGTTTGATAAGCCAGACCTCCTGAACAGTCGCTAAAGTAATTTGCGTCTTGCATTTGCCTTGAAAGGTAGGAGTAAAAATAAAATAAAAATTACTGAGAACTGTTCACCAAGTCCAATTAAGTATACAAAACTTCTAATTATCTAGCAACTTATTCCTGGTTGAAAATTATTTTTTTCAAAACAGAAGTCTAAGATCCTCTTTTTTTTCATATTCAAACAAAACTATGACTTCTGATCTATACTCAGAGTCTAATTCTTGTAATATTTCACATGACTTTAAGGGTGTTTAGCTTGTTAAAATAATTTAAGAGAAAATATACTTTGTGAGGCTATCTTTTTGTTTAACCAATACTGTTTCCTGCCACAAGAGGAAGAGAAAGGAACGTTAGGAAGTTACATTCTTGCGCCAACTCTTGATGGTCCACATCTCTATCAAGTGTAAAGAATCCTCCAAACCCAGTAACTGCCAGGTTTGAGTCTGCATGCTTGATGCTCTGTAATATATTACTGAGTGACTGAACACTGGGGTGGATCACCGATAGTAGATGCGTACGCTCCTTTCCTCTGTGTTTCTGTCTCTCTCACACTACTCCTCACCTCCCTCGTTTCCTCAATTTTAGTCTACAATTTTTCTTTTGTGCATGTGTGTGAAACCTGTCGATCT
Organism: Crenichthys baileyi; assembly: GCA_036173005.1. NCBI lineage: Eukaryota > Metazoa > Chordata > Actinopteri > Cyprinodontiformes > Goodeidae > Crenichthys > Crenichthys baileyi. The sequence goes on along the minus strand of JAHHUM010001447.1, from coordinate 933,965 downwards.
GTGAGTGCAAGTCTTCCAAAAAATGAGACATTGCTAAAAACATTACTCCAGTGAAGCAAGAATTCCCTGGTGTGTCGTCACTGGTTGGTGTGGTAGAGAGTGAAAGGCTCAAACTCGACTTATCAGCACGAATAATAAAATATTCCTGTTGTGTACTTCCATTATAGCGTTACTTATTGCACCCAACACAGAGCTACACATAGCTGCCGCCTTAAGATCTTCAAGATCAATGAGATCTACGGGGAGAATGCTCTTTGTTGTTCCCATGTCAAAGCTTAAGCACACGGGAGGCCGAGCCTTTGCTGCTGCTGCTGCTGCTGCTGCTCCAAAACTGTGGAACAAACTGCCTCTTCATATTGAGACCTCTCCAACATTAAATGTGCAATAGGGAGTTCTGAGGAAACGGTGGACTTAGCCTGAAAATTTGAACAAGCACCCTTTACAGGTACCTCACCCTTGTTCTCTGCTGTGCTACAGCCCTCCCTCCACAGCAGAGCCTGCCGTGAAATCGCATCCTAGTAGCAGTGCCACTGGTGGATACAGCTACGGCACATTCACTGGTAGGGATGAAACATCAACAATATGCTTTACATTTACTATGGCCTGCCCATACTTTGGCTATCATTGTGCACAGCTATTAGCACAGCCCCATTAGCACATGTCAGGATCTGCCATTTTGTTCCTTGTTTTTGTTTACTTTGCCATTAAAGGTTTTCCTTGTTCCTTTGATTAGTAGTTTTCTTGGTTTAGTGAATATTTGCTTAGATTATTGTGCTTGTTTACATGTCCTTAGATTTAGTTCTTTCTAGAGTTACTATTTATGTTTAGCTTATGTTTAGGTTTCTTTTCCCTGTTCCTCTCCTTGTCCTTAGATCCCCTTCAGTTATTATTTACTCAGAGGTTTGTTTCCCTTTAGATTATTTGTCCTCCCCGATTCCTTATGTTTGTAGTTCTATGTGTTTAGTTTCCCCCTGGTAGTTGTAATAGTTATTGGTTACTTCCCTTTACGTTCTTGTTGTTTTAGATTGTTGGTTGTATTTGGTTTTCACTTTCCTGCTTCTCCTTGTGAGTTACTGTTTGTTAATCTTCGGATCTAGTTTCCCTTTGGTTTATTTAAAAGCTTAGTTTCTCTAGTGTCCCTGCGTCTCCCAGTCTGGTCACCATAGTAACCATTCATTCCCTCAGTCTCCACAGCCGGTTCCAGCACCTGGTCCCACTTCCCATCTGATCACCTTAGCTTCCTCTCTTTGGTCCATTCTCCTCCTCTACCTGCTTATATACCTGGTAGTGCTCGTTATTCCCCGCTGGTTCCTCATGTCTCATTCCTGTGAAATTCCTGATATCTCCTGATTCTGGATCTTCATGTCTACATTTTATATAAGTCCGTCTCTGATCTTTATTAAAGAAAGAAGACTAATCTCACAATGCTGCTTCCGAGAATTTGTCTGCATTTTGGTCCAAACCTACCCTGTACACTGACAGCACAGACATTAGCACAGCTAGAGCACACCAGCAATCTTGAACTTGAACAACAGTATGCACTGTGTGGAGGAGAGGTGTCAGCAGCGGGTGTACAAGTATGAATGACACTGCAAAGACATTCCTCCTGGCTCTGATCGGTTGTTTCTGACTGGAAGCGCTGTATTTCTGCAAATGGCAGTAGGGCCACTGGGAGGAGCCAGAGGTCCTTAATTTTTTCACAGATAATCTGTCTCATATTCTACTGTCAGGACATACTGACAGTTTTAACAAAAATAAAAAAATACATTTTTACAAAAGTTACCTACTGGAGCTTTAAATACTTTCAAATCCCATTTGAAAACCCACTACTTTTTATTTGTGTTACATCTTACTCATGTTTTTTACATTTAATGTTGAATTTTTTTATTTTTCCATATGTGTGTATGCTATTTCATTATTTTAGAAGTACAACTCAGCATCTGTTGTTTTAAATGTGCTTTAGAAATGAATTAGACTTGACCTAATTACCTCTTTAAACAAATGTTTTGACATTTTTACTCTTTCCTGTCTGAAAAGTGGAAATTGAGCATTAACAACTTACTGTTACGTCATAATTTGATGGGGTGTACAGCATGGCATCAGATTTCTGAAACAAAGGAAAAAAAGATAAGGGTTTTTAACAATGCAAAATCTACATACTATTTACTATATCCAGAATTACTCTCAAAAACATACACTGCAAAAAATGTATTCAAGTATAGAAGAGCAGAAAAGAAAAATAGTCTTTTCTACACATTGAAACAGTCCTTCCAGGATTGTGTCCTGAGGCAACACATTTTGTAATTTCAACTTTTTGCTGAGTAGTTTGCAATTTCTTCCAATCATTGCATGTGACAAATATGAGCGCTGTGACTGGTAGTGTTAGCCCTCCAAACATATATTTCAGTTTTTTGGACAATAAAAGGATCAATCTTAGTACATTTCATCTTTAAAGCTCTCCATCTCTCAGTGCTATGCTATTCATTAAATCTGTAACTTAAGAAATGGACATAATTTATGTGTTTTTGGTGGTTTGTATACTTGCTGGATCTTTAAAGTAATCACTGTAGTTTAATATGAAATTTAACATTTTTAAACTGGAATGTAGCTGTTAAAAATTTTTAATTCAAATTTGCAACTAAGAAAAAATTGTGTTTTGATTTTTTACTCAGCACTACTTTTCCAACAAGTTTCGAAGTTAAAGGGGCTTTTTAATACACGGAGGGGGGAGGGTTTTAGGATGGGGACGTAAGTTTCTCCTTGAAATGATCGAATCAAGGCAATTATGATGTAATAACAATTAGGCCAATTACCTACTTCCTGTATTTATAGCTCTTGTTCTTTACATTTACAGTGTGCAAATTAATTAAAGTAGATTTTTATTACTCAAAAAGTGAAACTTATAAGATATTCTTTACATACAGTGAATAATGATCATGGTTTACAGCTAATAAAAACACTAAATTATGTTTTTCCTAGAACATTTTTCTATAATATCAGACCAAAGAAAATTTTAATTTTTAAACAGAAATGTGGGCCTACTGAAAAGTATGTCTATGTAGTTTACAGTATATGCCAGCAGTAGTTGGTCAGGGCTTCTTTTGCATGTATTACAGCACCAATGCGGAGTGGCATGGAGCCAAGCTGGCTGTGGCTGCTGATGTGTCAAAGGAAGCCCGTGATGCTTTAACAGTGGCCTTCAGTTCATTGTTTGTCTGGTTGTTCGTTCTCTTGACAGTACCTCATAGATTCTCTGTTCTCTTTCCTGGTAGACAGGTGAGCTAACTTTATTAAAACACATTGGACCAGATAACATGGCTCCCTAAATCATTACTGACTGTGTAAACCTCACATTGGACCTCAAATTGGATTCTTGTTTTGTAAATGAAACAAAATGAATAATGCTTTGTGTGTGGTTGCACTTAATGCTCTGACTCCAGTCGCAGTCCATGCCTTGTGAATCTCACCTGAAATCTTGAATGGGCTTTGCTTTACAAACCTCTCAAGGCTCCAGTTGTTCTTTATTGCTTCTAAACCGTTTTCTACCAAATGTTTTCCTTCCAGTCACCTTTTCTTCACAATGCTTGGATAGAAAACTATGTGAACTCCTAGCTTCTTTGGCAATGATGTTTGGGGGTGTCATCGACTGTTTGCTGGACAGTTGTCAGGGTCGCAGTCTTTACCATGATTGTGCAAGTCATAACCTGACCATAACATGACATTTCTGTATTAAAAATCCTTTTTATTTATATAATTTATATATAATATAAAAAGAAATATAATGTAATTTTCTGGGACACAGAATTTTGGGTTTTCATTAGCTGTAAGGTAAATGTCATTCCTTTGAAAAAAAAAATGCTTGCAATGTATCCATCTGTGTAATGAATCCATATATTACACAAGTTTCACTTTTTAGATATACCTAATTAGGGGTATACATTTTTGATGGTATTGTAATGTATTGAGATACATCAGTATAGGCAGTGTAACTCGGTATAGCATCAAGATGGGTTTGATCACATTTTAAGGTAAAAGAGCTACAGACATTCAAACAAAACATGCAAACATACTAACAAGATAATCTTCTTCTGTTACACTACAATGTTTACAACCTATTTTCACAAACAAGGCAAAACCTTGGGGCAAATTCAGGCAGTCAATTCAAGCTGTCCTGTCTAACTGAAGTTGGATTTTGATTATGATCCAATAAACCTGATTCTAATATTGGCAGCTGTCCAAGCAATTTGATAAGCAGGCAACAAGTTAAATAGATCAACTAAAGCATTGTGGGAAACCACATACATCCAGCTAAACGTCAACTTACTTTGCTGCAGGTAAAGTGGGTGGAGGCAACAGGTGGAAACTTTTGTAAACTTGGTCTGCATGATATCAAGAAAATATGTAACTGTGATACACCTGCTAAAAATTTTAGTGAAGATAATGATTATGGTTAACCTAAATTGCAACTGTCTGTGATATTTTTGAAATGCAAAGTGTGACATTTAAAATACAGTTTACTGCCAAATTTCGCATCCAAGAAGTCCTTTGCAAAAGTTGTTTATAATCTACTAAGACTGCTTTCCAAAATATAAATAACTGTTTATTTTGAGCAATTAGGAAAATGCAAAAATCTAAAATCCAACAGATCTAAATCAAATTAATATTTGGTCCAACTACCCTTTGCCTTCAAACCAATTACACACAAAATCTTTCCGTCTCTTGCGTAATTCAATGTCTGAATTTGCAAGAAACTTCCACCAATTCTGTAAAATCATGTTTTAGCAAAAGTGGGGTTGTTGCAAGCCCGTCACCCACCACCTCCTTGTTTGGTTCTGCAATTGCCATTTCACACAGAACATAGTGAGATACCACACCGAGTTTTCAATAATCATCTTGTGAAAAGTGACACCGTGTAGAAATTTACAACAAAGCACTTCCTTGATCTGCTATTAAATTTAGGCTGGAGCTGTTTCAGAGGGTGGAAACTGGGAACTCTTTGAGCAGCTGTTAGTGCCACACCCCATGAAAATATCTCCCTGATTCTAGAAAATGAGATTCCTTTTACTCCCATCTACAGCAGGAAAGACACGGACTGGTCCATACAACTTCACATAACCTCACTTCAAACAACATGAATTGTTCTTTAACTGTATTTCAGCCAATAACAGAAACATAAAAGCAGGTAAATCTTGGATGGACTGTTAAGTGTTAGAGATGATTATAAACAAAATATTAGTGCATCTGATACCTTCTCTCACCTCAATGGTGGCTCTCAGCACACCCAAACACTTCTGCAGATCCCGTGACTCAGTCGGAGAAATATCGCAGTTACATGAAGTCAACAAGCTGTCAGACAAAGGAGACCCAAAAATTAAACTGCAAGTCGGTCAAAGAATTAAATAATACGCACAAGAGAAGTGTAAGGAGCATAATAGATTATCTCATAAAGAGATGTCAAAAAAAATTAATTCTAATTTAAATGATAATAATTATTTGCATTTACTTTTCAAATCCAACATTGCAAAGTGCAACACTGAGCTGGAGTAAAATTATAAAATAAAATACTTCTTAATTAGTAGAACATTTTGAATTTTCACTTAATATTGTTTTACCAAAGTTAAAAATTAACATAAAGTTAGTGCCAGAAGTCTGTACACCCTTGTTACGATGTAAGGCTTTTGTAGATAAACAAATTAGACCAAAATGAATCATTCCACCTTTAATATGACATTGATTTTGTAAAATAAAACTGAACATAATAAAACAACAGAGATCCAATAACTAGGTGCAATAAATAATTTTTGTCGAAGCATCTTTTTATTGAACTTCATCATGCAGTCTTCTTTAACTGAAGTTATTTTTTGTCCCAAACATACCTCTTGGAATTATGGTCCAATCTAAGTTTGGTTTCATTTATTTCCATCCTTTATAATGTAAACAATGGCTTTAGCTAAAGGATGTAAATGGGCAAACACCACAGAGTCCTACTAGGACAGCTGATATCTATCTATCTATCTATCTATCTATCTATCTATCTATCTATCTATCTATCTATCTATCTATCTATCTATCTATCTATCTATCTATCTATCTATCTATCTATCTATCTATCTATCTATCTATCTATCTATCTATCTATCTATCTATCTATCTATCTATCTATCTATACGTGTGTTGTAGTATTGATGTTTTTCCAGTTTCATTACTAACAAAGAGCTATTTATTTCCATTAAGTGTTTCAGTTGTATGTTTAGCTGTATTAATTTGCCATCAACCACAGACTGTGTGCCTACCTCAGAGTAAAGAAACAAAGCCACACCTGAGTTTTGTGGCTGTCTCGGCAGCACAGCTTCCAAGTCGACTGGAATAGGTCACTTTTCTAAAGATCATAAAAGGAGAACACTTTAATATATTTGGACACTAGAAACCTTTGGAAAGTATTATGTAGACATTTGGTTCAACTTATCAATCATCTGTAGTGAAATAAGAGTGCTTTAGTAGCATTAGCAATAGACATTAGCTTTTACCAATTAATTTTGTTGCATAAATGCTCCTCTATTAATGGTAGATTATGCATTATGTATTACATAATTGATTAATAAAATATCTCCAAGCTTTAATGCATCTTGATTTTAGCAAATAATGCCTATTATCAGATCAAAATGCTTCTATTTATTATTTAAAATTATAAAAACCTGACCTGTGTGAAAAACATAAAATCCTTTATTTTTCCACCTTTATAAACATTTTTTCTAGTGATCTTAATATTTTACAGAAACTACTCAGCATCACAAATATCAATTTGAAATTCAGAAAGAAATAACACAAAACCCTAGCTAACTTTGAATTTCATGGTGCGTTCCAACTGGAGAGTTTTCATAATATCTAGCTTTCAAGACAGAAAACAATCAGCTGGAATGCCCCTGAGTTCAGGGTTCAGGATTCCATCTTGGGGAGGGAGCAGTTCCTGCCCAACCATGATCTTAAAATTCAATAACCTGTTTAACCTTAGAACATCTATCTGTGAACATGTTCCTTTACTTTTTGAAAGTACAATGCACAGTGCCACGCAAAAGGATTCATCCCCCTCAAAATAGGTAAAAAAAGAAAGGGGGATGCATACTTTTGCAAGGCACTGCTAAGAGGTGCTAGACTGGTCACTGAGCACAACAGCTAGTGAATCGCCCTGGTTTTCCAACAGATGAGTTCAGTGGTACTTCTGAGGGAAATGGAGCACTGGAAAACTATTTGTTTCAACATTAACCATCCAGAGACATCAACTAAAAGGAAAACAGCTAAGCATGGCTCATGACAAGCTATGTCTGCTTCTCTAACAGAATTCAATGAGTAGGCCAACACAAAGTACTAAATAGTTGTAAAGTAGAGGGAAACATGGTTTTAAAAAAACACTATCACAAATAAAATTCCATGGGGGCGCCTCATGACTTAGTGTTAGAGCAGGAGCACCATATGCAGAGGAAATAGTCCACAACATAGCTGTCCTGGGTTCGATTCCTGGACCTGGGCCATTCAAAGCATGTCTTCCACTTTTCTCTGCCCTTCTTCCTGTTCAGCTACTAATGAATAAAGGCCACTAGTACCACAAAAACCTTAAAAAAAAAAACAAAAAAATAAAACTCGCATTCAGCCCATTTTACACTTCTCAGTAGAATTTATATGGGCGTAATTTCATCTTACTATAAATTCTGACGTTCTGCCAGGGCTTCAGGGGTCTGTTAGAGAACATTAGCGAAAAAAAAACATTATAAAGACGAATGAACAGCAGACAGGTCCGAACAAAAGTTGTGGGGAAGTTTAAAACAGGGTTAGGTTCAAAAACAATATTCCATACTTTGAACATCTCACAGATCTCTGTTCAATCCATCACCTGAACATAGAAAGGGAATGGCAGAACTGCAAACCTACCAAAACACGGCTGTCAACCTAAACCGATAGACCAGGTGAGGAGAGCATTTATCACAGGAGTACCCAAGAGGCCCATGGTAACGCTGGAGAAGCTGCAGAGATCCACAGGTAAGTTATTCAGATGACAGGATAGGTTTTAGCTGTGTACTCCACAAGTCTGGCCTTTTAGGAAGAGTGGCAAGAAAAAGCCATTGTTGAAAGCAAACCAGAAGATCTTCTGTTTTCAGTTTGCCACCAGCCATGTATCCAAGATGGATAGAGCTAAATACAGGACAATCCTAGAAGAAAACCTCTAACAGCCTGAAGAAGACATGTGACTGGGGTGGAGGTTCACCTTACAGCAAGAAAAACCACTGTAACAATGGAATAGCTTGCATCAAAGCATGTGTAAAATGGCACAGTCAAAGTCCAGACCAAAATGCAATTGGGAATCTTTGGGAATAGTGGAAAATTACTGTTCACAGATGTCCTCCATCTAGTTCATTTCAGTCTTTAGTTTCATAGCTGGTAAAGACATACTCTTAAAGACTTGCTGCAGAAGGTCTTCTTCCCAAGTATTGACTGAGGGTGGATGAATATAAATGCATGCCTTTTCAGATTTTTGTTTCTAAAAAACTTTAAACCATATATATTATTCCTTCCACTTCATAATTATGCACCACTTTGTGTTTGACTATCACGTAATTTGAAAAATTCAAGGGTTATTAATACATCCACAGATAATTATGTATAGGTTTCCTCTTACTGTTTATGTATATTAGTTTGCTATTATAAATGGATCTGGGAGAGAGTGTGAGTTTGAGCATGCATGGCTTTTTGTGTTCTTCTTGGCCATTTGAATGACCCATGATCCTTAGCAGGTGGTTTTTGGTGGTCTTGATCAAATGTTTTCTGAGTTCTTTAGGTTTTTTTTCTGGATTTGGTTTATTTTTGTCATATTTGCCTTCAAGCCATTGTACCTTAAATGACTAAGAGTACTGGACAAGCAGATGACAAGAGAAGAGCTATCAGGAGATATACAGTACCATATCTTTAAGGAACGACTAGAAACCAAACCTCAGAGATGCATCATCCTTCAGGTGTACATCTACTCTAAGTCAGCTTTTCAGCTTTTTAGGGATCATATTGTTGATGATGAAAATCTAATTTCTGTCATTGTTTTTTACATAAATTTAAACTGTCAACCAGAATCAGACTAATTTGTGTTTTAGGCAGATTTCTACTTCAGGGACCTTTTCCAGTAACCAGGGTAGTTTTCTGGGCTTTTTTTGACCCCCCTCTGTGTTTTCGGTGCATTAATGTGGGTAAACAGAAATAGCCAGGGTAGATGTTCACCCCAGAAAAATGCCCTGGTAGGGAAGGAGTCATTTTTCATTTACCATGAACGTTTGGATGGAGCACTGTGGATGGTTTAAAATAGTCTACACCTCCTATTATTTGTTAAATTGAACTGTAATAAATCTTAAATCACCGCCATCTGTTTTTAGCCATGTGGCAAAAGTCAATATTTTAGGGTTGTAAACCGTTTATGTTTTGAGGCACCAATAAAAATAACCACAATCACCATAGACTTTAGAGCTGCACGGTGGCGCAGTTGGTAGTACTGTTGCCTTCCAGCAAGAAGGTCCTGGGTTTGATTCCCGGGGGGAATCCCCAGGAGTCTTTCTGCATGGAGTTTGCATGTTCTCCCTGTGCATGCGTGGGTTCTCACCAGGTACTCTGACTTCCTTCCACAGTCCAAAGACATGCCTGTTAGGTTAATTGGTCACTCTAAAATTGCCCTTAGGTGTATGAATGAGTGTGCATGGTTGTTTGTGTGTTGCCCTGCGATGGACTGGCAACCTGTCCAGGGTGTACCCTGCCTCTCGCCCATAGACTGCTGGAGATAGGCACCAGCTTCCCCGTGACTGACTGACTGACTGACCATAGATTTTAAGGTGGCTGCTCTCAGTGTAGTCTTTGCTTCTATGGGACACATCTCTCAGGCTATAAAGATTTAAAATCTGTGAATGTTACAAACCTCCTCTGAGTTTAAAGTGATTGTAATTCAGTTTCACAGTGTAAACGCTGTGAAATTATTACACATCTTTGGATAGGATACCGGATTTTAATCCCGACTGCAGATATCTCTCCTCTTCACTCACTTCTGAGGCAAGACAACACAGAGGTTTACATCCGCAAACTCCCTTTAAAATGTGTTAAAGTTACACCTTTCCATTGACTGTTATCTTACACCATATAAGTTATAAAGTGTGACCGCTGGCAAAGAAACCTTGGTTATAGTGTTTTTGCTAAAAATCCAGGCTTTTATTTCCGTGATGGGTGGTTCTCTGCTACACTGGAGAGTGTTATGGAAATTTTAGTGCCTTGCTTGATTTGCTCTTAGTACTCTACAGGAACTGACAAAAGTATTAGAACCCCTCTGTGTTATTCTATTCTTCTCTGTTTAGTCTTAGAGTAATGGTTTCTCAGCCATCTACTTGTAGCTATGTGAGACAATATGTATGCCACACTGTTAAGGTTATGTCTGGGACAACAGGTCTCATGAGAGTCACCTTGAAAAACTGTTGTAGCTTATAGGAGAACTTTGGCTTTGTCTGGTTAGAATGATTTGGCAGCACTACTGAGCACATCTCCAATGCTGTAAAATCCTTCTCTCTTGCAAGATTCTAATAGAGCTGATTCTGAGTGACAATCATCAGTCTCTGGATGCGAATTTTACTACAACAAGAGAAATATCCTGTTATGAAATCTAGAGAAACTGCTAAGGAAAACAGCAAGGATAAATAAAAGTTCCTAGAAAGTAAGTTCTGGAGGAAAAACGTTTTAAGACTCATTGCAGAAGCACAGCTTATGTGACAGGCTGCTGCTAACAAAAAAACTTAAAGATCCCATTTGATAGTGGCTCTTTGCTAAATAGTCTGTTCTGTGCAGACCATGCATGAGCCAGTTGCCGGTATTAGCTGTCCCAAAGATTTAAACAGGTGAAGTTTCAAAATTGCTAAACTTTTTCATTACACTCCTTATATTTAAATGTAATGACATTCCAGAGAAAGTGCCAGACTGACCTCCAGATGACTGAAAGAGGACTCCTATACTTTTTCTGTGTTTACACATAGTACAAAACACAGCTGTGTAAAAAGTTTCCCTTTTGCAAAACACATGGGCATTCACAGTGTGGAAACTAAAGAAGAGACACTCATTACACTTAAGGTGTTTGAATGCTACAGCTGGTTCAAGCAGCATGTCTGTTAAGCAGCCAATGGCAATCTCTCTACCAATGTAAACATCTGACTAATTAACCAGCAGACATCAGACATCCAAACCAAAATAAAATAAATAAATGGACAAATTACATTATTATAACTGTAATAATCAATATGTTAAATAATTTGTGGCTTTTCTATTTTAGATTAAAATGAACAGAGATATTTTTATCTCAAATTATTGTATAAATAACATTGATACTGTAAATTTGTCGCTTTTTTAAATTATTGACAAAACACTGGATTATCTCTTGAGTTTAGGAGCTTTTTGCCATAATCATTTAATAATTCAGTTCAATGGCTCAACAAACAACCTGCTTATCAAGACCATTTCAAAATAAAAAAATAATCTTGCCTCCTGAAAGCACAAAAAAGGGATGACCATCAACTTTTGCACAGTGCTGCATGCTTTTCTAACTGTATTTCATATTTTAAGAAACTGTCATGCACCCGCCTCTTTAAATAGCTGTATGCCTTTACCGGTCATTTTATTAGGTACATCTGGCTTGGACACTCTCCTACCTTCAGAACTGCCTTAGTTCTTCATGGCACAGGTTCAACAAGGTGTCAGAAACATTCCTCAGAAATATTGGTCCACATTAACAACATAGCATCACGCAGCTGTTGAAGATATGTCCGGATGGATCCATATTTTCATGTTTACACCAAATTCTTACCCGACAATCTGAAAGGCACAAGACTCTTCGGACCAGGTAATACTTTTTCCGATCTGATTTGTTCTGTTTTTGCTTTTTTGTCACATGTTTTGTATCATCAAACATGTTTTAAGATGAGACAGAGATGATGTTAGGAATAAAAAATGCAGTTTTCAAATAATTCCATTTGTTAATGGGAAAAAGATTATTCAGAATAATGTGGCCCTATGTGAAAAACCCAACTATTTATGCTACCACTGGTGGCAACGACTGCCATTAAGCATGTGTGATAACTGGCCTTGAGTCTTTTACATCACTGTGGGGAGAGTTTGATCTACTCCTCTTTGCAGAATTGTTTTAATCTAGCCATAATAGAGTGCTTTTGAGCATGAACAGCCTACAACCAAAGCATCTTAATTAAATTTAACTGTGGACTTTGACTAGGCCACTCAAAATGTTTGACTTTGTACCCATTCAGAGGTGAACTTGCTGGTGTGCTTTTGATCATTGTCTTGCTACATAACCCAAGTGTGTTGGAACTGAATAGTCTCAAGGATTTTCTGGTAGAGAGCAGAATTCATTGTTCCTTCAATTACAGGAAGTTTTTCGAGTCTTGAACCAGCAAAGCAGAGCTAGACCACCACCATCTTCTTTTTCTGCAATGCTGTGTAAGTTTGACACTAGATGTAACAGGATGCACGTGTTCCAAAGGGTTCCACTTTTGTCTCATTGGTCCACAGGATATTTTCCCAAAGGTCTTGAGGGTCATCGAGACGCCTTGGAACATGGATGCCAGTTTTGGCCCAGTCACTTTTTTATTGACGTATCATGAACAGGACGCCTGCAGTACTTTGGATCTTGTTCCTGTTTTTTTTGTCAGTTGTTGATGCACTCTTTAAATACTTTTGTACGGTGGCCCAGAGGTGTCAGGTCAAATACAAAAGCCACAACACAAATACAAGAGCCGCAACACAAATACAAGAGCCGCAACACAAATACAAGAGCCGCAACACAAATACAAGAGCCGCAACACAAATACAAGAGCCACAACACAAATACAAAAGCCACAACACAAATACAAGAGCCACAACACAAATACAAAAGCCACAACACAAATACAAGAGCCACAACACAAATACAAAAGCCACAACGGAAATATAAAACCACAACGGAAGTCATTCAACAGCAGTATTATTTAGTGTCTTTATTTTCTTGTTATACACTGTGTACTCTGCCATTTTACCAACGATGAGTAAGCGTAAGTAGAAAGTGGGATGAGGGAAACTTTGTAAATCTTAAGCATAAGATTAGGTGGATTTTCTGTTTCAAAAGCCGAGAACAGATGGCGTTAACCTATAGATATGATACTGCACTGCGGTCAAGTGAGCCGACAGTCAGAAATACGTGGTCCTGCCAGCAGAAACTAGCTCTCTCTAAAGATTAGCTTCGCGCATTTGTACTTGACCTGACACCTATGGGCCACCGTACTTTTGGTAGACCTGAAACTCCAGGGAAAGTTCACAACTGTTCAATGTTTTCACTGTGGTTCAGTGGGGTCCCAAAGATTTAGAAATGGTTTCGTCACCATTTCTAGACTGATAGTTCGTAACCATCTTATAACCATTTCCAGTCTCTTAGAGATTTAGTTTCTCATCTTTTCTTGAATTCCTTTAGATCTGGGTATGATATCCAGCTATTTGTTATCTTCAAAAAGCAATACAAAAATTGGCCATCTGTCCCTCACACTGGGCCAGGTTCTACTGAAGGTTTCGTCCTGTATTTACTTATTTTAACTCTTCTGATATTAAAATATGTTTGATGATTTGACACATTTAACTTTGACAAAAAAAAAGCTAAAGCAGAAGAAGAGGACAAACACTTTGTCCACGGCACTATACACTGACTTTCTTCGCCATTTTGATAAGCAATTTGAACTCCAACAAGAGGTCTTCACCTGGGGCCTCATGTACGAAAGAGTGTGCAGCTTTCATACTAAAGGTTTGCAGTAGGAAGAAATTCTGAAACTTGCAGCACATCAAAAAATTCAGATGTATGAAACCGTAGACACTTCACCGCACATGTTGCCTTCATACATCCCAATCTGCGTGAATTTGGCGCAGCTGTAACGCCTGGTCCCCACCCATAAATTCATATGCAAAGTAGCATAAATAGCAGGAACGTGTCCAAATAACCATGGCAACGGGGCTGTGGCAGTCACAGAGAGACTTTGTCTACACACCATGAAGGATTTTTGTAGTGAATTACAGCAAACCAACAACTTCTTGAATAACATCAGCGACTCAAACCCGGATGAAAATAAAGTTTGTGGCTCGAACCCGTTTATTTCTATCAAATCCAAACGGCAATCTAGCTGCCGCAGTGAGCTCAATGCTGACCATTGTCACAACGTGAATATTCCTCCCATATTTCTATTTGGAAGACTGTCACCACACACTATGAGAAGTACTTTAAATCTTTAAAACTATTCAGGACGTCACATTAAAAAAGAATTACCTAGAGGTTTGTTCCCAACTAGTATAATTAGAATAATTATAATTATTTTTAGATAAAGGAATCATGAACTGAGGAGGCCAACATATTGCATTTGTGAGACACATTTGCAAATCACAAATAGGTTGCACATATATTAAATGAAAATGCTTTCTATTCACAAAAGCATATTCACTTACAGATGGGGCCCTTACACCAGTATGAGTGCGGTCCATAGCTCTGATTAGATTCACAAATCGGCTCCTCGCTGCAAATGAGAGCCACAATTTAGGGGAACTTCATACACCCCGAGCAACACAGGGATCAGATACCTCTGACAGGTCATTTTGACTTAATCTGACTTAATCATTTTCATTTATTTCTGACTGGCTCCGGTTGAAGGAGCGCAGCTTAGTGAGAACTTGAACTGGCACCGGCGACGCCCGGTCCCTCCTGGTGTCCCTCTCCTGGGGCAAGTTCCGTGGAGAGCTCCAAAATAATTGCTCTGGGCACGAAGCGTACGCACGAGGACCCAGGTCTGGATGCCTAAATGCGCTGAGTTGTTGCCATGCGGGTAGCTGACACGCTACTTGCATGAACAAACAACAACCTAATAAAGTGGCCGGTGAGTCGAGCACTTACAACTTCCAACCAGAAGGTGGTGTCACAAACCCTAGCGAAACGAAAGTGAAACTATGTCTAAGAAAGTGGGTTTTTCGAGTTTTCCACACCAAATTACAGCGTTGACTGATGGTGATCTAAAGGTGCTGAAAGGTGCTGAAAGCGCAGTGCGACACACCTCCTCAACTCACGCACGCGTATTGTAGTAATAGTATATAATAATAATGCTGCTATAATAACAATAATAACAATAATAACAATAATAACAATGCCTCTTATAAGATTCCTGAAGTTGGGCTTGCTGGGGCCTGCTGTCAGCAGCTTACCGCTCGCTGGTCCCGGGGGAATGTGAGTTGGACAAGGATGACCTGGAGCGTCGTCATGAACCTTTTTATCATCAGCGCAGCGGCCGCGGGGGCTCTTCTACCCTGCACAGCACCAGCAGAACTCTATCACATCTTCGCATTGGATTTGCAACAGTACCTCCACTTCGTCTCATTGGTCCGAATCCAGTGTTCTTTACACTTGAGCTGAGCCTGAGTGCGGTTTCGCAGTCCCACTCTCTCTCTCTCTCTCTCTCTCACACACACACACACACACAAACATACACAAACGCCCTGCGTCTCTCTCTCTCGTTACGTTGAGTGCGCTCCTCCTGTGCGTTCGGTCGTCACTTTGCTTTACAGCCGCGCAACAGTTGCAGAGCAGCAGTTTTTGTAACTGATGTAATTTACATAAAGTCCTTCAACTGGTAGTTTCCCTCGAACAATAAAAGCTTCTGCAGCCATTTTTACCACATTGTTTCTCTTTGATTTTTTTCACCGTATTGATTTATACAGCTTCTCCTCTGCATCGTTATTTACTACTGTTCAGCTTGTTTGTTGGCATTACATTATTTGCTGCCTTTTGTTGGCAGCCAAATAACCTAAATGCTATTCTGACAAATAACCGGTTTCTTTTATTGCAGATTAAGAGTTGGATTAATAAGCGAGGACATTTATAGTCAGTAATTACTACAATTAAATTAAAACCAGATACAGTCTTTGCTGTATAAAAAGCTACACAGTTTTTTGTCAGCATCTTACATTAAATCTGACTAAACTTTTCTTGTTTTAGCTCGGTTAGGTTACCAGATCCATTTATTTCTAAATAAAACAAACGTTCTTTAGATTGATGATTTTATGTACATTGCCTTAATGCTTAGTAAATTAGAGTTAGGGTGATGATGTCAGACCTTCAATCTTTCATTTGCACACTAATCTAGGTTTTTTATTTTGCTTCCGGAGTATTAATTTCTTGTCCGCCTCTGGGAAGCAGAACCCATCTTCTACCCAAAAGGTAAGATGGTTGGACATTTTCCACGAGGTTTATGCTGGCAGATAATGTTTGCACAGATAAATGAGTCACCTTCAGGCATCTCCAAGGATGAACCCGACTTTCGGAGGTACATGATTGTCTTGCTATTAACTTGCCTGATTTCTTTTGATTTTCCTATGATGTAGCCCAAAGAAAACGGTTTGAGTTGTGCCTTAAAATACATCCATGTGTGTCTCCAGTTAAATGTGATTCATTAACTGCTCAGAAGCCACCAAAGCCATCAACATTTGGCCTTTGCCAAACTGTTGAAACAGACATTAATGTCAGTATGTAAATTTATGAATTTTAAATAAAGTAATATTCTTATAGAAGAGTCTCTCATTATTCTGGCATTTTGCAAATCGAAACAATAATCTTGACTAAGCAAAAACCATAAAAGTTCAGTGATTTAATTGTTAGTCAGCAGGAAAATAGGTTTTTTAAAATAAACTTTACTTTGTTTTACAGTCCTTATTTAATTTTGTTTGTTTTGGCTTTTTACTTGTTTTTCTTAATCATTTTCATTTATTTCCAAGGGCAGAAGAGATATTTGGGCAGTTTTAGGGGGAACAACTGCCCTGAGCGGTCAAGACGATGCTCCACGAATCCCCAGTTTAGTTAAGAATACAGTGGGGTGGCTGGTATTTGATACACTGCCGGTTCTCCCACTTGTAAAGCATGTAGAAGTCTTTAATTTTTAATCATAGGTACTCTTCAACTGAGTGACAATCTAAAACAACAATCCAGAAAATCACATTGTGTGATTTTAGCAGTTTATTGCATGACATAAGTATTTGACACATCAGAAAAACAAAACTTATATTTATATTATATTTGGTACAGACACCTTTGTTGGCAATTCCAGACATCAGATGTTTCCTGTAGTTCTTGACGAGGTTCTCACTCACTGCAGCAGTGATTTTGGACCACTCCTCCATACGGATCTTTTCCAGATCCTTTAAAGGGTTTTGGGGCTGTTGGGGGAAAAACGGATTTCAGCTCCCTCCAAAGATTTTCGATTGGGTTTAGGTCCCGAGACTGGCTAGGCCACCCAGGACCTTGAGATGCTTCTTATGGACCCGCTCCTTAGATGTCCTGGCTGTGTGCTTCGGTCGTTGTCATGCTGGAAGAACCAGCCATGACCCATCTTCAGTGCAGTCGTCCCCTCCCCTTTGCAGAAAAAACGTCCCCAAAAATGATTTTCCACATCCGTGCTTTACGGTGGTGAGGTGATCTTGGCGTTGTACTCATCCTTCTTCCTCCTCCAAACACAGCGAGTGGGTTTAGACCAAAAAGCCCACTTTTGTCTCATCAGACCATGACCTTCCCCCATTCCTCCTCTGGATCACCAAAAGGTCATTTGCAAACTTCAGACGGGCCTGGACATACGCTGGCTTGAGCAGGGGGACCTTGCATGCTCTGCTGGATTTTCATCCATGGTGGCGTAGTGTGTTATTAATGGTCTTCTTTGAGACTGTGGTCCCAGGTCTCTTTAGGTCATTGACTAGGTCCTGCCGTGTAGTTCTGGGCTGACCCCTCACCTTCCTCATGATCATTGATGCCCCATGTGGTGAGATCTTGCATGGAGGCCCAGATCAAGTGAGGTCTACTATTTTATCCCTGATGTCTTTACACAGCTATCTGGTCTTCACCATTGTGGAGAGGCTGGAGTTTGTTTGATTGAGCGTGTGGACAGGTGTCTTTTATACAGATAACAAGTTCAGACAAGTGCAGTTAATACAGGTAATGAGTGGAGAACAGGAGGGCTTCTTAAAGAAGAACTAACAGGCCTGTGAGAGCCAGGATTCTTACTGGTTGTTAGGTGATCAAATACTGATGTCAGTCAGTCATTTTCTACCGCTTATTCCATAGTAGGTCGCGGGGAAGCTGGTGCCTATCTCCAGCAGTCTATGGGCGAGAGGCAGGGTACACCCTGGACAGGTCGCCAGTCCACACACACTCATTCACTCACCTAAGGGCAATTTAGGGAGACCAATTAACCTAACAGGCATGTCTTTGGACTGTGGGAGGAAGCCGGAGAACCCGAACCCGGTGAGAACCCACGCATGCACGGGGAGAACATGCAAACTCCATGCAGAAAAACCCCTGGCCGGGAATTGAACCCAGGACCTTCTTGCTGCAAGGCCAAATAGGTGTTACTGGTGTCTTGCAATAAAATGCTAATTAAGTAAAAATCACACAATGTGACTTTTTGGATTTTTGTTTTAGATTCCATCACTCACAGTTGAAGAGTACCTATGATAAAAATTAAAGACTTCTACATGCTTAGCAAGTAGGAAAACCTGCAAAATTGACAGTGTATCAAATACTTGCTCTCCCCACTACACATAGGAATGCCTAAGAAGGAATTTGGAACCCATTACAAACACTGTACTCTGCCAAAACTGGAAATGGTTCACAAAAACCAAAGAGCAAAGTGTACCGGAGTCACATTCCTTGTTTGTATGTACAACTTGGCAATAAAGCTGATTCTGATTCTGACAATTGAGACCTCAAAGGAACTCAATAGAAGGATTTCATCTTCCTGAGAAAACCCCCAGAACAGTTATGAAAGCAGCAGTTCCAGCCCCTCTGGTTAGTCAGGATCATAAATATATAGTTTATGTCAATTCAATGGTAAATAAAAAAACAACTCAAGTGTAAGCCTTAATTTCCGATTTCCTTGAGCCAATTCTGCAGCACTAAACAATGTCCTGAAACGGCATGCAGCGTGTCGCACATCAAGCCCATGCTGCGATCTACAGAAATGGTGTCACAGTCTTCAAGATAGTCAGTTGGCTCCTTAGCTGGAAAAATCCAACCGAAAAAATAACAGGAGAGTAAAAACAAACTGGGGTTTTCTGGATGAGGCCGCCTTTGACAAGAAACATTCTTTTCAGTCTGTTATCAAACCATTTCTTTATTGTGCCAATGCAATCTACTTTATTTCCTCCTCCATCGTGTAAAGCACTTTGAATTGTCTTGCTGATATAATGTGCTTTACAAATAACCTTTACAATAAACCTCTTTGTATGGGATACAACCAGAGACATTATTCAGAATCAGATTACCAACACAGATAAAACCTGACTCTTACAAACTGAAAACCTTTGACACACAACAGAAAAAAGCTCACCTAAACTAGTGAAAACGTTAATCACAGAATCTTTTCACACAGTGTGTGTGCAGCCCCCTCAGCATAATGTTCCTAATTGAACTCCAGCGCCTAGGAAATTAAATGGAGTAATGGCAGTCATAATTTGTTCCAGATTCAAACTGAGCTTCATGTCCTCGGCGCTGTGCAGAATTGTTCTGTTTAAAATGATTTATAACATTTCTAAAAGTTGCTTGAGAGCATAAATGAATAACCAACTCAGAATAGAGAACTCAAGTTTTTTCTCATTATGTTGTTTTATGCTTTCAAATAGCTGGACTTTCTCATTTTAAAAGTGGCCTTGATCAACAATTCCTTAGACTTTCTGAAGGTCTTCAAATATTTTCCTTAGAATATATATATATATGGGCTTGGACTGGTTATCGGTAAGATTTTAAACCGTCGCAGATTCAAAACTACTAAAATTTTCCGTCATATTGTTCTTATAGTCTAAAGTTCGTTTAATGTGATGTAAGAGAAATTAAGTTATTTTTTGTTAGAACTCACTAAAAACTCGACTTACTCCCGTGTAAGGACTATGTGGGGAATTGTTGCTGTTTCTTAAAGACTTGACTTTCTGGTACCGTCTTCTTGATGAACATGATTTTTAAGTAGGAAACGTCTCCTTATGTCCTCCACTTTTCCACTGTACTCAATTATTTAAGCAAACACCCCAAAATATGCCATGCTTTGCTCAGGTACCAAGACTGAAAAGAAATTATTAAACAAGCAGGCAAATACATAAAAACTTTAAAATACCACCAGAAAGCCAGGAAAGCTATGGATCAGAACCACTTCCAAAGATAACAAGACTGTTTAGTTGTTTGAATACAAGGCGCTCTAGACTTATCCACAGCTCTGTAGGACTCCACTCCACTACTCGGAACAGGATCATTAACTATCCCTTTTTTAGGCAGGAGGCCATCTAATTCGTTCAGCCAGAACTCAGAAGGGATTTTTGTCCCCTTCATCATCATCATCCCATTCCTCTTTCCTCACATATACCCCCCCCCCCTCATACCCGTCATCCTCCTCCTCATCATCATCATCATCTCCGTAGTCATTTTGTTGGCTTCCTCCTGCTGCCAGGTTCTTCCAGTAGGCATCATATCCTGAAGCTCCGTTGTAGTCATCGTCGTCGTCGTCGCCACCGGCCTGCCGACCAAACTTCAAGGTGCGAGCTGCAGAGAACACACAGATTCAGTTTATTTTCAATTCAATTCAGTTTATTTATATAGCGCCAATTCACAACACATGTCATCTCAAGGCACTTCACAAAAGTCAGGTACATACATTCCAATTAATCTTAATCATTGAACATGCAGTGATTTGTTTTTTTATTCAAATTGGATAAAAATTTTTTCTTCTATGGAAAACCCGCAGTTTTGCATCCAGTCATGCTTGCACATTCACCCCCCCCCGGGATGAGCTTTGGAGAGAGGGGACAGCAGGTGCTACTTTGCAGAAATCCCTCATACTAAGCATGCATGTAGCGACATGGAGGGAAAAAATCCCTTTTAACAGGAAGAAACCCCCAGCAGAACCGGGCTCTGTGAGCGGCCATCTGCCACGCCCGCGGGGGTTGGGGAAAACAGAGCAGAGACAAAAAGAAAACAAAAAACACTGATCCAGGAGTTTTTCTAGGGGAAAGGAAAAGGAAAATGTAATGGTGTAGCCCCTTTAGCGTTTCCCCTAGAAAGAAAGAACAGATAAACTCTGACCATTTTTTAAAAGTTTAGAGTCGAAGAAGAATAGAGTTAGTTAAAGTAAAGCTCTCAGTAGATATGTCTAGGAGAGAGAAAGGGTTTTTAAAACCTGAAAGAAAGGGCCCGTGGATCAGGGGAAGGGGGCGAGCACCAAGTTGTTGCCACGAAGCCCAAAGGGCTCCCCTTCCCAAAAAAGGGGTTCACAGGTAAAACAGAGCAGGCCGGGGTAGCTTCTAGGAAGAGAAAAGAGAGAGAACAAAGTTTAAAAAACTGAAAAAACAGCAAATAATGCAAAAATTTGGGGAGTAGTGTGAGAAAGTAGCGAGAGGGTGAAAGTGGTCATTAGCCTCCAGCACCTAAGCCTATAGCAGCAAACTACAGAGATAGCTCAGGATAATAAGCCACTCTAACTAAAGCTTTATAAAAAAAGGAAAATTTTAAGCCTAGCCTTAAAAATAGACAGGGTGTCAGCCTACGGACTAAAAATGGGGGTGGTTCCACAGGGGAGGGGCTTGATAACTAAAGGATCTGCCTCCCTTCTACTTTTAGAACCTAGGAACCACCGTAAACCCCCAGTCCCCGAGAAAGAAATGCTCTTTTAGGAACGTATGGAACAATCAGATCTTGATTATGATGGAGCTAAATCTTAAGGGCTTTATATGTGAGGAAGGAATTTTTAAATTTATTTGGATTTAACAGGGAGCCCAAAGAAGGGAAAAAAGTAGGAAAATATGATCTCTCTTTTTAATTTTTATCAAACTCTTGCTGCAGCATTTTGAATCAGCTGAAGGCTTTTTAAATGCATTTTTGGGCATCCTGATAGTAAAGAATTACAATAGTCCAGCCTTGAAGTAACAAATGCATGGACTAGTTTTTCGCATCAATCCTGGACAGGATATTTCTAATTTTGGCAAGTTCCGGAGATGAAAGAAGGAAATCCTAGAAACCTGTTAATATGGGATTTAAATGACATGTCCTGGTCAAAAAAACACCTAGGTTTTTTTTCTTTTTTTACGGAGGTCAATTTTAATGCCATCTAGGTTAAGTGATTGACTAAGCAGTTTCTTTCTTAAAGACTCGGTCCAAAGACGACAAACTTCTGTCCTTGTCTGAATTTAGAAGCAGAAAATTTTAAAGTCATCCCAAGTTTTTTATGTCTTCAAGACATGCTTTTATGCTATCTAACTGGTTGGGCTCACCAGGAAATATGGGTAAGTAAAGCTGAGTATCACAAGCATAACAGTGAAAATTTATTCTATGCTGCCTGATAATTTTAACCTATTGGAAGCATATATAAGTAAGAGAATTGGCCACAAGTACTGAACCCTGTGGTACTCCACAATTAACAACCCTGGAGTTTAAAGATGATTTATCATTTACATGAACAAACTGGAATCTGTCAGACAAATAAGATTTAAAACCAGCCTAGCGCTGGTCCCTTGATCCCTACAGCATATTCCAGCCCTTTTCTAAGAGAATATTATGATCGACTGTATCAAATGCAGCACTGAGATCTAACCAGGACAAGTACAGACACAAGTCCCATTATCTGAGGCAATAAGAATATCATTATGACTTTTCAGCAGCGTTTTTCAGTGCTATGATGACTCTTGAAGCCTGAATGAAACTCTTCAGAACATGTTATTGCTGTGTAAATGCTCACAACATTTGATTAGCAAGTATTTTCTCAAGAATTTTAGATAAGATGGAAGACTGGATATCGGTCTGTAATTTATTAAGTCATCTCGATCAAGTGAAGGTTTCTTAAGCAAAGGTTTAATTACAGCTACCTTAAAAAGCTTGTGGTACATATCCTTTACTAAAGATAAATTAATCATATCTAAAATGGGGCTGGTAATCAGAGGAAACTTCCTTAAATATTTGGTTGGGATTGGGTCTAACCATACGTTGAAGGTTTTAGATAAGCTAATATTTCTTGATAACTCAGGAAGCTCCACAGGATCAAAACAGTCCAACACAGATCAAGTTCTACAGTTGCTTCCAATGTTGTTTTCACTGACACTGAGTATGAAGTCTCATCTTCGGAGTATTCAAGATTTATTTTTAATAGAATCAATTTACTCCCATAAACTCATGACTGCTGAGATCTAAGGAATGGATGGCTCAACAGAGCTATACTCTCGTGTAAGTTTAGCAACTGTACTAAAGGGAAACCTAAGGATTATTCTTGTTCTCTTCTATAATGATGAGAAATAAGCTGTTCTAGCTTGGGTGAAGTGTCCTTTTGTATACTAACAGTAAGGCTATTTTTTCCAGATTAAGTAGGACTCCTCTAGGTGGGTAGAGCGCCATTTTCCGCTCCATTTTCTAACATTGTGTCTTTCAAAGTTACGCAGATCTAAATTAAACCAAGGAGCCAGCCTCCTATGAATAATTTCCTTCTTTTTCAAGGGGGCGCATGTCTAATGCACCACCAATGATGAAAGTAAGCACTATGAACAGTAGAATCAATTTGTGAGGGGAAGAAACAAAATGAGTTGCCCCTCCCCTTCGGCTGTTTTTTCTTGATAATGAGGAAATTAAAAAACTGGAACAGATTCTTTAAAGGTTGTATACAGCTTTCTGATAATGATCTCCTATAATTGACAGGTTCTTTCAGGTGTGGAGTAACTCTGTTAAATTAAACTCAAAGGTTATTAAAAAATGGTCAACAGCACAAGGTTGTGAGAAATATTGTTTATGTCTTTACAGCTCAATGTCCATAGTCAGCACAAGGTGGCGCAGAAATGAAGACAAACGTGGGGTAGGTTTTGTTATGTTTGAGCAAACAATTGTGAGGCTAAGATACCATAAAGGCTATATTTAAGCTATCACTTTCAGTGTCAACAATGAATGTTAAAATCCCACTATAATAACTTTATCTGTATTTAACACTAACATCAGATAAAGGTCTGAAAACTGATCTAAAATTGAGAGTACGGGTCCTGGTGGATTGGTGACAAAACAACAAAAGAAGTGGTTTTAGTGCCTTTGCAATATTTGTGGATTGCAGGAAAACTGGATTACATATTCAAAAGACGTTGTAGCTATTGTATTGTTCTGGGACTAATCAATAATCGGACTGAAAGATGGTTGCTACTCCTCCTCCTCGCCCAGTATTTCGAGGAATGTGAAAATTTAAATAATTAGTAGGAGTTGACTCATTTATAGTAACATAATCCTCTTGCTGCAGCCAGGTTTCTGTGAGGCAAAATAAATCAATCTGATTGTCACAAATCCGATTCGATGAACGATCAAAGATGTGAACCAATCAGAGCCCACCTCTGAACCAGGTTACATACCTAAATATTTTAGCTGTACAGCTCTTTTTTAAGGTACGGGCTTGAGCAACCTGGTTGCTAAAAAACCAAAGCACAAAGGGGTTAATACTATTGTGAATCAAATGCTTTTTTTATTCTGAATGCAACACCTACAGTTTCCTACATAGGCACCCTCATCCAGCTGTGCACCTTATAAAGCAGACTCTGCACTGATGGAGAGAGATGTGGGTTACTCTTGAAAATGTCATTTCATGCTTTAAAATTAAATAAAAGGCGGTTACAGACTGTAGAGTTTTAAATAAGACTTGGACCTCAGTATTAATTTATAAAAGTTTAAGTGTTGCGCTCAGTTTGTGAAAAACAGACTTGTTCTCAGCCATTACAGCCTAAATTTTAATCGATAAACAAACATGCAGGGAAATACACAACCTTTCTCACTGACATTGTGTTTTTAAACTTTACCTTTGGCTGCGTTGATGATGGGCTGACTTTTAATTAGTCATTTTAATTAATTTAAATAAGTCAATTTTCTTTATTCAAGTCATATTTGTTTTAAACTAAATACAGCAATCCATTCAGCAGGGAAAAGAAATTAATAAAAATCTGCTTTTTTATTGACTTTGCACCAAAATAAATTGATTAGAATCAATGTTGATGCCAGTTTTTGACACAGCGAGCCTCAGACAATACCTACACAAAAAAAAGTCCCACACATATTTTTGTTCAGTGTATGTTTGATTAGGACTGAAGTAAATATGGACATTCATACAACGATTAGCAAAAAAATACTTTGACACATAATACTTCTACAGAGCATTTTGTGCTGTGCTGCACCGGTCAAGCACAGAATGAAGGGACCTCCAGCGGTAGTTATCAGCAATGTGGGTCACATTTTTCTGTTCATCCACATCTACTAGGTAATGATAAAACTACGTATAGTTCATTATTATATACATACTGGTAAAATGTGTTCAGCCAATGATTTCCCAACCCTGTATTACACAGACCAGCAGGAATTTAGGTCAGAAAAATGCTCTGCACCAGACGATACACATTTTGTTTTTCTACTTGATTACACTGCAGTAATGAAAAGTATTTACAGACATTCAGATAAAACAGTCTGAACGATCAAAGATAAGCTAAACAGACCGGACTAAAAATGTTTAGTGGAAAATCTTTGTGTCCAATCTTCACCGTAGACCATTTATGGGAAATTAGCTCGTTTGTCAAGAAGTCATCTGTGTTTATTTTCAGTTTTATTTTCAAAATCATTGAACCAGGAAGCAGATGTTCCTACAACTTTTTCGAATTGGCAGCTTTACAGGAACAACATAAGCCTGAGCTGTATGAAACTCACTTGAAATGCTGAGGTCCTTAGTCTCCTGAGTCTCGTGACCACACTTCGGACAAGGCGGAGCTTTGCCCTTTTCCTGTTTGAAGACTTTACTCTTGGCATGATCATCACAGTAACAAGCCTGCAGATAAAAAGGAAAAACTACTTTATCGTCCTTTGAGCTTTGCATTTCCAAATATTGAAAACTGTGTCTTTTGGCCTGAATGAGTGCGAAACAAAAACGCAATGCAGACAACAGGGCATTATTGTCTGTGATCTGCATTTCTCAGCAGAAGACAATAGGATGGTCAATATAACTTTTTCACTTTGAACAGAAAAACCATAGCCGCATGGCTGTGGTTTTTTAATGAGATGAGGAAGTGGAGGTAATTGAAAATCAGTCAAGACAGGACAAGTTTAATTGTATAGTACCATTTATACACATATTAAAATTGCTCTAACTGAAATTACTCTAACTATACTGTAAAAGACAAGAAACAAATTAGCAGAATAAAAAGAAACAGAACCATTACATGAAAAAAACCCAAAAGGTATTCAGATAAAATAAACTGATAAAACAAGCTTTGCCGTTTACTGAATGTTACTGTGAACAATGTTTTCAGACCTTATTTAAAAGATCCAGCACTTCTCTGTGCATCTCAGGTTTTAAAGGTTTCTATAAATATTAGGATATGTTGCAATACTCTGTAATTTGAGCCAGGGGAGCATGTAGATATTGAATAAAAGTTGTCAGAGAATGCAGCCCTGAGGAACACCACATGACTCTGTTTATAATCACAAGTTGCAACAACAATTGATGCCTGCATTGAAACAAGAGCCTGAATTCAAGGTCTGACAGAGGGGTCGGGGCAATCAGTGCAAGATATGAAGTAATCCACAGCAGACACAGTAAATGGACTGAATTTATATAGCGCCTTTCCAGTCATTCGACCACTAAAAGCGCTTTCCACTTCAGCCACGTTCACCCAATCGTGCTCACAAATGCACACACATTCATACATCGCTCCGCAGATCGGTAGGCAACTTAGGGTTAACTGCCTTGCCCAGGGGCACATCGACATGTGGCAGGAGGAATACTGAGGCCGCCGTCCGCGGTGCCATCTTGGATGTTTGATAGTATAAATACGTAAAAGGTTTCCATAGCCTCTCCCATATGAAAGTTATGCAGTTTTTCACACATCCAAGTGTCCATCTGAAATAGTTTCAGAGGGACACTTTGTGGTTGAATACAGCAGCAAAAAACTGCAGAGGAATTTTGCCCTCCCATTTTTCGTCCTCCTTGAATTAATGTTTTCCCGAGTGCAGCATGTTCAAGTTAAAGACAACGTTGACAACACAGCTCTTGTTATAATGGTTGAACTACACTTTGGTTTACAACCTTTGTATTCAAAGTCTTCTGTGTCTTACTGCTGTTGTGCAACACTACCACCACAGCAGCAACACTTATATAAACCGATTTAGCCTTAAAAAATGCTGAATCATCCTAACTTTGGTTAAATGTTTTTCTTATGGTATGAGATCATTAACTAAATTAAGATATTGGTAGAAATAACATCCAACTGCGACCTCAATGTTTAGTGCTTTTAAACTTTTCCTTATTTTGTCACTTTATAAAACACAAAGTTCAATGTATTTCTTTGGGACTTTGTATGATAAACCAGCACCAAGTAGTGCTTAATTGTGAACCGAAAGGGAAAGGAAAACAAAGATATGAAAAGTATGGCACGCATTATATAATCCGTCTCCCTGAGTTAATACCATGTACCTTTTACAGGAGTCTTCTAGGGTATATCTGCAGCAGCTTTGCACATCTAGAGATTCAAAATTAGCAGCAGTGGTGAGGCTTTTTGTTTTAATCATGCAATTTTTTATTCTGTAGCTTTTTGCTTTCCAGGTCATTATATCTTCGATATTTGTTCAGCATTTTTCCCCGATTTCTTTGAAAATGATTTGCAGCTTGTGAAGCATCCCATTCAATGCACTCCGTATAATAAATATTTATATTTTAAATACCATGATAACTTGACCCTGAGGTAGGTCATGCACAACAACAACAGATGCTTATTTTTAGTAGCCCTGTTTAAACTCCAACCCGATCCCAGGAGGTCATTCAAGTGTCTTGTAGCCGCGGGTCTGGTTTTATCTGATCGTAGCATTTTCTCGCAGCTTCTCAAACAGGAACGCTTTTGTCTGTAGTTTCATTTGTTCGAACACTGTATACCAGCAACATTGCCTGAAATGGAATAAAGTAAAACAAAACGAAAATGTGCTGATATAATTTTAGTCCATTACATCAGGTCAAAGAAAGGGGGCTGGTCTTTATTCTGTAATCCAAGCCGAAAGGACAGATACAATTTCCTGACACCTTCAAGTGGCAGGCAGTCGAGTGTTTTGTTAAAAAAATTAGATGCTGAGCTTTCTCACCTTACAGCGTAGACACGAGTGTTGTCCCAGTCTATTACAGGAAATGCCTAAAAATAAGCATGGGACAAAAATCAATCAATTTCTCTTCAATGCACAAATACACCTTAGGCATTTCTTTGCACAAGAAACAAGATATAATTTCCTTTCCTTTTATCAATAACGTTAATAGGAGAGTATTTCTTAATAACTCACATTTAAATGTTTCTGCCTGAAGGACTTGACAGCTTGCCTGGTGCTCAAATTGATCATCCTCGCATAAGAAGTTCTGACAAAAGGAACAGCGGAAAATCCTGCCACCTATAAAGGAAGTTAAGATTTGCTGTGGTTATTTTCAGTGCTGCAGGATAATGAACCAGATCGGATTTGTACACAAGCAGAAAAGGGAGTGTCTTACCATGATCCCAGACTCCGCGCTCACACTCGATACAGTCTGCGTCCGCCAGAGGACACAAGCAAGCGTGGGTGCTCAGACATTTCCTACCATGGCAGACCCAGGCTTCACAGAAGTCACACACTGCCCCCTTGTGGATCAAAAGGAGTTTTACAAATCAGGTCAAAATAAAAATGGTCTTGAATGTATCAGGTTCTAAACTAACTTCAAGTGGACAACAAAGTTATTCCAAAATTAAGGAAGGATTAGGACAAAATAATATCAGCTTGTTAGACTCACAGTGTTACTCCAAAAAAACACAATGGCAAATGTTGGCAATATTCTGCACAATATTCAATTCAGTTTATTTATATAGCACCAATTCACAGCGCATGTCGTCTCAAGACCCTTCACAAAAGTCAGGTACATGCATTCTAATTAATCTTAATCATTGAACAGTGCAGTCAGATTCTGTTATTAATTCAAATTGGATAAAAAGTTTTTCTATCTAAGGAAACCCAGCAGATTGCATCCAGTCAGTGACTTGCAGCATTCACTCCTCCTGGATGAGCATGTAGAGACAGTGGACAGTCACTGGCGTTGACTTTGAAGCAATCCCTCATAGTGGGCATGCATGTAGCAACAGTGGAGAGGAAAAACTCCCTTTTAACAGGAAGAAACCTCCAGCAGAACCAGGCTCAGTGTGAGCAGCCATCTGCCACGACCGACTGGGGGTTAGAGAGAACAGAGCAGAAACACAAAGAGAACAAAGAAGCACTGATCCAGGAGTACTTTCTATGGGAACGAAAAGTAAATGTTAATGGATGTAGCACCTTTAGTCGTTTCACCTAGAAAGAAAGAACAGATAAACTCTGAGCCAGTTTTCAAGTTTAGAGTCTTAAGAGAGCACATAGAGTTAGTCACAGAAAAAGCTCAGTCAATCGCCATGTCTAGGAGAGAGAAAGGGTTAAACACTAAAAGACAGGGCCACGTGGGTCATCGGTAGAGGGTAAGCATTAAGTTGTTGCCAGCAGAAGCTCGGACGATGCCCCTCTCCAAAAAGGTGTCACAGGTAGACACAGAGTCAGGCCAGGTGTAGCTTCGAGGAAGAGAAAAGAGAGAAAACAAAGTTAAAAGCTGAAATAACAGCAAATATTGCAAAATTGGATAGTAGTGTGAGAATGTAGCGAAGAGGGTGAAAGTGCTCATTATGTCCTCCAGTAGCCTAAGCCTATAGCAGCATAACTACAGAGATAGCTCAGGATAACCTAAGCCACTCCTTCTACAAGCTTTATCAAAAAGGAAAGTTTTAAGCCTAGCCTTAAAAGTAGACAGGGTGTCAGCCTCACGGACTAAAACTGGCAGCTGGTTTCACAGGAGAGGAGCCTGATAACTAGGAACTGATAGTTAGGAACGTATGGAACAATCAGATCTCTGATGTATGATGGAGCTAGATCATTAAGGGCTTTATATGTGAGGAGGAGAATTTTAAATTCTATTCTGGATTTAACAGGGAGCCAATGAAGGGAAGCTAAAGTAGGGGAAATATGATCTCTCTTTTTAATTTTCATCAGAACTCTTGCTGCAGCATTTTGAATCAGCTGAAGGCTTTTAACTGCATTTTGTGGACATCCTGATAGTAAAGAATTACAATAGTCCAGCCTTGAAGTAACAAATGCATGGACTAGTTTTTCAGCGTCACTCCTGGATAGGATATTTCTAATTTTGGCAATGTTCCGGAGGTGAAAGAAGGAAATCCTAGAAACATGTTTAATGTGGGATTTAAATGACATGTCCTGGTCAAAAATAACACCAAGGTTTTTTACTTTATTATCGGAGGTCAATTTAATGCCATCCAGGTTAGGTGATTGACTAAGCAGTTTCTTTTTTAAAGACTCCGGTCCAAAGACGACAACTTCTGTCTTGTCTGAATTTAGAAGCAGAAAATTTAAAGTCATCCAAGTTTTTATGTCTTCAAGACATGCTTTTAGTCTATCTAACTGGTTGGGCTCACCAGGAAATATGGGTAAGTAAAGCTGAGTATCATCAGCATAACAGTGAAAATTTATTCTATGCTGCCTAATAATTTTACCTATTGGATGCATATATATAGTAAAGAGAATTGGCCCAAGTATTGAACCCTGTGGTACTCCACAATTAACCCTGGAGTTTAAAGATGATTTATCATTTACATGAACAAACTGGAATCTGTCAGACAAATAAGATTTAAACCAGCCTAGCGCTGGTCCCCTGATCCCTACAGCATATTCCAGCCTTTCTAAAAGAATATTATGATCGACTGTATCAAATGCAGCACTGAGATCTAACAGAACAAGTACAGACACCATTATCTGAGGCAATAAGAATATCATTAGTGACTTTCAGCAGAGCTGTTTCAGTGCTATGATGAGCTCTGAAGCCTGAATGAAACTCTTCAAACATGTCATTGCTGTGTAAATGCTCACACATTTGATTAGCAACTATTTTCTCAAGAATTTTAGATAAGAATGGAAGATTGGATATCGGTCTGTAATTTATTAAGTCATCTCGATCAAGTGAAGGTTACTTAAGCAAAGGTTTAATTACAGCTACCTTAAAAGCTTGTGGTACATATCCATTTACTAAAGATAGATTAATCATATCTAAAATGGGGCTGGTAATCAGAGGGAACACTTCCTTAAATAATTTGGTTGGGATTGGGTCTAACATACAAGTTGAAGGTTTAGATGAAGCTAATATTTCTGATAACTCAGGAAGCTCCACAGGATCAAAACAGTCCAAACACAGATCAGGTTCTACAGTTACTTCCAATGTTGTTTCACTTACTGAGTATGAAGTAATCATCTTCGGGAGTAGGTCAAAGATTTTCTTCTTAATAGAATCAATTTTATTTTGGAAGAATCCCATAAAATCATGACTGCTGAGATCTAAGGGAATGGATGGCTCAACAGAGCTATGACTCTGTGTAAGTTTAGCAACTGTACTAAAGGGAAACCTAGGATTATTCTTGTTCTCTTCTATTAATGATGAGAAATAAGCTGTTCTAGGTTGGTGAAGTGTCTTTTTATACAACAGTAGGCTATTTTTCCAGATTAAGTAGGAATCCTCTAGGTGTGTAGAGCGCCATTTTCGCTCCAATTTTCTAACATTGTGCTTTAAAGTACGCAGATCTAAATTAAACCAAGGAGCCAGCCTCCTATGAATAATTTCCTTCTTTTTCAAGGGGGCTGCATTGTCTAATGCACCACGCAATGATGAAGTAACACTATGAACAAGAGAATCAATTTGTGAAGGGGAAGAAACAAAATTATTGTCCTCCACTGTTTTTCTGTGATAATGAGGAAATTAAAAGTGGAACAGATTCTTTAAAGGTTGTTACAGCATTGTCTGATAATGATCTACTATAATGACATTTTCTTTCAGGTGTGGAGTACTCGGTTAAATTAAACTCAAAGGTTATTAAAAAATGGTCAGACAGGACAGGGTTATGAGAAAATATTGTTATGTCTTTACACTCAATGCCATATGTCAGCACAAGGTCCAGAGAATGAAGACAAAGGTGGGTAGGTTTGTTAATGTTTTGAACAAAGCCAATTGAGTCTAAGATACCATTAAAGGCTATATGTAAGCTATCACTTTCAGTGTCAACATGAATGTTAAAATCCCCCACTATAATCTTATCTGTATTTAACACTAAATCAGATAAAAGGACTGAAAACTGATCTAAAAATTGAGAGTAAGGGCCTGGCGGACAGTACAAAACAACAAACAGAAGTGGTTTTAGTGCTTTGCAATTTGGATGCGGAAAACTAAGGATTAAATATTCAATAGACTCGTACTCGTCGTCTTCCGCTTATCCGGAACCGGGTCGCGGGGGCAGCAGACTCAGCAGAGACACCCAGACGTCCCTCTCCCCAGACACCTCCTCCTCCTCCGGGGGGAGCCCAAGGCGTTCCCAGGCCAGCCGAGACATAGTCCCTCCAGCGTGTCCTGGGCCGTCCCCTGGGGCTCCTCCCGGTGGGACGTGCCTGGAACACCTCCCGAGGAAGGCGTCCAGGAGGCATCCGGTATAGATGCCCGAGCCACCGCAACTGGCTCCTCTCGATGTGGAGGAGCAGCGGCTCTACTCCGAGCCCCTCCTGAATGGCCACGCTCCTCACCCTATCTCTAAGGGAGTGCCTGGCCACCCTACGGAAGAAGCTCATTTCAGCCGCTTGTATCTGGGATCTCGTTCTTTCGGTCATGACCCAAAGTTCATGGCCATAGGTGAGGGTAGGAACGTAGACCGACCGGTAAATCGAGAGCTTCGCTTTTCGGCTCAGCTCTCTCTTCACCACAACGGACCGGCACAGCACCCCCATTACTGCGGCAGCCGCACCGATCCGTCTGTCGATCTATCGCTCCATTCTTCCCTCACTCGTGAACAAGACCCCAAGATACTTGAACTCCTCCACTTGAGGAAGGAACTCCCCTCCAACCTGAAGAGGACAAGCCACCCTTTTCCGGTAGAGTACCATGGCCTCTGACTTGGAGGAGTTGATCTTCATCCCAGCCGCTTCACATTCGGCTGCGAACCGCCCCAGCGCATGCTGTAGGTCTTGGCTAGAGGGGGCCAGCAGGACCACGTCATCTGCAAAAAGAAGAGACGAAATCCACTGGTCCCCAAACCAGACCCCCTCCGGCCCTTGGCTGTGTCTAGAAATCCTGTCCATAAAAGTTATGAACAGGACCGGTGACAAAGGGCAGCCCTGCCGGAGTCCAACATGCACCGGGAACAGGTCCGACTTAGTGCCGGCAATGCGGACCAAACTCCTGCTCCGCTCGTACAGGGACCGGATGGCCCCTAATAAAGGGGCCCCCGATTCCATACTCCTGGAGCACCCTCCACAAGGCATCACGAGGGGACACAGTCGAATGCCTTCTCCAGGTCCACAAAAACACATGTGAACCGGTTGGGCAAACTCCCATGAGCCCTCGAGTACCCTGTAGAGGGTATAGAGCTGGTCCAGTGTTCCACGGCCCGGGACGAAAACCACACTGCTCCTCCTGAAGCCGAAGTTCGACTATCGGCCGGACTTCCCCTCCCAAACCCTGGCTTAGACCTTACCAGGGAGGCTGAGGAGTGTGATCCCCCTGTAGTTGGAAAACACACCCTCCGGTCCCCCTTCTTATGAAGGGGGACCACCACCCGGTCTGCCACTCCAGAGGTACTGTCCCCGACCACCATGCAATGTTGAAGAGGCGTGTCAACCATGACAGCCCCACAACATCCAGAGATTTGAGGTACTCAGGGCGGATCTCATCCACCCCCGAAGCCTTGCCACCGCGGAGCTTTTTAACCACCTCGGTGACTTCAGCCTGGGTGATGAAAGAGTCCAACCCCGAGTCCCCAGCCTCTGTTTCCACCAGGGAATGCGTGATGGCAGGATTGAGGAGATCCTCGAAGTACTCCTTCCACCGCCCGATAATGTCCCCAGTCAAGGTCAGCAGCTTCCCACCCCCACTATAAACAGTGTTGGCGAAGCACTGCTTCCCCCTCCTGAGGCGCCGGACGGTTTGCCAGAATCGCTTCGAGGCCAACCGGTAGTCCTTCTCCATGGCCTCACCGAACTCCTCCCAGGCCCGAGTTTTTTCCTCTGCCACAGCTCAGGCCTCACCACGCTTGGCCTCACGGTACCCGTCAGCCGCCTCAGGAGTCCCACAAGCCAACCACAGCCGATAGGACTCCTTCTTCAACTTGACAGCATCCCTTACTGCCGGTGTCCACCACCGGGCTCTGGGATTGCTGCCGCGACAGGCACCGCAGACCTTACGGCCGCAGCTACGGGCAGCAGCATCGACAATAGATGCGGAGAACATGGTCCACTCGGACTCTATGTCTCCAACATCCCCCGGAATCTGGTCAAAGCTCTCCCGGAGGTGGGAGTTGAATACATCCCTGGCCGAGGGCTCCGCCAGGCGTTCCCAGCAGACCCTCACCATGCGCTTGGGCCTGCCAAGTCTGTCCGCCTTTCTCCTCCTCCAACGGATCCAACTCACCACCAGGTGGTGATCAGTGGACAGCTCAGCCCCTCTCTTCACCCGATTGTCGAAAACATGCGGCCGAAGGTCTGATGATACGACAACAAAGTCGATCATTGACCTTCT
Organism: Crenichthys baileyi; assembly: GCA_036173005.1. NCBI lineage: Eukaryota > Metazoa > Chordata > Actinopteri > Cyprinodontiformes > Goodeidae > Crenichthys > Crenichthys baileyi. The sequence continues at coordinate 899,214 of JAHHUM010001447.1, read as the reverse complement.
GCCTAGGGTGTCCTAGTGCCAAGTGCACTGATGAACACCCTTATGCTTGAACATGGTGTTCATTATGGAAAATCCGTGACTAGCAGAGAAGTCCAATAACAAAACACCACTCGGATTCAGAACGGATCCAATCACGCCTCTCCAGGTGTCACTGTCGTTTCCCACGTGGGCATTGAAGTCCCCCAGCAGAATAATGGAGTCCCCAGGAGGGGCACTATCCAGCACCCCCGACAGGGACACCAAGAAGGCCGGGTACTCCGCACTACCGCTCGGCCCGTAGGCCGAAACGACAGTCAGAGACCTATCCCCGACCCGAAGTCGCAGGGATGCGACCCTCTCATCCACCGGGGTAAACCCCAACACTAGACGGCTGACCTGGGGGGCAACAAGCAAACCCACCCCAGCCCGCCGCCTCACCCCGTGGGCCACTCCAGAGTAGAAGAGAGTCCAGCCCCTCTCAAGGAGATGGGTTCCAGAGCCTACACTGTGCGTGGAGGCGAGCCCAACTATTTCTAGTCGATATCTCTTGACCTCCCGCACAAGCTCAGGCTCCTTCCCCCCCAGTGAGGTAACATTCCACGTCCCTAGAGCCAGCCTAAGCATCCAGGGATCGGGCCGCTGAGGTCTCCACCTTCGTCCGCCACCCAATCCTCTTTGCACCAGTCCCTCACGGTTCCCCCTGCAGGTGGTGGGCCCACTGGGGGAATATTCAAAAGAGTTGTAGCTATTGATTGGTCTGGGGCTAGTCAATAAATCGGACTGAAAGATGGTTGCTACTCCTCCTCCTCGCCCAGTATTTCGAGGAATGTGAAAATTTAAATAATTAGTAGGAGTTGACTCATTTATAGTAACATAATCCTCTTGCTGCAGCCAGGTTTCTGTGAGGCAAAATAAATCAATCTGATTGTCACAAATCAGGTCACTAACTAGCAAAGTCTTTGAAGAAGAGAGATCTTATGTTCAGTAAGTCACATTTAATTGTTTTAATTTTCTTCTTAGTCTGAGTTGTGTTTATTTTGATTAGATTTTCTCGTTTTAGATTATTTTTTAATCTATTCAATTTTTTTGGCCGTGGGCGAGACACTGTCTTAATAGGGTAATGGGTGGGTAGCAGTACAGAAGCTGCAGAGAGGAGTGTTAAACTACGACCCTGCTTCCTGGTCTGAACCCTGGGTTGTCAGAGGTTTGGAGAACTAATAAATTCGGCCAGATTCCTAGAAAGAAGAGCTGCTCCATCCAAAGTGGGATGGATGCCGTCTCTCCGGATCAGACCAGGTTTTCCCCAAAATGTTTGCCAATTATCAATGTAGCCCACATTGTTTTCTGGACACCACCTAGACAGCCAGCGGTTGAATGACAGCATGCGGCTAAACATGTCATCACTGGTCAGATCGGGGAGGGGACCAGAGAAAATTACGGAGTCCGACATTGTTTTGGCAAACTTACACACCGAAGCAACACTAACTTTAGTGACCTCCGATTGACGTAACCGGGTGTCATTACCGCCAGCGTGAATAACAATCTTACTGTATTTACGCTTATCCTTAGCCAACAGTTTCAGGTAGGATTTGATGTCGCCCGTTCTGGCTCCTGGCAGACATTTGACTATGGTCGCTGGTGTCTCTAGTGCCACGTTTCTGACTATGGAGCTGCCAATTACCAGAGTTGGCTGCTCTGCGGGAGTGTCACTGAGCGGGGAAAATCTATTAGAAACGGAGACGGGTTGGTGGTGACCTGTGGGCTGGGATCTAGGACTATGCTTTCTACGTACCGTCACCCAGCCGGCCTGAGATCCCGGCTGCACGGGCTCTGCTGGAGGACCTCTACGGGGAGCTACCCTCGGTGGCTCCGCGCTGGCTAAGGGGCCTCGGCTATCTGCTGGTTTTTCAACAGCGCGGAGCCGGGCCTCCAATTCCGACACCATCGCCTCAAAGCAACAAAAATGCTACATTTATTACACGTACCATTATCACTAAAGGAGGCAGAGGAGTAACTGAACATCTGACAGAGAGAGCAGGAGAGAGGAGGAGACTCAGATAGAGAAACACCAGAACGGGTAGCCATGGTGGAGCTAAAGTAAACGCTAAGATAGCGACCCCTTACCACTAAAACCACTAGAAAACCGTGTAAAACACGGAGAGTCCCCAAACGTTAAATACAGCAACAGAAAATATGTGTTTTAACCTGCTTATGTATTAGAACAAGTAAGAGATATCACAGTAGAGAGAAATCAGATCAAACGAGAGAGCCGTCACACACCAAACAATCCACTGAGTGCAAACAGGAAGTGACGAATACGCCTTACCACGCCTGTCCAGCAGAGGCAGGAAAGGAAAGCATGTTCATTTTAAACCTCCTCCTTGATGCAACAGGTGCTCATTTAATATTTTGCCTCTATCTTTTTGCATTGTGTACATCTGTTAAAATCTTTTAAAATTTTGTTTGTACTTAGGCTGTGCACGGTCTGAACTTGTGTCCACGACTAGGAAGACTGGCAGGTGTTTCTTGCTGAGGAAAGCACTTCACATTGTTTGGAAATGCCATTATATGTTGTAGGTGTTTGAACACTTCAAGATAGATTTAAATAATTTTAGAATCTGGTCAAGACAAGATAATTTTTACTATGTACTACTAAATAAAATTCTACAACTAAAATAGGACGTACATTGTTTTTACATTGACAATCTTACATATTTATGTTCAGCACTCAACCACTGATTTAATTTAAACAGCAAATATCTGGAACAGTATGTCTAACCAGAGTGTAGCTGTGTTACCAACAAACTTCTAAAAACGGGCCAGATAAGAACATTAAACTTATTTATGCTATGATAGAAACTCACCACCATGGCCATTCCTGTGCTGTGGATCCCTGGATGCTTGATAACACAATCTGAAGCCTTCATGCACTTAGTTTTACCTGAAAACACAAACAAATTAACAATTATAAGAATTTGATCCTATTATAGTTCCTTGCAAACACATTTATACCATTTGAGCCTTTTCACATTTTGTTACATTACAACTACGGACTTCAGTGTTTTTTTATTATAGGTGACTGACAAACTTGAAGGAGTACGTACTTATTGAGTGAAGTTAATATTTTACACTGATAGCCCTAAATAAAACTGAAAGAATCCACTTGTGAGTAATGCAATCTCAGTGTAAATGCATTTCTTCAATGAATGCCTCTGAGGTTAGCAAACATTAGTGAACTAACACCATCAAGAAGACCCAAAAACAGACAAGACAGGTGAAATCAGCAAAAATGTCTGTGTGCAAAGCTGGTATGTAGGCATTCACCAAAACACTTAGCTGTGATTGCACTGAAAGGTGGTTCCACACACTATTTACTCAGATGTTGGGGGGGGGGAACCGGAAACTATCTTACTGATAGCACCGTGTATGTAAAGATTGCAGGCATTTGTTCTTGTTAGGTAACAGTTTTGATATGAAGGTACTGGTACTCACCACACTGCGCGCAGACAGGCAGCTTCTGCACAGAGTTACAGAAGTAGCAGAATGCTCTGTTCTTCTGTTTCCTAACACCAAATCAGCAGAAAGCTGTCTATTTGTTCACAAATCAAACTTACTCTGAATCTGTTTCATCGGATCTAAAATCAGACTTACCTCTGACATTTGTCACAGTCCTAGAAAAACACAATACCAGAGAGGATTAACATTCTGCAGTGTTTGTATTGTTGGCCAATGCAGCTGCTGCAGCGGCTACAGACCATGTTCACGTTGCAGGGATGTTTGGCCACATCTACGTGATCTCTGTTGGCTCGGATCTGCTTCTCTCGCTCTTTACGGTTCTCCGCCTTTTTCCTAGCTCCAGTCTTCTTTTTGGGCATCTTTGCTGTTCCTTCACACAGAACGGAGCGATTCGCCTTTTGGATAACACGGAGAACATAGTTTAATAACAGTTCCGGTGATGGTTTCACAACATATGGAAAACAGTCAGCATCATGACATCATCAGTTGTTTATGAGGATAAACCATTTAATCACGAACTATGATAGCAAAGAGAAAACTTATGGGTAATGTTAGCTTAAAACCAGAAACCTAACGGCGCTCAGCTCAGACTAAACTAGAAATTTTAATTTTAATCTATGACTTCATACAACCACAAACTGACTCCTGAATATTTAACTAAATGTCACTTCAGATGTAAGAGATTATTTTGAATTTCTCTTACCTCCTACTGCGAAGCTAACGCTTAAGTCCGTCCGAAAAGGGTGTCCGTTGAAACACAACGCATAGATTCTAGTTCCGCGAGAGGAACAACCGTTCTTCTTCTTCTTCTGCTTCTTCTTCTTCTTCTTCTTCTTCTTCTTCTTCTTCTTCTTCTAGTGTTTATTGCCGGTTGGCAAATAACTTTATGGTGTGCATTACCGCCACTGACTGGTATGGAGTGTGGTTCTTCAGGGTTTTAAATCTTATTTACTATTACAACAATCAAATTCTATTTATTAATTTAGTTTTTTTGAAAACTCTAACTATAAATTTTAAAATGCTTGCTACCTAAAAATTTTTTGCAAAGTATCTACCAAAATAACATTTCTTTAATGCCTACAAATTTTCTCTCAAAATTTTTCTTTCTTGTTCATATTTTTGACACTTCAAAATTTTCATGTTCTATTTTCCCCCTTCTCCACAACGATCACATATCTTGTACTATGTTTCTTTATCTTAAAAATAAAGTAGAATAAAATCCCGTAT